>JACVVK020000041.1:600000-602500 GCA_018292915.2 Batillaria attramentaria | reverse complement strand
ATGCATTTCAGTTTTATTAACTGGACAATGTGGGTGGGTATTTGGGGGTTTAACGTCCTTTTCCACCACATAGGGTGATATCAAAGACGGGGCAACGATGGAAAAGCCAGCACAAATATTCGGCGCGGCCCCAGCCGGGATCGAACTCACGACCCGAGCATTAGAAGTCCAACGCTCTACCATTCGACCACCCCGGCTCCCGCTGGACAATGTGGACATTTAAGGCAGACACCAGGGTCTTTACAGAAGCGGGTGGGGATGAGCTACATTTTGTCCTCTGTTGCCCTAGTTTGGCCGACATTCGACACAAATTCCACAAAAGTATTGCAGATATCCAAATGCCTTTCGCCTAGCTATGTTAATGGCTTCAGGCAATGTGTTTACAATGAGAAACCTAGCAACGTATTTATACCTAGCCCTGAAAAAAAGAAGCGTGTTGATGAGCTAGGTGTTACTAAATATTGTGTTGTCCGTCCCAGTATTCCTGCCTTGCTGTTACCTTCCTGACGATGTATGTCTTAGGAGTTAAGCTGGATAACATCCATCCCCTGTACATGTACATACACGTACATTATGATCGCAGGTAAAACAAGCTGCGCTGTAATTATGTCTCCATTGAATGGGCCAATGGCCTACCAATAAAATATCTTGACTTGACTTGACTTGACTACAGAAGCGGTATACCGCTTCTGGGGGCATTGTCGCCTGAACTGACAGACTGCAGTGTTTACAGACCTTTTCGAAGGACACAAATGTCTTTGGGACGTCACGGGCAGGCACTACAAAGGCCGGACGGCTTGCCTCCGAGCTCTGCTTGCCATTGCGGACGCTATGGGCGTCGGATGGTATCGTATCGTGATCGTGTGATCGTACGTCACCGCGCACAACTGCCTTTGTTCAGTTTTGTAGTTCAAGTTAGTAGACACACCGAGCGCTACGACTGTGATGTGGCACATGTGTGTTTCCCGCGCTGTGCCCAGTTAAGAGCAAGCTTTACGAAGGCACAGGCGGAATCATTAGCGCAGCTTTTCCAAAACAGAATTCTCCCTACACAAAGCCTAGGAATGGTAGCATTAATTTAGTATCTTGCATCTTCAACTCCAACGTGAAGTCAGTTCTGCTCTACGGATGCGAAACATGGAGGACAACGAAGACGATGCAGCAGAAGATCCAGACATTTCTCAACACATGTCTGAAGCGCATCTTCAACATCCTTTGGCCAGAGAAGATCCTGGATCGAAGTGCTGTGGAAGCGAGCGGAGCAGGAACCAGTGGCCCACCAGATCCTGCGGAGGAAGTGGGGCTGGACTGGACACACCCTCAGGAAGCCAGCATCCAGCACCACACGCCAAGCCCTGACATGGAACCCGCAGGGGAAAAGGAAGAGAGGCCGGCCTCGCAACAGCTGGAGGCGGGACACTGAGGCAGAGCTGTATAAGCAGGGGACCAACTGGACTGGAGTGGCAAGAATAGCCCAGAATAGAGTGCGATGGCGAAGGGTTGTCGATGGCCTATGCTCCACTTGGAGCCAGGGGCCTAAGTAAGTAAGTAAGTAATTTAGTATCTTTAACTATTCTGTACACTTACAACACACGACAACCAGAACGCTGGAAGCTTGTGTTATCTGCTCATTTGTCCCGATCTGCTCGGCCACGCACGACAGGTTCAACGGTCTTGTGCCGATCGCGAAGGTCAAGGTCAGGCTCGACGATGTGTTAGAACTGCAAGATAAATGTAGTTATTCACCGGGGGTGGAGGAGGGGGGAGGGGGGGGGGGGTGGTTATAAACAAAACGTCGTACGTGCACTGAGTCAGCAAACAGGTCTGATGAAGTACCATCCTAGTTTTATATGCATACAAGAAGTCACCGGCCCACGTAGTGTAGTGGTTAGCCCTTCGGACCATGCACCGGGAGACCTTGGTACGAATCCCAGCTGAGACAAGCGGGATTTTTCCTACCTAGGTCGGCTCCTACCCAGAGCGGGTGTGTTATCGGCTCGATGGAGGAGACTGTTGCCACACAGCCGAGATTCACCCACTCCACGGGTGCGACTTTGAGAGCGCTTCCCTTGTGATGACACATTCCATGATGTGGATGATTACACGACCAGCACCGCAGGTGCCGTAGTTCCGGGGCCTGGTCAACGAAGGGATATTTATGTCAGGAAGCGATTCATACGGTCCTGTCACACAGTCCGAGACCACATGGACCTCCACAGCATCATCATACCATCATCCCCATCCTCATTACCTTGAAAATTGTCCCACCTTCCGAGCCCTCCGTGGATACTACCCAGGATATGGGAGGAACACCACTGGGGCTGACACAGAATTGGGGCAGCAAGAAATAAAGAAAGAAATAAATGAAAGAAATCAAGGGCCATTTGCAAGAACAAAAACCACATTACCCTTCGAAGATGAAATTGAGCTCTAGGTCATACACCATGAGGAATTTGTTAGATCCATTCGCAGAAAGCACTATCGCAGACTGACCAGTTGG
>JACVVK020000041.1:462500-595000 GCA_018292915.2 Batillaria attramentaria | reverse complement strand
TCTCTTTTCATTACAGTTCAAGGCCCGGGGAGATCGAGCCGGCACACTTTTCACTTACTTACTTACTTAGGCCCCTGGCTCCACGTGGAGCATAGGCCATCGACAACCCTTCGCCATCGCACTCTGTTCTGGGCTATTCTTGCCACTCCAGTCCAGTTGGTCCCCTGCTTATATAACTCTGCCTCAGTGTCCCGCCTCCAGCTGTTGCGAGGCCGGCCTCTCTTCCTTTTCCCCTGTGGGTTCCATGTCAGGGCTTGGCGTGTGGTGCTGGACGCTGGCTTCCTGAGGGTGTGTCCAATCCAGCCCCACTTCCTCCGCAGGATCTGCTTGGTCGCTGGTTCCTGCCCTGCTCGCTCCCACAGCTCTTCGTTCCGGATCTTCTCTGGCCATCGGATGTTGAAGATGCGCCTCAGACAGGTGTTGAGAAATGTCTGGATCTTCTGCTGCATCGTCTTTGTTGTCCTCCATGTTTCACATCCGTAGAGCAGAACTGACTTCACATTGGAGTTGAAGATGCGAAGTTTGGTTCTTATGCTGACAACTTTGGATGCCCAGATGTTCTTCAGCATGACCATTGCTGCTCTTGCCTTGCCGATTCTGGCTGTGACGTCTCGGTCTGTGCCTCCCTGTCCATCAACCACACTCCCCAGGTAGACAAAGGACTCTACCTCCCTGATGGGCTCTCCACCGACTGTGACTGGTGTGTTGGCAGTGGTGTTGATCTTCATCAGCTCGGTTTTCCTCCTGTTGATCTTGAGCCCTGTTCCGGCTGATGTGGCTTCCAGGCATGTAGTCTTGTCCTGCATCTGGCTGTGGCTGTGAGACAGGAGCGCCAGGTCGTCCGCAAAGTCGAGGTCATCCAGCTGCGTCCAGAGTGTCCACTGTATCCCGTTTTTCCTGCCTGTTGTGGTGGTCTTCATGATCCAGTCGATGACCAGGAGGAAGAGAAACGGGGACAACAGGCATCCCTGGCGGACTCCGGTCTTCACCTCGAAGCTTTCTGACAACTGGCCGGCATGGGCAATCCTGCAGCTCATGTCTTTGTAGGTGCACTGGATCAGGGAGATGATCTTCCCGGGAACTCCATAGTGCCTTAGCAGCTTCCACAGCGCCTCTCTGTCTACACTGTCGAAGGCCTTCTCATAGTCTATGAAGTTGATGTAGAGGGGGGAGTTCCACTCCAGTGACTGCTCAACAATGATGCGTAGGCTGGCGATCTGGTCAGCGCAGGACCTGTTCCTGCGAAAGCCCGCCTGCTGGTCTCGGAGCATAGGGTCGACTGCCTCCCTCATCCTCTCCAGTAGAATTCTGTTGAGAACCTTGCCTGGCACTGACAGGAGCATGATCCCTCGGTAGTTGCTGCAGTCCCTGAGGTCCCCTTTCTTTGGCAGCTTGATGACGATCCCTTCTTTCCACTGGGCTGGCACCTCTTCCTTCTCCCAGATCTTGCTGAACAGGCTGTGCAGCATGTTGACGGCTGTCTCTGTGTCTGCTTTGATGGCTTCTGCTGGTATCTCGTCCGGCCCTGCAGCTTTCCCATTTCTCAGTGTCATGATGGCTTTCCTGATCTCCGCCTTAGAGGGCTTGTCGCAGTTGATGGGTAGTTCTGTCTCAGCTGGCGGGATGTCTGGTGGTGTTTCAGGGATGGGGCGATTTAACAGTTCCCTGAAGTGTTCTGCCCATCGCTTCAGCTGTTCCTCAGTTGTTGTCAGTGGGTGCCCGTTCTTGTCCTTCACTGGTTTGTCTGTCTGCTGAAATTTGCCCGCGAGCTTCTTGGTCACCTGGTACAGGTCTTTTAGGTTCCCTTGTCCGGCTGCTTCCTCTGCTTGATTGGCCAGGTTGTCGATGTAGTCCCTCTTGTCCTTTCTGGTGCTCCTCTTCACTTCTCTGTCAGCTGCTGTGTATTCTTCCTGTGCCTTTGCCTTAGCTCTTCTTGTTCGGCTCGTGTTCAGTGCAGTTTTCTTCTTTTTCCTAACTTCCAGCTTCTGGATGGTATCAGCAGAGATCCATTCCTTGTGTTGGGTCTTTCTCTTGCCAAGGACCTCTTCGCATGTGTCGTGCCACAGTTTCTTGCTGTGTTCCCACTGTGTCTCGATGTCCATTTCACCGTCTTCTATCAGGTCTTGCAGTGGCTGGAACCTGTTGGAAAGGCTGATCCGGAATGCTGCTTGTGTCTCTGTGTTCCTGAGTAGGCCAACGTTGTACCTGGTCCGTGTGTTGTTGGCATTGGTGTGTCTCTTAAGCCGAAGTCTCAATGTTGTTGCAAGAAGGTGGTGGTCTGATGATACATCGGCACCCCTCATCACGCGCACATCTCGCCACGATCTCCTGAACTTCCGGCTGATGCAGATGTGATCAATCTGGTTCTCCGTGACATGGTCCGGCGATCTCCATGTGGCCTTGTGGATGCGCTTGTGTGGGAAGATGCTGCCTCCTATCACTAGCTGGTTCAGGGCACAAAAGTCTGCAAAGCGCTCGCCATTTTCGTTCATCTGTCCCAGTCCGTGTGTTCCCATGGTGTTCTCATAGCCTGTGTTGTCTGATCCAATCTTGGCGTTGAAGTCTCCCATCAGTATAGTCATGTCCTTGGCTCCTCCTCTATCTATCACTGTCTGCAGTTGTTGGTAGAAATCATCTTTTTTCTCCTCTTCCGCATCATTGGTGGGAGCGTAGCACTGGATGACGTTTAGCTTGATGTCTTTCTTCTTGGTGATGAATTTGGCTGTGATGATGCGGGAGTTGACAGGTTCCCAGCCGATGAGTGCCCGCTGTGCCTCCGGTGCCAGCATCAGGGCCACGCCCTCAGTGTGGGGGGCTCCATCCTCTGTGTGTCCAGAGTACAGCAATTGCTCTCCCGATGAAAATCTCAGCTGTCCTGTCTGTAGCCACCTTGTCTCACTCAGTCCCAGTACTCCTATCTTGTAGTTCTTCATCTCTCTTGCTACTTGTATGGTCCTTCCTACTTCATACATTGTCCTGATGTTCCATGTGGCTACTCTCGTCGTCGTCCTGGGTGTTAGAAGGGGGGTCGGCCTTGCAGCTTCCTTTCGGCTTTCACTGCAATGCGTCATAGGTCTCCGGGATGGAGACCCTTCCTTGCCCAGGTGAATGTTTTGGTTTGTTGCTGTCGATGCTTCTGTAACTTTTATGTTTTTTACAGGTAGGGCTGTTAACCCTACGCAAACCCGTTTAGCCTCTTGGAGAGGTGGTCCACATTCGTCTGACCTCTACCCATCGACCTGTCCAGCTTGGGTGACCCTGCCAGGAGCACGTGCTCCCGCTGGCGAAGCTCTCTGGGTCATTGAGGTACACACGCCACTACCCCACGACAAGGGTTGGACCATGTAGGGACACTTTTCACCCTTGTCAGCAAATGCTGTTTGGGTTCTTGTGAGTTACGAATGTTGTCTTTGTCAACGGCTTCGCTGCTGAAATTCTTACAAGGCTAAATCCGGATAGATCTAACCTCTCTCGTAGATTCCTGTTTGTTTCCGTGGATTAATTCGTGAGTGTTTTCTTTGTCGACTGTTTTTGCTTGCTGGGAGACCTTACTGAGGAAAGTGTTTGACCTCTCATTATCAGTCTATGAACAGGCGAGTTGTCCTTCTTTTCTTCTGACACCTCGCAGTGACACGCTGACGAACTGCGTAACCACAAACAGTTACGGACAGACCTTGGCTAGGTCAGATCCAGTCGATCTACTCAAAGTCAGTGCCACAAAGGACGGCACAGAGAGAGAGAGAGAGAGAGAGAGAGAGAGTGGGTGGGTGTTTGGGAGCTTAACGTCGTTTTCCACCACATAAGGGTGACATCAAAGACGGGGCAACGAGAAAAAGGCCAGCACAAATATTTTGGCCCCAGCCGGGATTTGAACTCACGACTGACCCGAGCATTAACTGAAAGTCCAACGCCTGAAAGAGAGAGAGAGAGAGAGAGAGAGAGAGAGTGTGTCATGCAGGAAGTCTTTCAGAACAAAGCTGTGCATTCAGTAAAAAGGCACTGATTACAAGATTACTAGGCTTCACAAAAGGCACGGCGATTTTGAGGCGACAACGCTCGTAATTTGGTCAGGTTATTTCCCCAAATATATCCGTGTACTCTCACTTACATTCACCTATCCGTGTTAGCATTCAGTTATGGTGTTTCCGAAATGTTATTTATCACACTTGTCCTCAACCCCATTCACTTTTCAAGAATTTCGGGGAGCCGAGGTGGTCGAATGGTAGAGCGTTGGATCTCTAATGCTCGGGTCGTGAGTTCAGATCCCGGCTGGGGCAAAATATTTGTGCTGGCTTTTTCATCGTTGTCCCGTCTTTGATATCACCCGTATGTGGTGGAAAAGGACGTTAATCCCCTAAAAACCCTTCCCTCCCTGTCTCGACCTAAGCTGGCTGATAAGCCGATGAAACTGATTCCGGCGAAACGCATCCTCGCTACGATCAAGAGTTCAAGACAACCCTATCGCCTACCGTCCGCACCAAACGCCATTTTCTTGTATCAGTGTTAACTTGAATTTCAACTCGTATCATAGTAGAATACCTCTGGACTGACTCATGTTGTTTCTGAGTAAAGTCACTCGGTGCTTTTTTAAGTTGTTTCTCTATAGAGAAACAACTTTATGAGACGGGGCAGATTTTGCTGCGCGCAGCAGCAAGTTTCAGTGATACAAAACAAGACTGTGACGTTTCTCCACACAATAATACTTTCACGCACATAGTGACGTAACGAAACCTGCGTCATAGACACTTGACGTGCACACTATGTTGCTGCGTTCTTTTTGGCGGGAGTTGTGAGACGTGTGTCTGTGTGTGTGTGTGTGTGTGTGTGTGTGTGTGTGTGGACGGATGTAATGATGGCTATCTCCTAAACCACCTCGATGGAGGCCTTTTTACTTTGAGATAAAATGGGAAATCACCTTCTCCAGACCTACCTTTCACGATTTTTAGCCTGCCGCATTTTCAGAAGAGTTATCGCCGATTTTAAAAAAAATTTTCGAAAAAGTTGTTCAAATTCCTTCATTTTCTAGACTTTGGAAGTTCACCCAATCACACTGCCTGTATTTGTGCTACAGCTCTGTAGCTCTGACTGGTTTTGTGTAAAAAAAATATTTTCGAGGTAGGGGTGGTTTGCACATAAGATCAAATATCTACGAAAAGACTACTGCAAATTACTTATCATCCCGGCGTTTTTGTCTAGTGTGACAACTGCACATATGACAGGAACTACTGCACTATTATAGCTTTAGCATTTAGAATAACTGAACTTTTAGATAAACATAACTTTTTCAAGTTTCTGCGAAAAGCACCGGTCAAAAGAGTTCCAAATTTTCGATTTCATAAGTACAATACAAGGTATTCTAGTCCATGTTTCACCAGCCCTCTAGATCTTCCAGATTTTATGTAAATATTAATTCAGCCAGGGAAGTCACAAAAGCAACAGGGAAATTACAAGACATGCACAAGCATCATCTGTCATACCACCAGTGTGAAGCTGACGTCAAACGCTTAGTTCCCAGACAAAATAAGCAAGTATCGTCACTGCCTCCGACATTTCACCAGCCCTCTAGATCTTGCAGATTTCATGTGAAAAATAATTCAATCGGGGAAGCCACAAAGCCAACAGGGAAATCACAAGACATAAACAAGCTTCCTCAGACGATCGCAGTGCTAGAGGCTGACGTCAAAATGTTTAGTTCGCGGAACTGACGTCATCTCTCCGTCTGTGTATGACGACCTGCCTGAGGCTGACGTCAAATGTTTAGTTCACGGAACTGACGTCTCTCTCTCTCTCTCTCTCTCTGGGGAGCCAGGGTAGCCGAATGGTAGAGCGTTGGACTTTCAATGCTCGGGTCGAGAGTTCGAATCCCGGCTTGGGCCAAATATTTGTGCTGGCCTTTCTCTCGTTGCCCCGTCTTTGATATCACCCTTACGTGGTGGAAAAGGACGTTAAACTCCTAAACACCCACCCACCCACTCTCTCTCTCTCTTTCTCTGTCTCTCTCGCTCTCCCCCCACCCGGCCCCACCCCCAGTCACGTGACTAATCGGTCGAGGTCGTAGAGGATCTAGTGTCATTGGTAGAACATGGAGAGGGGAGAACCGGCAACAATAACAACAAAACAGACAAAATAAAATGAAATTTGGAGAAACAACTTTGTAGGACGGGGCCGTTCCTCCTTGTTTTTTCTTGCACACACTTCAGTTAGAGTGTCGGCTGAGCGCTTTTTGGAAACAGTCTATATCCAATGATGCGTAGAGCTCTGAGTGCGGTAATACCGTTGACACTGGCATCTGCTGACTTTGCGAACGAGAACTAAAGCCGGACCGGCCAGAGCTCCCGCCTCAGTCTGGTCAGTGAGCGACATAACACTACAACACCAGGCTGACTGAGACGCCTCGCGCTTCACTTTGCATTAATAGCCATGCAGCCTGTGAGAGATTCAGTGTAACTGGGTAAGCGTCTGAGTGGCACGTAGACGGACGGATTACCGCCAAACTGAGAACTCGCTTCTCCGGAATGCCGATTTGCGAGGCTAAGTATTTATGGCGGAAAACTTGATCAGTGAGCCTTTAACTGACTTGAGTGCACGCGGAAGGCTGTCCGGGCCTTGAATCAAGAACGAAAAGGGGAAATGAGAGTCACGCCGGGTAAGTGCCTTTCATCGCGACTGGGAAACATCATGCGTAACTCTCCCAGAGGCGACAGTTGCACCGAGGTACACACTTTCAGTATTGAACTTCTTAGCAGGGGACGGAGGCAAACCATGGACTAACTGAAGCTGGTTTTAGCCGTTCCCGTTTGTTAGAAATTCTGCCTCGATGTTTAATGTTCGAAAACCTTTCAAGATGTTTGTCAGATTAAGAAGTTATATTAAGTGAAACTGACTTGAATAATCTGCTAAAACATGGCCGGTACGCTACCCCCGGCTTAACGGGTGTGCCTTTGCTCAACAGTGCAGGGGAGACTACAACAAAAATTTATTGTCGCGGTCGTTCAGAGTTGCTCCCCTTAGTAAACTTCCGGTCGGTCCACACGTGGAGAAGGAGATGACCATGGCTACTTCAGCCGAAGTCACATTCGCTCAACGTCTGGCGTCTAATGAAGCCAGAGATCGTCATCGAGCATTGAAGAAACTGCGAAAGTACATCAGCACCCGTGCATCTCAGACAGGTATGGGCGCCATTTCGATTTGTTCTTATGTTTTCACTGCGCCCAAGTCTGAATGTTCCTGCTACCTGGTTTCCTTGTTCTACTAGTTCAAACTAAAGTAAAAGAACTTATTAAGTGTGATGTGTGATGTGTCATGTGAAAGGACCGGTTACCAAGCAGGGAGAAAGAAGAGAATCTGTTAACTGTCTGTCTTCTTTGTCTGTTGTATTGAAGGGTTCACGCGTGAGGAGCTAAGGAAATTATGGAAGGGTCTTCACTACAGCATGTGGATGCAGGACAAACCTTTACTGCAGGTATGAATAATAATTTACAACGTGTGTGTGGTGTACATTTAGTGTCACAGAAGACTCCAGAAACAGATAATGGAGTAATTTTTTTTTTTTTTTTTTAAAGTTCCAAGACCATCTCACCGCCACAAACAACAGCTTGATCTGAACGTAAAACTGGGATTATAGAGCCATTCTTTTTGTGATTACATTTTCCACGGAAAACTGGAGGTAGAAACTTGATATCAGTATCGCCAAGCCCACTTGGTGTCAGGTTCAAGTGAACGGCTAGGGTATTGACTATAGATGAAACATTGTGGTTCGTATTAATTACTATTAAAACAAATAAGAATACCTTATTTTTCAGTGTCTCATAGGTTGTGTGGGCCCATTCAAATTTTAGGACAGGGGAAAAGCAGAGGTGGGGAAAAAAAAATTGGTGGGAGAAAATTTAATTGGACAAAGCTTTGTTGTTGTGCAGGAAGAACTAGCCACCAAAATCTCACAGCTACTTCTTGCCTTCACCGACCCGTCAGCAGCCTTGACCTTTGCAGCTGCCTTCTTCGCCACAGAGGGAAATGAGTGGAGCCGGCTGGACCACTGGAGAATGGATAAATTTATGATGGTATGCAGGACGGAGAACCTTCCATCCTATTTAAGTTGGATTGCCTGTTTATGACTCTATCTTAACTGCAAAAACAATTATTGTATAGGCAGGTTAACGGCCATGATAAGTCATTTACGACATCATGTAACTACATGAACAAAATGCAAAAAGGCGTAGAACACCCTGTGAGGAAAGCACACAAAGAAGAAGAATCCACTCCAATTTTTGCAGCTAAGAAGACTTTTTTGATGGGTCAAAATAACAGGGACAACTGCAAGAAAGGTCTGTCAGTCCAGAGTTTAGCCTGAAGAATCACCTACTCTCTGGTAAACAACATAGTGTAGAGACAGAATGCAGTCTCCTCGGGTTTTGACTGAGGGGATTGTTGGGGCTGAAGCATGGGCTGTTTTGGTAATCCAACATGCTGGCAGTCCTATCTGTTCAGGTCAGGGTTTAAAATGGCCATGGACCAAAAAGAGGAAAAGTGTGCAGCATTTAATGCCTAAGTGGCAAAGCCAGGGCCCATAATTATGTAAGTGATTGTAACGGTCAAGGTTAGGGCTTTTAGCCCTGGGCTAGAGTCTAACCTCGAACTAAACTAGCTCTAGGGTTAATTTTGCTGTTGTTTTGTGTTTTAAATCAAGAAGCGGGCCCATTCCAGCAAGGTGCCTAAGCCCAGGGTTGCACATTTTCCACAGCTTCTATAGGACAAAGTGTCCTGGAAACACCAAAGTGATAGGACAGTGTCCTGGCCAATTAGTGGCAATAAAAAATTTTAATAGGACAAATGTCCGCTTGAGGTGGGAAAAAATAGGACATTTGAAATTTTTATAGGTCAATGTCCTGGGACCGACTTAAATGTGCAACCCTGCTAAGCTGTTATAGAATTAGAAGGATTTTTTCTTCCTGTCCTTTCTTCGCTCCCTTTTTTTATTTAATTTTGCTTTTGGGTTTCTTTTGTCCTAGTCTGGGTTGGGCCTGTAGCCGTGAGTTAAATTAACCTCGACTTTTACATACGGGCCCGGAAGTGTGAAAACACATCATGCTAAGGAGGGGGGGGGGGGGGGGGTAGTGTTACCCTGGATTCATTTTAAAAATCAGGTTGAAGTTTGTGCATTTTTGCATAATTTTAAGTGTTTCAGAGGAGGAAACACACTTGGGGGGGGGGGGGGGGGGGTGAATGTGTAGAATTAGTTTAAATCAGTGCATTTTGGCATGATTTTAAGTGCTTCAGAGTAGGAAACGCACTACGCATTTGGGGGGGGGGGGGGTTGGGGGCAAAGGTGGAAATCTACCGAAAGGTGGAAGGGCCCTGTTTATGGCTCCACACTTGAACCATACAAAGTACTGCAGACCCGACAGACCATTTTATGTTGAACTTTTTTTTTTCTTCGTTTCTCAGTTGGTGCGAGAGTTCCTCCGTACCACATTTGAAGTGGTTCACCGAGCTGGGTGGGAGGCAACTCTTGTAGACCAAGTTGCTCAGCTGATAGAAGATGAGGTTATGACCCCTGACAACGAAGAAGTGGCGGATGGTTTGCGTTTGCACTTGGCTGAAATTTACCTGCAGGAGTTAACGAATGTCGGAGCGGAAGACGTAAGTGTTTCATCGTTGACTTGATAATGTGAATAAATTTTCTAGGTTAAATTTAAAAACAAAAAAAATACCACTCCCCCCCCCCCCCCCCCCCAAAAAAAAAAAAAATACACCTGATATTCAGTGTCTTGTTTGATTTGATTTTTTTTGTTTTGTTTCTTGTTTCACATCATATTGTTGTCACTGCCTTCTTTGTTTCTCGAGCAAGTACACTCTCCCTCATGTTCTTCATGTGATGTTGTTTTCTTCTACTGGTACTGTATGACATAGTGCATGGTTATTTTACTTTTTCTGCTGCAGCTGGATGGAGACCAGATTGTGTGTCTGCTTCAGCCATTTGTCAGTTACATCAGCAAATCAGACAGGTACTCACAACTCTTGACAGGGTCATTCTCTCTCTCCTCTCTCTCTGTCTCTCTCTGTATTGCAGGATTTTTACTTTTCATGTTTTAGACAAGCACGAATAGGTTTGAATCTTGAAAGGGCTGTTGTGATGCTTCTGCTGTGTTCGCTGGTTGTAGATGTTTGGTAAATTTTATTTTATATAATGTACTGTATTTTTTTAGGAGGGAGTCTGTCTTTTCTTCCTTTTATTTTTGTCTTTTTTTAATTTACAGGGTTGTTTGAGAGGGATCTGTGCGTTCATTTCCTTGTTCATATCATCATTTTATTTTGTAATATTTCTGTGGTCCCCTTCACACAGGACAGTCATCGTTGATAAAGTCTCGGACAAGATATTCGGCGCCATGCTTCAGTGTGTGCAGAATGATGATGAAGAGGACGAGTCTCCGAGGTTGAAGGTGTGGCCTTTGCTACAGTACATGTACCTTGATTTTCCCATGATATATGTATGGGAACCGAGTGAATGGAACGCAGATGCTCAGCACCAAACTACACCTCTTACTGTTAAGGGCGTGCTCTAGTTCTGTTTACCGCGCCGCGAACACTAAACTAACACTGAAGTTGGCACAGTCATAAAATATTGGTTGTCTTTTTTTCCTCTTTTTTTTTTTTTTTGGAGAAGGCAGTCATGGGTGTTAGTTCACTTGCTGAAGAACCCTCTGCCACAGGTGACAATGCGATGACGATAATAATAATAGTAATAACTGAGTATCAGTTGTAAAAAGCCCTTTACCCAGTTCCTTGAATTTCCAAGCGCCCCGCACTGAAGCCAGCAAGCACGCTTACATGAATCACACACATTCTCTCACACACTGTATATGAACACATCACAGTCACGCGGTGCGAAGGGTCAGCTCAGCCGTTCAAGCTTTGGAATTAAAAATTGCATTCATTTTCAGTTTGGGGGGGGCTGAACATTTCCAAAGTACCCGGAGAGAACCCCCGATGATATTTTGGTTGTTTTTGATCATAGTATACGTCATATCCAGACCACAGTGTTTTGTTGTTGTTGTTTTTTTTTTAAGCAAAAACAACAACAACAAAAACCCTCCTAAACACTTTTGATGTGTAAGGTTGAAGCCTTTGTATGGTATGTTTAACTTCTTAGCACACGTAACTGTTTCAAGGTGAGCAGGGTTGGGGGACACAGCAACAGGGTTCGTACAGGCATTGAATGTCTTTGAAAGTCTTGGAATTTTGGAGACCCTTTTTCAAGTCTTTGAAAGTCTTTAAATTTCGATGTTTTGAAAAAAATGTCTTTGAAAAATCGCGAAATGATTTTTTTTTTTTCCCCCACAACCGTATTTTCGGGGCCAGCTCACTGTTTGCGCGTCTCTGGCCGCGTCACTGTGCCTTTCCTTTCGCTCCGCTCGCGAGTCGACTCTGGTTGGTCACAAAGCGCATGCAGTGACACGTGTTCCTACTTCCATCGAGTTACTGATAGTTCATGGACATATTATTATAATATACGAGTATTCATTATTAGGATTGCGAGAGCAGGGTCTTTGAATTTTTATTTTTGGTCTTTGAAAAGTCTTTTAAAGTCTTTGAATTTTGTTCTCAAAATCCTGTACGAACCCTGACTGCAATGAAACCGTGCTGCTAAGTGCTACTTTATCTGTAGCATCAACTCTTTTCCACTTTAGAAATCTTAACTGCAACAGGGTTTTGCTGTATACCAGGTATTTGTTGTGTGTGCCGTACATATTCACATACTTATTGTCTTCCTTGGTGTCATTTCAGTACGACCTTGAAGCTGTGTCCAAAGCCTTGCTAGACAGCGGACGTGACAAAAAGTGTCCCCAGAGGAACAGGGCTAAATTGTACAAACTTGTAAAGAGGTTAGTGTGTCGACTGCTTTTGGATCTGTGGCTGTACAGCCACTGTTGAAGCTTACGTACTCTTGTAGTATTTAAAATAATAATATAATTACCCCCCCCCCCCCCCCCGCCCCCCCTGGACCTTGTGTGTGCATTAAAAGGAATAAATCAGCTAAAACAAAGCACATGTGCACACACACACACAATTTAAAAAAAAAAAAACAACAAAACTCAACAATACATGCACACACACACACAATTGTTCCGGCAGCTCCATTTCGAGGTCTTAAAATTTCTTTGGTTTTATTCACGCAGGATTCAAGCGGTTACAGGCAACGTGTCCCAAGCAAAACCAGATAAGACAGAGTCCAAAGCAAAGCCAGAAGACAAGAAATCCAACTCCAAAGGAAAGCCAAAACAAACACCGAAGAAGGCGAAGAAACGGAAACATTCTGGAACAGAGGTTGAAGACATGGAACACTGAAACTGTTTAGAGTGTAGCTGGCAACGCTAATACCTGACTGCTAGATAAAGGGACTTAGAAAGTGTTTCATAGCAGATGTTGCGTCACTGAAAGCTTGTTAAAAAAAATAAATCTTGGAAGTTTTTTTGGTATGGTGTATGCTTGTGTGATATTTTTCAGTTTGTTTTCTCTCTCTCTCTCTCTCTCTCTCTCTCTCTCTCTCTCTCTCTCTCTCTTACAACTGCAGCGTTGCTTATAACTCAGCATCTTGGAGGGAAAAAAAAAAAAACAGAGGAAAGGAAGACATGTTTTATTTGCCACAACAACTCTTTGCCGCACCATTGTAGAGCGGGTGTGTCAGGCAATTAGGCGAAAATACAGGGCAAGTCCTTCGAAAACCCTCTTCATGTAGTTGCACACCTGATGAATCAAGACCAAAGCAAAACGAGGTAGATTAGAGGTGAGAGAAGATATCTAACACACACACACAGAGCTACCACCACCACCAAAAGTGTGTCCGCCTCTGAAGCACTTAAAATCATTCTAAAACGCACCAGATGCGCAGGTTTTGTAGTCTGATTCTAAAAATTTTGCTTCCAAATCCAAAAATGAAGTGTTTCCTGCTCTGAAGCATTTCAATTCATACAAAAAAGCACCAAATTGCACAATTTTTTTATTTTTTTTTAACATTTTTTTTTTTTTTTTTTTTTTTGGGGGGGGGGGGGGGGTAAATCCTGAGGACGGAGCATGCCCTTCCTACACCCATAACATAATGCAATGCTTTGCAGGCACGTGCTTTGTGGCTTTGCCATCTCGTCACGAAGTGACATACACACTTTTCCTCTTTTTCGATCATAAACCAGTTCAAGCCCTGTACTAGGCATGTTTAGTAGGACTTGGTAAGGACGACTTCGCTGAGCACCGTAACCCACTTACATGTACATTAGGCCCACACGGCAGAGGCCGCGAGCGGCTAACGCGCTGTGATCAGCTAATGGTGCCCCTAACGTACCTAAATTTACATGTAAATGGGTTACACTGCTCAGCGAAGTCCTCCTTACTTACGAAGTCCTTTTTTTTTCCTTTTTTTTTAAGGGGAGCCGGGGTGGCCGAATGGTAGAGCGTTGGACTTCTAATGCTCGGGTCGTGAGTCGTATCCCGGCTGGGGCCCAAATATTTGTGCTGGCTTTTTCAAACGTTGCCCCGTCTTTGATATCACCCGTAATTGGTGGAAAGGACGTTAAACACCCACCCACCCCACCCTTTATTTTAATTTTTTTTTTTAAATAAAAATAAAAACATTAAAATAAGTAAATAGAAATTTTTTTTTAAAAATTATAATACAAAATTACTTACGAAGTCCTACTAAACCTTCCTACTACTACCACTGCTGTACTTACCGACCACGGTTGACACGTGTCGTTCTGTAGCCAGCCATAGAGGTCAGTGTAGACCTGAGCCTGCCTGGATTTGTTATGGAGTTCGGAACACAGCTGACACCAAGGCGCCGAGTACAGCTGCACTGTGTGAGTGTGGCGCCACTGAAGGTACTGGTTGTAAGCTGTCTCATTCGCTGCCAGCTGCACGAAAAGTTAAGTAACAGACAGATACTGTCTTACAGCGATGGCACAATTTCCGTGGAATTATGATTCAGCAAAATATATGAGAGACGGAGAGTACGGACATTAATTTTCTAATGACGGGTTGCTGTGGTGATGGTCGGAGAGAGAGAGAGGGTGGGTGGGTGTTTGGGAGTTTAACGTCCTTTTCCACCACGTAAGGGTGATCTCAAAGACGGGGCAACGAGAAAAAGGCCAGTACAAATATTTGACCCCAGCCGGGATTCGAACTCGGAGAGAGAGAGAGACATACAGACAATGGCAGTGATAATAACAATAAGCTTTATTTTCCAACGGTAAAAGTGTTGGCATTAATACCATGTTCGAACTTGCCGTTGCTAACTTACGAAAATATGAAAAGAAAATTTAAAAAAAAAAATCGAAATACTGCAGGAATATAAAGGAGTAGAAGAAAATAAAAAGGCAAATTACACATTTCAAACCCAATGAACAAACACACACACACACACACACACACACACACACATCTAGATAGAGACAGGAAGTCCGGACACTACAACAAACTATATGCACAAGAGTTTGTAGCACACTATCGGGAAAACATGGTAATCTTCTGTCCGTGGCACATCCAAGTTAAGGCAGCACGGAGCAACAAAGCAAAAATGAAACGAAGAAGAACCTGAAAAGGAACTCATTTTACTGTTGAAAAGTTGTTTACGCGCGGGTAGATGAGTGCTTCAAGCATTGATTTACGATCTTAAAAATTTGTACCAGCCGCCATCAGTAAACAGTACAGTCCTCTTTCGTCGTCTCGGATTTCCAACACCTATAATTCAGTTCAGTCTTTGCGGACCTGTCGGGCGACGCAGAAAACGTACAGCGACTTCGTTCAGGATTTCTAACGGTTGCAGTGTCACGGTAGGATCTTATAGCTGTCACACCTCTGCTTCCGACCCAGTTTGCCAACCAACCGACACGCACGATCAGAATCCACGCTGTCCCCACAATATGCTCCAAACAACCTTTGTGAGTGTAGGAATCTGGCTCAGGGGTTCTGAGTCAGATGAATCGGACCACAGGTGGACGTACCCGGAAATGATAGGGGGTGGGTGTTTGGGGGGGGGGGTTAACGTCCTTTTCCACCACGTAAGGGTGATCTCAAAGACGGGGCAACGACGACCGGAAATGATAAATAACGTAATGACATCATTATATCGTATAACTGTCACAATAAGTTTTCTCTCCGGGTACTCCGGCTTCCTCCCCCTCTGCTTTGGATATATTCAGCCCACAACATTTGAAAATGAATGCAGTTCTAAATTCCGAAACTTGAATAGCTGAACTGCCCCCTCGCACCACGTGATTGTAATGTGTTCATACTGTATGTGAGGGAATGCGTGTGATTCACGTGAGCGTGCGTGTTGGGTTCACTTCGCGGCGCTTTGAGCCGATTCAAGAAATTGGGTAAAGCGCCTATACAATACTCAGTTCTTCTTCTTCTTCTTATTTTATGGGACAACGCATTACACAAATTGTACGCGCCGATTTCGCCTCTCGTCTCATCCCTGCCACTGTTTGGTAATAACTACTCGCAACTAGGTCCATCCGCAAATATCCGTGCGCTGCGTGTTTGACTCGCACGTAGTAAAACCTTTTCCGCGGCGCCGTACGAAACAAGCGAACTGAGCACTATGTGTACAATTGATCACATCCGTTTTGACCGCAGAGTACTTTGATCTAGTGGTTAAGGCATCCGACTTCGAATCCTGAGCTGCCGGGTTCGAGTCCCCGGTGGGTCGGCCGGAATATGTTGGGATTTTTCCTTACCATATCGAGTAAAATCCATGTGCAGACTCGTTTACGGTGCCTGTCTCGCCTTCGTCTACACACGCACGCACATACATCAAGTGCGCACTGTGACGCCAAAAAATCCCACGTTCATCTTTCGAAGAAGAGTAGGCTGTGGCCGGTGTCGTGGTAAACAGAAATACTATCGCACGCACCAGAGTGCAGCTGTGTTTAGTTTTGTAGTTAGAAGACACACCGAGCGCAACGACTGTGATGTGTACATGTGTGCTTCGCGCGCTGTGCCCAGTTAAGAGCAGGCTTTAACGTCACAGTCGAAGCGAGCTGTGTGCGCCTTACAGTGACGTGGATAATAATTAGCATAATGCGGTTGTTGGTTCCCTAATTACGTGTTAACTTTTAATGCTTTTCAATCCGTACCTTTTTCAAATACACTGCCAAATCCTTTATACTAGCGAAGTCGCCGATCTGTATGTAGGATCCTCTGGGC
This sequence comes from Batillaria attramentaria, assembly GCA_018292915.2. Lineage (NCBI taxonomy): Eukaryota > Metazoa > Mollusca > Gastropoda > Batillariidae > Batillaria > Batillaria attramentaria. Next base: position 578,800 of record JACVVK020000041.1, on the reverse strand, counting down.
ACCTTGCCCGAGCTGTGGACGTCGTTGTCAGTGATGGGAATCTGCGCCCGACCCAGAGCGTTAAACAGTTTCTCCGTCACATAACCCCGACAGCGAGCGTTCTCGAGGGCCAGGTAGAAGCGGTAGGGCCTCAGGATCAAACCCTCGCACGTCCCCTGTTTACACGCCCTGCCGTCTGGTAGGTCACCGCAGGCTCCGTATGTGTCCACGGGAATGTACTTTGACAACTCCTGTAGAGAGAAACGCGAGTGAGGGTTTTGTTGTTGTAGTAGTAGTTGTTGTTGTTGTTGTTGTTTTCAAAATATGTTAAAGCTCTGAAAGATTGTGCTTGTCTTGTAATGCGTGATTTACAAAACTTCAAAGAGAACTCAAAGGTGCCGCAGTTGCTGGGCAGGATGTAAGAAAGAAAGCGTCGGTAGAAGCCTTGCCACGCAACCCCAGATCATGTGGATTTCCATAGAAGCACCATTCCGTCAGCCTCGTCGTCTTCTTCATGCCCAGTAAAATTAACAATTGCCCTGACGTCCAAGACAAAAAAAAGTTCAGTGTTCGCTCCACGATATTGTTGCTTGACTGTAGCTAACGGAGGCTCGGTAGATACACCAAAAAAATTGAACCTTCTCGTGGTGTTTTTCGTCGTAATCCACTCGCAATAAGCTTTATTTATTTATTTATTTATTTATTGAAGTTAGCGCAATACTTTTGTATGAGCGTGTGGGCCCTGCTTCTGTCAGAACACATCTCAGTCCCTTATGACAGATGCGCAACAATTCATATTTTTTTCTACATTATCCTACCTGCACCATGCGCTGTCGCCTAGCATCATCCACGCAGTTACTCGCCATCCACGCCACCATCTTGCTTTTCTCGCGCGCGTAGTTGCGCATGCGCTCCACATTTGTGTCGACGGCTATGATTGGTCCGCTGCCGGAAAAGCTGTGAGGGACCACGTCACCGTACACACCGACCAGGTCGGCGTCCCGGCGGTAATGCAGAGTCCAGTTGAAGACTCCCTGGTACTTGCTCCAGTCAAGGAAGGTCTCTGGGGGGCCTTCCATTGTGCTCATCACCCATATCTTGGGAGATAGGGTGGATGGGTGGGTGCTTGGGGCTTTACCGTCCTCTTCCACCACATACGGGTGATATCAAAGACGGGGCAACGATGAAAAAGCCAGCACAAATATTTGGCCCCAGCCGGGATACGAACTCACGACCCGAGCATTATAAGTCCAACGCTCTACCATTCGGCCACCCCGGCTCCCCCCTTCGGATATAATAATAATAATAATAATTTTGTGCCAAGTGTTTCGCCTGCTGTTCTAGTTTTCTCTTTTTGTGTTTGCATATTATTGATTTTTATTGTTGTTGTTGTTCACTTGAAATCAATAGACTATTTGTGCTGGCCTTTTTCTCGCTGATATCACCCTTATGTGGTGTAAATGGACGTTAAACTCCTAAACACTCATCCACCCTTAAATCAATAGACGTACGCGTGTGTGTGTGGCACGGTGTGTGTGTGTGTGTGTGTGTGCAACAGCTGCTCGTTTCTTCTTGTTTAAGTCCCTTTTGATTAGTTAGATAACAGCAGTCTTTAGCAAACAGCAGGTATGAAAACTGACTATCTGATATCAACTGCCTCTACCGTTGTAAAATAAAGCTTCATTGATTTATTGACTCAAATGCCGGCTTCCTTCAAACCAGCCACACTCACCTGATGTGCAGCTCGCCACTTGGGCATGGGATACCCCCGGAACCTATTCCACAGGCCTCGACTAGAGAACAGGACAGCGTCGCTGGAGCGGATTTCGCGTTTGTCGAGCGTTATTCTGCAGTCTCGCACAGCGCATCGCGTGAAATTCGCTTCGTCCACACGGAAGGGAAAGCGTTCGTCCCAGATGAGGGCAGTTTTTGTTTGAACCTGTTGGGAATAAATTAGAAATGATTTTTTATTTATTTATTTATTTATTTTTGGGAGGACGATTCCGGTGGTTACAAAAATTTAAAAAATGCAGGAGCACCAAACGAGAAAGAAACGCCGCGACGCACGCACGCATGCACACACACACACTCTCTCTCTCTCTCTCTCACACACACACACACACACACACACACACACACACACACACACACAGAGTTTAGGTTTAAAGATGTATGTTCTTAGTTTACTACTGATAACTACTACTTATAATTATTCAGTTAGGCCACAAAAAAAGCCCAAGAGAATTAATATAGCGCAACCGGCAGTGACTGATGTAATATTCTGCCTAAGCAAGGCGAGAGTGGTTTGCTTGATTGCTTTTTTGACTATTTGTGTTTATTGGTTGGTTGGCTGGCTGGTTGGTTGGTTGGTTGGTTGGTTGGTCGGTCGGTTGGTTGGTTGGCTGGCTGGCTGGCTGATTGGTGGGTGGGTGGGTAAGTGGATGAATGAGAGCGTGGGTGCATGTATGGTTGCTGTTTGCTTGGTTGGTTGTTGTTTGGGTTGGTTGGATTGAGAATTCATGTATCAGTTTCAACTGAATTACTCTCAACAGTTTTTGAGAACGCAACAACTGACAACCAACCGACTCTTGAGTTTTATGCAATTCTATATAAAAAATAAAAAAAATCTGCATCATTTGCACCGATACCCGTCGTCGGAGCGATTCAAACTTACATGCCACTTGCTGTACAGACCTACCTCTCTCCACTCCCGTTGTGGGAAGTACTGAATGAAAGGTGCAGTGCCTTGTCGTAAAGAAGGCGCAGATGCGAGGCGGCCGCAGTAACAGAAGACGAGCGCCTGTTGAACAAGTAAGACAGGCAACATGACCAGAGCACACAGGCACAGGAAACGGCGTCTGACTTTCGGCAGAGAAAATCTTGACTCCCTCCTCAGACCTGTTGGACGTGTTGCATGCATGGCTTGCCTGAAACAGTTCACGTTGGATGGAGGGCTTATGCGAAATTGTTTGAGTGAGTGAGTCAGTGAGTGTTTGGGAGTTTAACGTCCTTTTCCACCACGTAAGGGTGAAACTGATCAAACGAGAAAAAGGCCAGCACAAATATTTGGCCTCAGCCGGGATTCGAACTCACGACCCGAGCATTGAGAGTCCAACGCTGTACCATTCGGCCATCCCGGCTCCCCGAAATTGTTTGAAATATATATTAAAAGCAAAACAAAACAACACAAAAGTAACCTGACTGGACAATAGCCAAGGAAACAAACAACAACAAAAAATTAATAAAAGTGCAAAATTCTAAATTCCAAAACTTAGATAGCTGAGCTGAATCTTCGCACCTTCGTATTTAGCGTATTTAGAACACATTGAAATCCGGTGTGTGAGTGAAAGCGCGCCATACACGCGAGTGTGCGTAGTGTCGCCGCGCTTTGAGTTAAACACAACATGGTAAACTAACCTTATATCAATTATTATTATTATTATTATCAAGCAGCTGGATAAACTGACTATATCTATTATTATTATTATCAAGCAGCTGGATAAACTGACTATATCAAATATTATTATTATTATTCAACTTATATCAATTATTATTATTATTATTGTCTTCATAGTACGTACCACACATTCAGTCCCTAGGGTAGCGAGTTCTGGATTCTTGTCTGTTCCTCGCCTCAGTGACATCAGCGTAACGTCTGTTTCAAAATGACGCGACTTCCGTGTAGGCACGCTCATTACCACAGCCAGATAGCGCGGGCACTTGCCACAGCCGATGGTCATTGCAACCTCTTGGCCCAGTGACTTTGATGAAGACGTGCGGTCCTATCACTCTGATAAATACATCAACAGACGACTCCACTCGGCGAGCCCTGAGGCCAAAGACCCGCCCCCTTCACCTTGCCGTGTGTTGGGAAAACAGTACGTCCATGACGTCATTTTGAAGAAAGATTGAGATTTACGTAACGGTCTTTTTCCCCGGCCTCAAATGACGTCAACGGACTTGCTGCTTTCTTTCCATGTTTGAGTCATATCAAACTACACGTCATGCAATGTTTTCCAGACTGACCAATCAGTTCCATGCTCATTATGCCTCGAGTCACGATTGGCTGAATTCTGGGGGCTCGACCCTTTTGATTGACAGCAGTGGAGTCATCCATTCAGGCAGTGCGTTCCTGTCACTCTGATGAATGTATCAATTAAAGCAGTGTGCAGTGGCTGCTATCCAGTCAGGTTACTGACTACGTTATTCAAATCCTTCAGCATGAGTGATCGCAGCTCCGCCACACGGTCACCTAAGCCCAATGCCTGTCAGGGGAGTGTAGGCGGTAAGGTTTGTGTGTCCGTCCCGCGTTTGAATGATGATGTGATCGAGAGACTAAGATCCCCGTCGGCCCGTCAGTGTATGCATGTAGCGACTGATTGACTGGCATGCTAATGTGGACGTCCGCCGATGCAACTTTGATAGAGTATGAGAAAAGACATTGCTAATGACGGGTTGCTGTGGTGGTGGTCGGAAAGAGAGACAGACAGATACAGACAAAAACAGAGAGAGAGAGAGAGAGAGAGAGAGAGAGAGACACACACACACACACACACACACACACACACACACACACACACACATACACACACACACACACACAGACCGACAATGGCAATGATAATATAAATAATTTTTATTTTCCAACGGTAAAAGTTTTGTAAAAAGTAAAAAGGCTCTGGAGTTCAGCGTCTTCAAATGAACGTCACCTGAACCATCCCATACTGCGGAGGAATAATCGATGTGAGGTTAAAAGATCTAAGCTCCCAACAAAATGCTTTCCGACGTGTGAGGGGGAGCCGGGGTGGCCGAATGGTAGAGTGTTGGACTTCTAAATGCTCTGGTCGTGAGTTCGTATCCCGGCTGGGGACAAATATTTGTGCTGGGTTTTTCATCGTTGCCCACGTCCTTTTCCACCACATAGGGTGATATCAAAGACAGGGCAACGATGAAAAAGCCAGCACAAATATTTGGCCCCGGCCGGGATTAGATGGGTTCAGTATCATGGCATTTGTAGCACACCAGTCTGAAACTTCATGCAATATTTGATTTAGGCGTTGACTGACGACCTCAACGTTTTTTATCGGGGGTGTGGATAGTTGTGTCGTCGGCAAGCATATCACATGTGATCTCCTCACTGGTAAAGTAGAAACTTGAGGAAGGCCACTTATGAATATTCAGAAAAGTAAAGGTCCTAAGACAGAGCCCTGGGGAACGCCAAATTTTACTAAACCTTCACTAGAGTAACATCCATTTAGCAGTACTTTCTGCCTCCTCTCCGCTAAGTATGACTGCCAAATTTTACTAAACCTTCACTAGAATAACATCCATTTAACAGTACTTTCTGTCTCCTCTCCGCTAAGTATGATTCAAAAAATGGTACAGTACTAGAATTACAAAGATACTTACGTAGTTTTCTCAGTAGAAGGGTGGGTGGGTGTTTAACGTCCTTTTCCACCACATACGGGTGATATCAAAGACGGGGCAACGATGAAAAAGCCAGCACAAATAATTTATGCGGCCTCAGCCGGGATGCGAACTCACTACCCGAGCATTAGAAGTCCAACGCTCTACCATTCGGCCACCCCGGCTCCCCTTCCTCAGTAGTATAGTGTGACTTACTAAGTCAAACGCTTTCATAAAGTCGAAGGAAATCGTTCCAGTAATTTCTGAATTATTAATTGACGATAACCATGTATCTACTAATCTATTTAAGGCGGTATGGCACGAGTGTCCCCGGCGGAATCCGGGAAATGCGTAAAGCAGTCCGTGCTTTTCTAAACAATGTAGAAGGTGTTTGTGGACATGCCTTTCTGGTGGTTTTGATAATGCTGAGAGAAAAAGTACATATGATAAACAAATTAAGACGTAAATGGCATGCTCTGGTAATGCTGGCTAATGTTAGAGAAGACCATTAACAATTCACATCTATGAAGCCGTCACAAAAATGCACGAACATGTCTGTAAAACATTTCTATATATTATGGTCAACGTTGAATGAGCGTCATGTAGAATTTGTTTAAAGTTTACAAGTTTGAAAAGGACGGTTTTCGATATTCAGTGGCAAAGAGTTCCACATGGACGCCCCTGAGAAAGACATTTAAAAATATCAACCCTTGGAGGATGCCCGGCTGAGAGCAGACTGTTCCTCGTGTTGTGTAATGAGAGATTCTGAGATGTAAAATGGGTTCACCAGCATTGTCAAATAAATGAGGTACGGTTTACGTAAAAAGTATAAAAGCGACTAACTCAAAAATTCACTCTGTTCAGGGTCCGTATTGATGCTATCCACTTCCAAAAAATGGAGTGATTTAAATAAATATTACTTCCAAAAAATGGAGTGATTTAAATAAATATTACTTCCAAAAAATGGAGTGATTTAAATAAATATTACGCCTGTAAACACACACAACCAACTCACTTCAAAAGGTCGATAACTCCCCAATCCCCAAAGCAATCACAAAGCGCCTGGGCTCTCAATTATACAAAGTTGTTTGTTTTGGAATAACTATCTTGTTTACCAACAAATCAACACAATTTTTGCTGGGCAAATAGCCGCATACCTTATGGACAAAGTCATGAAATTTCATGGATGTGCATTGAAAATTGACAGAGTTGTGTAACTTTGAATGAAGGTGTGGGTATTTTTTTTACCCACGGCGTACGGCGAAGGTTAAAAGATATATTCGGAGACCTCAAATTTGAAGCCACTCGGTTGAGTATTTTCGGAGAAACAGGCCTGGACACACACACACACACACACACACACACACACACACACTGCAGCCGAGAAGTGCGTTCAGGTGCACCATGCCTGCCAGTAACAATTACGCCATTCTCAGTGCTACACTTGCATCACGTCTGTGCGGAGAATGCAACCAAGGTGCGTTTGTGCCTCAAAACTAGCCTTTGAACGTGGAAATTTTGGCCCGGTTCATAATGTCGTTTCCAAAACTATGGAAACAACATTAAAAAAAAAAAAAAAACCAGCTTGCCGTTGTTACACCACGCAAAAAGAAAAAGACAAAAGAAAAGGGAAGCTACGTTTTCTACTAAAACATGAAAATAGAAAGTCAAAATCAGAGTTTACTCTTTCACACACACACACACACACACACACACACACACACACTGATACTAATAGTAATGTTAACAAAACGAATATATATGCATTTTACAACCAATGTGGTGATAAAATGAGATGATTATGATGTCAATATGAATGTGGATGCAAAGATCAGGTTTTGGAAAGTAAGTACTCAAAGAGACTCTCCCTAAACGGAGATAGTGATCCAATGTATTTTTGGCTCAATCCTCGGTCCTCTGCCTATCTGTGTGTGTGTGTGTGTGTGTGTGTGTGTGTGTGTGTGTGTGTGTGTGTGTGTGTGTGTGTGTGTGAGTGAGTGTGTGACTGAAGGTCAAGGTCACTGAAGCTGTCTGTTGTGAACTTTAACACTGGCATTTCTTCCGAAAACTACAAGACCTGGAGGCATCAAATATGCCATAGTGATAGTAATGACACATCTCTTTCGAATGACCTTGACTCAAGGTAAAGACCACACGAACATTTAATCAAGGAGGAATGGGCCCAACCCATAAAGTTGTTTCTCCAAACATCTGCTATTTTGTCTTTTGTTGGCAGACTGAGACAGTTCCAGCACTCCCGCCAGGACTAAACACGTTACGTGCGGAGCTGGTAGTGGCGTAAGTAGTCCTGCCTCCGCGCAAAATGCCGACACCTCGCCACACGCCTCTTCTCGGGTTGTGTGCTGTACAGTCTGGGGTTTAGCGGCGGAGATTCAAGTCTGTGGTCACGATGCATGAGTACGCCCAGCTCCACTGATTGGCTAAATGTCGTCCTGTGAGCTTATGAGTCCGTAGTATAAGGCACGACCTTCAAACACACGCTTTATGTAGTCGCACAGCTGAAAAACAGAAAACACGCGAACACATTACTGCAGGATCGTAACGGTGTATCGCCTGTTTGTTGCACCGTTAAAGGCCGTTCTTAACCGGGCGAACCACCAGTCCGGCGAACTGTGTATTGTATACGAACAGGGCGAGCGCGCACACGTACGTAGTTCCAGAGGTTCGGCCGAACTAGTTCTCTTTCTTAACCGACCGTTAATGATATGCATACGTCATCGCCCGAACAAGGCGGAAGTTGAGACAATCGTGAACAACCAAAATGGCCGCCTTCGTAGATCGAGACGACATGCGCACAACAGCTCTCCCCGAGCAACCAATCAGAGCGCAGGATCAGCCAAAGGATCGCGAGGGCTCCCACGACACGCTGTGCAGACCTCAAACCTAGTTCGGAGCACCTTTCGAACCAGGGTTTGCGAAGAAGTGTTCGGTCGGTTAAGAAACAACGTGCGCGAATCTAATTCGCCGTACTCTTTGAACATAGTTCGCGAACCGAAAGTTCGCCCGGTTAAGAACGGCCTTAAGCCTGCTCCTAACTGGGCACAGCCGCGCCGCGCGCGCAACACACATGTGCACATCACAGTCGTTGCGCTCGGTGTGTCTACTAACTACAAAACTGAACACAGCTGTGCTCGGTGACAAACCGATTGAAAATGCACTGTCCGCCATGTCTGCGCGCCGAGTGACGTAGTACAGCCAATCAGAATCTTTTGTGGAAACCACAGTCACAGTTGTGGCTATTTGAAATCCAGGTTGCTGTGATGACGCCACAGCGGCGGAAACCCCCCAAAATCACAACTGTGTCACAACTGTGGACAGCACTGTGGCGCGGAAGTGCCCAGTGAAGAGCCCGCTTTACTGGTAGAGCAGACGATCCAAGGGAAGCAACCCTAAAGGAAGTGAATACGGCGGACGGAAGCCGACTCCCCACACGTACTTGTCGCCTCCTTTGTTCTGCATGTTTTATGCATGTGAAATACCCGCACACAAGTACACGCAATAGCACAATTAAAAAGAACATTGTCCCTATTGCATACCCCACAACAACATTATTAAAATTAAACTAAGCTAAGTCGGCTAGACTATATGCCAAACCATGCTAAGCTATGCGTAACTAGGCTACGCGAAACTAAATGAAACCACCACAATTATTACACTGAACATAGCTGAAATAAAGGGAAAGGAAGTGAGAAAAGGTTTAAAGAAAATGCAAGAAAACTGAAACAAAACAAAAAAGAAAAAAAAAAGACACAAACAAAACAAACAAAACTAAACTGTCCTAAACAAACCTGAACTATCCTGCACTATCATTAAAAAAATTACACACACACACACACACACACACACACACACTCAAAGACTCCCACGCGTTGACACGTATTTCATTATCATTTATGTATGGTTCCCACCTCACAGATCGGTAGCCTACAGACTGTGATCTCACAAGGACAAAGGTAGTACTCACCGTGAATGGTTTACAGGTATCGTTGCGCAGCCAACCGTAGAGATCCGTGTATACCTGAGCCGGTCTGGATCTATTGTGGAGCTCGCGGCAAATCTGACACCACCGGTCGGGATGGAACTTTATGGTATGGGTCCGACGCCACTGTAAAAACTGGTTGTAGGCTGTCTCGTTCGATGCAAGCTGTAAGTAAGAGACATGAGATATCGGTCGGTTGAGATCTAAAAAAAAAAAAAAAAGCAAGATCTCAAGACTATGGGTAGATCTCGAGACTATGGGTGGGTCTCGGAACTATGGATAAACCTTAAGACTATCATATGTTTCCTTTGTCAGTGTTTCCCCGTGAAAGCTGAATGGCTGCGAGACGACAACGGTTGCAGTCTGTTTGTCTCCTTTGTTAATTTCAGTAAATCTCTCACGCCAGTAGCCAAAGGCACGCTCACAAGATCAAATCAGAATTTGTCTGCATATTAAAAATGTTTCATTGCGAGCGAATGTTTTCTGAAAGTACATCTTCTTGAAATGCTACCTGCTTGGCAAGAGCTGTTTTGTTGTTGTTGTTGTATTAACTTTCATGATCAAAGTGTTCACACCGGTTGTGTAAAATATTCACATGATACAAATTCATTTTAATATTGCTCCCTCACCATGAAAAGTTTTCAAGAATAATGTCAGAGCAGACTATCCCATTTAGTTAAAACTTCTGGTTGTTATTGTTGTTTTGTTTTTTCCTAAAGAGTCTCTTTTATTCCTTTCCGTAGTACGTGTGACAAATTTAACAAGCACTGATTAATTAGAATTATGAAGTGGAAAACATACCTAAATAAAGTAGCTGACTGATTTGGTAAAGCAGAAGGTGTGTGTGTGTGTGTGTGTGTGTGTGTGTGTGTGTGTGTGTGTGTGTGTGCGTGCGTGCGTGCGTGCGTGCGTGCGTGTTGACCTGTTGCTTCGGGAAACAACGCATGCGTAGTGTAGTAATGCGTAAAGTTAACTGCTGTTATCAATACATAAATACATGTACTGTGAAAACCTACACGCACAGAGACTGTGACCTGCAGAATGCGGTCTGTCTTTGAACAGCTCTCACGTGACGGCCATGGAGGCACACACCTAGTAGTGCGAGCAAACGACCTTGCCTGTCAAGTCCAAACCACCTGGCATATATTCACCGGAGAAACAATCAGGACCATAGATGTGATAATGTCCAATACATTTTGAGCTCAAAATGTATTGGACATTACCACATCTATGGTCCTGATTGTTTCTCCTGTGACTGACTAACTTCGAAATCTAAACTGCTAATTCCAAGTTTCAGTCAGTACATGAAGTAATTGTAATCCACTCTAAACTTTCTTGATCTAACATTACATTTTTGCATGCACACTCAGCCGCGAATTAGTCTTTGTGACTTGCTCGCTCACTAAACTTTCTTGAACTTCCAGTGGTCCTTTCAATAGCTGCCTAGCGATATCGCCAGTCTAACAAGGCGATGAAGTGAAGACAGACATCAGGTGATTTCGATAGACCAAGTATTGGCAAAGTGTCGTGCTCACTTTGGCTTCACCTCTGGTGACAATCCAGCCCCACACTGTAGGCTACAGTTCCTTAACTTCCACCAGAGACGGCGAATAGGGGAGATCTAAAACTCTGCTGCTTTTTTTTTCAAAAACTCTGCGAAAGTCCAGGTTTTTTTTTTCTTTTGACATTTGTACTTTCAAGTTATTTTTAATGTTTTCCAAGTTCGTGTGCAATGCAGCTTCCAGACACAAAGTTGGTTTGTCAAAAGTTTTTTTTTGTTTTTGTTTTTTGTTTTGTTTTTGTTTTTTTTGTTTTTTTTTTGGGGGGAGGGGGGCTGGGTGGATGGTGATGGGTGGGGGGGGGGGGTCTTTTGTTTTGTTCTGATGTTGGTCACTGCGCCCGAGGTGATGATCCCAAGAGGGATAATATAGGTGGTTTCCTCTCTCTCTCTCCTTGTGGAAGATCGCCCCTGGTGTGTCCCGTGTGATGAGCCGTTTACTGTTCTTGATCACTTCTTGATCTCTTGTGTGTATATCTCACCGAGATTCGAGAAGAGTACTTTTCTGTCGACCCACTGAAGGTGCTGTTTCTCCAGTTTCTTGAAGGAGGTCAACCTGTTTCATAAAATATAGTTCAAGTATGGGTAGATTTCGAGACTATGGCCAGTTCTCGAGACTAACGGGTAGATCTCAAGACTATGGGTAGATCTTGAGACCATAGGAAGATCTCTAGATTTTGGGTAGATCTCTGGACTGTACGTAGAACACAAGATTATGGTTAGATCTCAAAACTATGTGTAGATCTGGAGATTATGGTCAGATCTCGAGAAATCGGTAAATCTCGAGACGTGATATCTGTCCTATCACTACTGTGAAGTTCAAAGTATACGACTCTCAGTGACGTTAAAAAAAGACCCCCCCCCCCCCCCCCCGAAAAAAAAAAAATTCTACACACCTCTTTTAGATACATTGCCAAGTCTTCAATGCTGCGAAAGTCACTCATTTGTATGTAGGATCCTCGCGGCACTCTCCCTGTAGAATGGACGTCAGCGTTTGTGACAGGAATCTGGGCCCAGTACATGGGCCGATAGAACTTCTCCGTGATATAATCTCGACACTGCGAGTTCTCGAGGGCCAGGTAGAAACGGTAGTCCTTCAGCCCTTCCTCGCAATGTTTATCGCAGGGGCGGTCACCGCAGTCACCGTACGTGTCAACTTGTATGTAGCGTGAAAGTTCCTGCCAAAGACACGGGCAAATAAATAAATAAATGCGAGGATGGGGGTGGGGGATGGTGGGTGATGGGCGGGGGGGATGGGGGGGGGGGAGGTCTAAGTGGTGCTCAGTAGTAACGAACGAAACACACACACACACACACACACACACACACACACACACACACACACACACACACACACACACACACAGTATTGTAAACACGTGTACCCAAAAGGAATAATTATACAGTCCTTCATCCCTCCGTCGTACCGTCTGAAATGTCGAATATTTTCTCCGCGGATTCACAGAAAAGCGAAACAATGTCGCCATGATCTCCCCTTGGAGTTACGAGCAGACGACACTTTGCAGATCACGTGCACGTCAATAGACTTAAACCAGAGATTTCCTCAGGAGGTCCTGCTTACATGTTCACTGGAGAGTCGTGGTTTCCCGCCATTTGAATGCCAGTGCGTGAGCACATGCTTTGAAGTACATTCTTCTTAACATAAAGCACTTTCAACTGCTCACTTTCTCACAAGTCAGTGCGCAGAATTTTGAGGGTGTACATAACTCACTAGTCAGTCACCCTACCATGGGAAAAAAAAAATGTCGCAGAAAATGTATGCTACTTGAGTCTAAATGCTCGTGGTATCATCAGCTATTATCATATTGCTTACATGATTAGTTCGAGTGGTTTACCGGCCACGAAAGAAACCACTCACCGCGGTGTTTCAATCTTTTGCCCGGCGTAGCTACCTCGCCGGAGGCTCGGTATTACAGGGCCGTAGCAGCCCTACCGGCCACTCCGGCCATGGCCGGACCACTTTTTGGAAAACAAAACAAAACAAAACAAAAAAAAACCTCGTCTTCATGAGTACAGTCAGGTTTCTAAAGCAAAAGTTCTTCCAAAATAAAGCCTCTTTATCAAAATATTTCTTAACTTGCGTTTCCCCATTCAAACAAGTAACAAGTAATTCTTTTGTTTTCCGTTGAAGTTGAGGAGAACATAATGGCCAGGGACCGTACCTTTTTATTTATGTTTTTATGGCCCTGAGCACTTTTAGGAGCTGTGTTACGGCTGTGTATTACAGGTATTTTTCTGAAACCCCTCGAACTAATCATGTAAGCAGGATATAATTATCTAATATATCTATGTAATATATCAGTGTGTTATAATCTTGATATTATCTGTACCTGCACCACACGCTGCCTCCTAGCGTCATCAACACAGTCACTCGCCATCCAAGCCACCATCTTGCTTTTCTCGCGAGCGTAATTGCGCATGCGCTCTTCCTGCAGCCCCGATGCGCCGACCTTCTGGGCTCCGGGGTCACCTCGAGGCCTCAACACTCCGTAAACGTTATACAGATCTGCGTCCCGCCTATAGTGCATGGTCCAGTTGAAGACACCCTGATACTTGCTCCAGTCTAGTATTGTGTTGGGCGGGGATTCCATAGTACGCAGCACCCATACCTATGAAGCAAACACTGTGTATGATAGTGCAGCAAACGCTGTGCAGTAATCGTCAGTGATACTGCAGCGGCGGAACCGCCTGTCTGAGGCTGAGCGAATCAGGCTGTGTATAACTTGATGCAGAAACACCTGTCTGTGAACAAAGGCAACAAACACAGTCAGTGTATATCAGTCTTGCAAACACTGTGCATATTTTCCACTTGCTGCACTGTGTACCGCATCAGTAATGTTTATGTTCTTAATGTCTGTGTAGGTGTGCGAGAAATGTGTAGTGAGGGCGATTCTGATTTTGATATATGTACATATTGACACAGCCGCTCGCGGTGATAAAATTTTGACTGTATCGTGGCTTTAAAAGCCCCCTGGGCTCAGAGCCGGCAATAAAAATCTTCTTGGCAAAAAAAAAAAAAAAAAAAATCTTGTGTGTGCCGTTGCAAACACTGCGTCTGCCGTTGCAGCAGCCTCGTGAACAATGCAGTAAATACTGCGCATAAACATAATGCACTGAGGAAACAGTGTGAAATGCAGCGAAGTCTGTGCATAACGCAGCCAACATTGTCACAGTGCATAATGCAGTAAACACTGCATATAATGTGCATATAACCACTGTGTAAAATGCTGTGACTACTGCAGTTGATGCAGCAAACACCGCCGGTGTTAAATGCAGCAAGCACTGTACATGACGCAGCAAACACTGGGTATGATACAGCCAATTCTGTGTATAATGCAGCAAACACTGTCCATAATGCAGCAAACACTGACTGTGTATAATGCAGTGAATGCTGCGTATACTGCAGCTAATACTGTGTACAATGCAGCAAACACTGCGCATAATGCGCATATTATGCGCAGCGAAACTTGAGTTAATACTGTATATACTGCAGCGACTACAGTACATAATGCAGCAAACACTGTGTATAATGCAGCTAATACTGTGTACAATGCAACACTGAAACACTGCGCATAATGCGCATATTATGCGCAGCGAAACTTGAGTTAATACTGTATATATATATACTGCAGCGACTACAGTGCATAATGCAGTGAATGCTGTGTATAATGCAGTGAATGCTGTGTATAATGCAGTGAATGTTGTGTATACTGCAGCTAATGCTAGTGTGTACAATGCAGCAGACACTGCGCATAATGCAGCGAATTAATACTCTGTATACTGCAGCGAATACTGTGCATAACTGAATACAGTGAATACTGTGTATACTGCAGCGACTACAGTGCATAATGCAGCAAATAGTGTGCATAATGCAGTGATTCTGAATACTGTGTATACAGCAGCGAATACTGTGTATAATGCAGCAAACACTGTGCATAATGCAGTGAATACTGTGAATACTGCAGCGAATACCGTGACTGTGTATAATGTTCCAGTTTCAGTCAACAACAACAACAACAACAACAAAAAGAAGGCTGTCTTGTAATATTATTATTATTATTATTATTGTTGTTTATTTTAGCATATTTGGACGAAAGGAGCCAATCAATTGAATACGTTATTACCCACCTGATGTGGAGCCCGCCATGCTGGCATGGTGTACCCTCTGAAAGTGTTCCACAGTCCGCGGCTGGAAAAGATGACAGCGTCGCTGGTCTGAAGGTCTCGTTTGTCTCGCGAGATTTGGCAGCTGCTGACGGGACAGTGGGAGAACCCAAGCTTACCGTACGGAAAATCGGTTCCTTCGTCCCAGATCAGAACCGTCTTAATGGGTACCTGCAGATACAGTTTCACGAGATTGCAGGCCACAAAGCACAATTTAAATTAAGCAGGTTATGGAGTAAGCGGACCTGCATTATTCAGTAAAATTAATTCCCCCCCCCCCCCTTTTTTTTTTCTTTTTTTTTTTTTTTTTTTTTTTTTTTAGAGACGTTGAAAGTGCATTTGACCCCAGATTTTTGCTTTTTGGTGAACAGAGGGATGCTGAATGTGTTGAAAATTTGTTTGTTTGTTTGTTTGTTTGTTTGTACCTTTCTCCACTCCAGTTGAGGGAAATACTGGACGTATGGCGAAAGTCCCGGGCGCGCTGAAGGCGCAGGGTCGGGGTATAACGATGGCGTTAAGTAGCAGAAGCTGAGAGTGGCCTGCAGGATAAGAACGGGCAGGACTCCGAGAAGACACAGACAGAGAAAACATCGCCTTTTACGGGACACAGGCCTCAGGCATCTCACAGCTCGCCAGTGTTGGAGTCCGCCGGTCCGGGTCGTGGCCCATCCACCAGCCATAGCTGTTCAGGTGTTTTGGTCTGTCTGTGGTCAGAATCATACAAACTTAGCTAGGGGTGTTTAAATTAACTACAGTCTTCACAAAAAGTTAAGGACCAGTGAACATAATGGGCGACAGTTTCAATAAATCAGAAAAAAATAAACGAATAAGATTTTTCCCGTAAAATTCGGTAGCAAGGTTAAGGGGTAATTAGTGAACATGGCGACCACTGTGTGGATGGCACGTGCGCGTCACACAGCATGCTTGGCGCGTTTGAAAATCTGCAATTTCGGCAAAACTAGACCGAGTTTCAGTGTTCAGTGAGCGATACCTGGGGCTTTCTGCACGGCAAAAATGAGATGCAGGTCAAAGAATGCATCCCTGGTTATGAACTGTGCTCATTTGTTTGCCTACATAAGCCGCCGTTTCAGCGATGTTCAGCACTACACCAGCATGCCACCACGACAAAAGTTGAATGATATTTGAAAGTGGTCCTTAACTTTTTGTGAAGGCTGTAGCTCGAGTGGTGCTCAAACGGTGACGCAATTAAAATATATATAGCCAAAGAACTCGGGAACCGAGCCAATGATAAAGCTTGGTTGAAGGTACGACCTCGACTTTTAGCCACGTGACTTGAGTTAGCCAACAGGCTCGTAGCCCGTTTCAATGACCAACCTGAAATGCACGTTTTTTGTTCAAAAGACCGTGACTGAAATACCGTAAGTTAACTGCTAATGTAACCACTTGTGTAACCGTCAGATATCTTAAGGGCCCGTATGTAGAACTCGAGGTTAATTCAGTTAACCCTCGGCTACGGGCCTAACCCAGACTAGGACAAAAGAAACCCCCAAACAAAATCAAATAAAAAAAAAAGGAAGCAAAGAAAGAAAGACAAAAATCGTTCTATAACGGCATAGGCTGGAACGGACCCGCTTCCTGATTTAAAACAAAAAACCAACAGAAAATTTCACCCTAGAGCTAGTTTAGTTCGAGGTTAGACTCTAACCCGGGGCTAAAAGCCATAACCTCGACTATTACATACGAGCCCAGAAACGTATTTAGTGCAGTGTGGACGGATGCACCTGAGCACCAGAAACGACCGGCCACGATGAATCAGCCTCACAATCGATCGAGGTTTGCACACTAAAATCTTAACGATGAAATTTCCGTCAAATTACGACCACTTACAGCCATTTTTCGACCTTTACCTGCTACATGTAGGTGCGCCAATCTCTTAGAGTGTAGTAGATGCATGAAATATGCTGGACAAACTTATACTTTGTCTGATACAAGCCTGACTGAGTAGCAAGCTACTGTGTGTTCACCTGCATATCACCGCCGCACAGCGTATCACAAAGCAAGTGCGTGTACCCACCCGGCGAGTTTTTAATGTGCAAACTTCGATCGATCATCGCGAGGCGGCCGACTGATTCATCGCGGGCGGCCGATTCTGGTGCTCAAACGCTTCCACATAGCACCAAATACGTTTCTCAAGATACCTGGGGCGGTCGATGGTCTAGTGGTTAAAGACTTCGTTACCAATGCGAGAGATCAGGTTCGAGTCCCGCTCGGGGCAAAGAATTTTTCCTTCTCGTACGTGACACCGTTCATTCGGGCCGATCTTCGGGGGGGGGGGGGGGGGTCTCTCCGCGGGTACTCCGGCTTCCTCCCCCTCTGCTTTGAAAATGTTCAGCCCCCCCCCCCCCCCCAAAAAAAAAAAAAAAATGAAAATAAACGTAACTCTAAATTCTGAAACTGAAATAGCTGAGTTGACCTTCGCACCATGTGAGTGTAATGTGCATGTCCAGAGTGTGAGAGAATGCGTGTTATTCACATGAGCGTGCGTGTTGGGTTCGGCTCGCGGCGCTTTGAGTCAGTTAAAGAAATCAGTTGGGTAATGTGCCTACACAATACTCAATTATTATTAGTATTATTATTAATAGTAGTATCTGATGGTTACACCAGTGGCAGTGTTTAACAACACGTATAACACGTTTTTAGTCATTCTGGCATAAACAGTGAACAAGGAGTTAAGTGTATAAAATGTCAGTAAAACTTTATTATTCATTCGATTTCTACCAAACCAGTTAGGGTTGTACACCAGCGGCCTCACTACAACATCAACGGTCATCAGTTTATCTGCATTTGGCTTCGTGGGACTGTTGCAACTTTGATTATACTCGTCTTTGCTGCAGTGAGAGCCAAGGAGCCGCTAATCTTGCCCGATTTTCGCAAACAGGGCTAAAACCGAGAAAAAGTCAAAAACGTGGAATACTTTTGCGCGGTACTTCTTCTTCTTCTTCTTCTTCTGCGTTCCCTGTTCTGCACGCCGCCTGAGATGACTAGGTCTGTAGCCTTTAACGATATGTCCATCTGAGGCATTGTCCATTTTCTGGGTTGCGTGTGTCCTCGTCTCCCTGACTGACGGGTTGCCACCATGCACTATACGTCTGTGGTTGCCACACTATGTCCTCCTGGGCATAGTCAGCTACACTCCGACTTCGTTGGCTTTGCGCGGTACAAAATGCGTCAAAAAGATTAATGCAAAGGCCAGTGCTGTCTGGAGAGATTTTGTCGTTGACGCAGAGGTAAAATTAGGCAGAAGACATCCTGTGCCAGTGTGTGTGCGTGCGTGCCAGTGTGTGTGTGTGTGTGTGTGTGTGATGTAATTGCTGGTTATTTTGCTATAGTATTTTTTTTTTTAAATGCTAAGGACGAAAAGACATGTTCAAAGATTGTAGTGAAGAGAAAGTGATTTAAGTAAAACGAATACACAATGGACGTACATATATATAAACAAACACGTGGCTTTTACTGACCTGAGAAAAACGGTCATCTTCAGTCACAACTTGTGAATCGACGAAGCAGGACACGGTGAAATATCCGTCATGCTAACTTAGCCTATATCCGTGAACGCTGCACGGCCCAGCAGACGGCCGTACGATTGATAACGCGATAGATCTACAAGCTGTCGCACAAGCGCGTGTGAACAGTCCCCACGGGGGTACACCATGTGACTTGAAGGTCTACTTGGAGAGCGGAGAGCGGAGTATACGAAGAGGAGCACTGATCTACCGTTGGCAAAAACTGCCAAAAACGGCGGTTTTTTTATATTTTAAATAATTTGTTTGTTTTTCTCACTAAAATTGACAATGCTGTTTTTTTCTGCAGACTTTTTCTCAGAAAAAAATTAATAGCACTTTTCTGCAGGAAAAAAAGTTTCCTGCAGAAAAAGTTTGAATTGGCAAAATAGCTTTTTGTCTGCAGAAAACAGACTTCTTTTTTTTTGGGGGGGGACTGCAGAAAAATAGCAGAGGAATTGCTATCATCTCATCTTCTTTCGCCAGTGTTTTCTGCAGAAAAGTCGACCCTTCCGGAGAAAAGTCGGGTTTCTGCAGAGGGGTAGGGGGGGAGGGGGTGAATGCTATTTTACCATTTCTGTTTTTGTCAACATTTCCGCAGAAAACCTTTTTCCCTGATAAAACCTTTTTTTCCCAGAAAAGTGCTATTTTACGGTAGAAAAAAAAAGGATTGCCGATTTTTCTGCAGAGCAACTGCTGTTTTGGTAGCTTTCGCAAACGATAGATGCCCGCTCCTCGTACACAAAAAACCCAAACTCCAAACCAACAACTACCTCATAATTATACATATTTACATACCTGCTGCAGGCTTGTACTATGGGAATTTCGGATACAGCTGTGTGTAACTTGAGTAGTGTGTGCGTGCTTTTGTGTGTGTGTGTGTGTGTGTGTGTGTGTGTGTGCGCGCGCCTTCTCTTAAGAGTGTCTGTGTGTGAGAGTTGGTTGTGTGCGGGTCCTCTTCCATGACATACAGGTAACACTTGGCAAAACTGAACGTACAAGGAATGATGCAACAACAACAAATGTTGGTACCCACTCAATATCTGGGCAGAAACACAGAGAACTAGACTTGTACAACAATCTCTTTCACGCGCGCGCGCGCGCACACACACACATACACACTTTAAAAAATGCAATACGCGCGCATCAGCAAAATGAAGACATTTATTCATTTATTATGGTGAGGTATGACGAACATCGATGTTATGACAGACCCGCCACAGTGTGACGACCTTGACCCAAGGAGCATCAAGACATTTACCAAAAACAGTGACTGGAAAACAAAAAGGAAAGAAACAAAATGGGCAACCAGCAAGTCGATTGGTTATACAGTCGTGCTGACAGATCTTTCTCACTGATGTGGAGAGAGAGAGAGAGCTCGACATGCCACCTTTCATTTTCATTTATCACGAAAATAAACCATGACTCCAATGGTTTGCAAGTTGACTAGATCGCTCAAGAGACTTTATGACCCCCCCTTCTCTTTTTCTACATTCTGCTCAGTTCACATTCAAACAACTAAAAATCGATTACTACAGTATCTTTTGTGTGTATTTTAATTTTCTGACGTCAACCGCACACGTACCTTCAGCCTTTTCAGAATATATTTCGCCTACGTTCTTCAGAAACCTCGTAAATGCTGTGACAATCCCATAACATTTAGAGGGGTTTAGAAAAGACATGGACGACAGTCTGTTTCGTGGTCTGTGCACCCAGTGATGCATAAGGAGGGGAAGAGGGGGCGAGTGTCATCCCTTTGGCATGACTCACAAACTCTAAATAGGTAGAGCGTTGCAGCCGCGTTGTGCGATACCAATTGATTCTGGCTTGCGCCCTGCTCACTGTGGAGTTTCCCACCGGGTTCTCCGATTGTACAGTTTGACAAAGGGCCAGCACTCTTCCCTACACCAAGGGTCCCCTGTGGCCCACTTGATTCAAACGATTGTGAATTTGAGTACTTCTTTCGAAAATGGTGTGAAATCACAGTTATTTCCTAGTTTTTTTTGTTTTTTTATTCTGCCCCCCCCCCCCCAAAAAAAAAACCCCAAACAAAAAACAAAAAAAGCCCCCCAAAACAAAAAAACCCAAACAACCAAAAAAAAAACCAACCCCAAAACAAAAACAAAACAAACAAGAAAAAACAAAAAATACAATAAACAAAACAACAAAAACAACAACAAAACCCTGACAAAAACAACAGAGAAATGAATTTGCTGTTTGTCCTCTGCTTTGAAAATACAGGCTTAGAGAGAGAGAGAAAAAAAAATTGAAGGGCTTGAAGAGGGACACTCTGGCAAAAACACAAAAGAAAAGTGTTCTACGAGTACCGGTAGCCATGATGAAAGACAAACAAAACCAAGGATGTTATCACTAATTGCTATTTTTGTCATGTTTGTCCCAAAGAAACATACATAGTGACTGTATGTGATGAAAGACAGACAAAACCAAGGATGCTATCAATAACTGTTATATTTTTCAGGTTTGTTTCGAAGAATCTCAAAGTGGAGAGATTATTTTGCGTGTCGGGTATCGTACAGACATTACATTTCACACTTACTTGACCTGAAAAAATGCAACGCTACACATAACACTTCAAAGCAAGTCATTACGCTGTGTCAGACACAATGTAACAAGGTACAAGTACTTTATGCAGTATTACTTGAATTCAGTTTCGTTGCTGTCTCTCTCACTCTCTCTCCTCGCCATAGTAAAAACCACTCAGGTATTATTATTTACTACAATTTGGTGTAAAAAAAAAAAAAAACTTGAAAGGGCAAGTTAGGCAAAAGGGTTGGTAGTATCATTACTACGGGCCTTTTTCGCCAGGAGATAGGGATGGGAAGGGGGAATGGGGGGGGGGGGGGTGTTGAACTGTAGACAAGGTTGTGTCAATGGTTTTGAAATGGATGTTAGTTTTACTAGGTGCATCTGCTGCCACTCAAGCAAGTATTGTACGTATTTACAAATCATGACAGTTGAATTTTTCCCAAATTCTCAAACACCAACACATGCACTGCTAAAAGCAAAATAGTTCCCTAGTCATTGCTAAATGTTGAAAACTTTACGCAAACTTCTCATTCTAACTTTAAACACCCCCCCCCCCCCCAACAACAACAACAAAAAACCAAACAATTTTCTTCTTGAGGGGAAAAAATGTTTTAGGGTTCCAACAAAATGGCACCTCAACTGGCAACTTCAACCCTGGTCACATGTGCTGGCACGTCGCTAATAACATATATGCCCTTGTTTTTCCTTATACATGTATACCACATTACGAATCGCATAACAAAGTGCTGGTCACAGACCACACACCATATGGTAATGTTCGCTTAGACAGGATCTTTCTGGGGGATTTTCTCGCATTGGAGCGTTAAAAACCCAAGGACAGTCACGGACACACCGAGGTCACTCTGCGACTGGCCACATCACTGTTAGTACTGTTGGCGGCTGTAGCCTCCGGTCCACCAATCACGGACACTGGGCGATGGTACAATGTAGTCTGTGACCAACCCTCTGACCGAACCTGTGGTTGTTATCAGGCAGACTTTACTGTAGCCCTTTCACGAACACGTCATATTTGTCGCTGCACACTATTCCAAGAACTTGTACAGATGAGGTTCACTACGAAAACACCGGGCAATTTGTTCTACCAAGGAATAAACCTGTCCTGTCTATAGTGCACCCTCAATGTTCTTTTTTTTAAAGTGTTGGTATTCTGAACAGTCTCATGTGCTGTATTTGGATGATAGAGCCAACCAAGGAAATTTGCAAAGTAGCACGTAAAATGCGTGCACAGAATACACGTATTTCCAAAATACTTCGCTCAAATTCACACACCACGAAGCATACCCATTGATGATTATGATTCTGCTGTCAAATGCTAAAAAAAAAAAGAAAAAAAAAAAGAAAAGAAAGAAGTATTGCACAAATCATGTACATTTGTTAATCCTCCACAGAAACAAATGTTAGTCCGAGCGGTAAAGATGAAGGTATGGTTTTCAAGACAAATCTAGGAACGTTAGAAAACGGAAAGTTGTGCAAACGCACATAGCGCAGTGAAGTGTTTTTAAAAAAAAAAAAAAAAAAAAATTCAGACAAGTTATAAATACTGTACATTTACATCAACTGATACATATCGGCAAACACACATATAAACTGTATCGTGCACACCAACAAACACAAATGATATAAAATACTGTATAGCAGACTCAAAACGCACAAGCACGTGTACTACACTTGTACACTACACCTTATGTACACATCCATTTTAGAGTTTAGGTTACATACGTACAAAGAGGGGGAAAGAATCAAATGACGAAACATGCCAAAAAGTCGATCCACACTTAACTGTCTGTCACGTAGCCTACGGTAATCATAAATACTACCCACCATCAGCGAAAATGCACGTAAAAGTCATTTATATATACACACAGCTCAGTGTTTATCGAGCATCTATCGAGGCGCGATTCTGCACACTTGCACGTAGGTATGTAAAATGTATAAAACTTGTATTCACCTGTACAATGCGCGAAGGTCACACACACCACACTAAGATGCCCAATTAGTAAGTACAAATATAAAAAGCAGACAATTTCACTTTGTCACATCTTATGTACAGTATTACACAGCACACACACAAAAAAGAGCAAACCGTTGTGTTTATTCATGTTCACGTTACTGGTCAGTATTCCTGTTCAGACGACGTCACTGCATTTTATCAAGAGACTTGTCTCTTTGCAGTTCAATGTTGTTCCATTATGTCCTGGGTAAACCAGCCTCATAATATAAGTCGACAACTCCGTCCGAGAAGACATTCTTGAAATGCATGCACACACTTGAAAACAAAACTTCATAAGAAAAAAAAATTAAAAACCACTAAAAACTGGGAAACTATTCTGGTTTTAATAACATCTTTGTTCCCATCTATACAGATCAGACTTAGTCATAAAGTTTGTTCTCTTGAAAAATAAAAATCTGCTGAGTTGATGAATGGCGGAACATATGTACATGGATGCGCAAAACACGAAAGTTCTACTGATCAGTACAGCGCAATAACCTTTTTGAACATGTTAAAATCAGCAAGCGCCAGCGATGTACGGATGGAAGTGCAAATAAGCAAAATACAGCATTTGACACATACAAGTATTATTTGAGTATTCTTGCCATGGTAAGTGAGACTTAAAGCCAGCTCTTGGAAAGTTTCATACAGGAGGAGAAAAAAAAAAACGACCCCCCCCCCCAAAAAAAAAACCCCAAACAAACAAAAAAACGATAGGATTTCAAATGTACAAGGAAAGATTTCACTGAGAAACCCTGACTTTAACATGCACACACATACACAAGCCCTCACGCTAGCATGCACATGCAGGCGAGCGTGCACACACACACACACACACACACGAAATGACTATTCAATCCTGTATGAGTCGGTTTTGTCAGAAACATCAAATAGAAAAAAAAATTCACAATTAAAAAAACAAACAAAAACCAAAACCAAAAAAAGCCTGTGAATAAGAAAAAAACAAGGTCAACATGAGATAACCGACATATAACCCACGATCATAATGATCACCAAACTACACACCAGCTACAAATGCGCCAGCAGTGACACATACACACAAGCACATCTATGGGTGGTGATACAGGAACACAGAATAAACAGTCATGATGTAATGACACAGTTCATTATGTACATCAGCATATTGCCTATGATGCAGTGCAGAACATGCACCTCCCAGTTGTGACTCAGATGTCTTTTCTGACCATAACGCGTTGTGACAATAACCTACACTGTAGTGAAAAATCAAATGACAAGGAAAGTGAGTTCATACTCACAGGCAGGACCGGAAGTCAAGCAAGCCTCATAGTTTTACAATTACATGGACATGTAATACGTCAGACAAAAAAAATGTTCATTGACACAGAATGGCATAGCTTGCCCCCTCCGAAACTGTACGCACTGCATGCATGTACATGTTAAAATCATTTACTGAAATACGTTCTCCGAAAAATTGTAGGGGTGGTCCATACACAAACTGGTTTAATGCTTTCAAGCAGCTGTGGGAACGACAGGATTTGTCATCCGATATGATGCTGTGATTTCTAGGGTGTGTGCCGATGAAGCTTCAGAGAGGCATGTTGCAGCAGGTGTGACGGCAAAGAAACAGATATGATTATGAAGACTTGGAAGCAACAATGGCAGCAAAGTTCTTCTCTGACTCAAAAAAGCGAAAAACGAAAATACCAGGTGGCATCGCTGCTCATTCGCATAATAATTTTTTGTGTGTATATTAATTCTTTGCCACATTTCCAACATGCTGTGATGAGGACACCTACTTCAATGCTTGTTTCAAAATGGGTTAGTTCAGCAATGAAGAACACTTCATATAACAGCAGTCATGAGACATACAAAGGAAAAAAATCTTTGACAATGAATTTCGCCAGCAAATAAGAAAATGTTTTCTTCCAAAATGAATGTAATCCGAACTATCACCACATGACACACACACTGAAAATAAGATCTCGCAAATTAAAAAAAAATGCAAATCAAATGAACTGGTTGGCTTCGGAGTTTCAAAATCCAACAATATTATTATTGTTATGTCTTGACACCCTGTATTGTAGCACCAAAATGAAATTGATACTATATATATTCATTGCTAGAAATTTATTTTTAAAAAAAACAACAAAAACCAAAAAAACTCACCATAGACATTCTTCTCATAAATCAGTTTGCCTTCAAACAGTTCAATCAAACATACACTCAAACGTGTTCAGACTCGATGGAAGGAAGTAAACCAAAAGCACTAAAATATCTCCACTAGGTCAACGGCCGGTAAACCTGAACTAATACAAGGTAAGTCAGGTTGGTCTTTAAGGAAAGATGACACCTTTTACAGTTTTTCTTAGGAGGTAAAAGAATGAAATTTAATTTTACTGAAAATACATTTGTAACTCGTGGCAAGACATACAGCTGGTGTACAAAATGTGTTGTCTCATTTAAAATTTAAGCAAGCCACAATGCTGTGCACAATGGTGGAACAGACTTCCAGCCACAGACGTAAAGAGATAGACGCACCGCCGCACGCTGCCACCGCTGCTTGCGAGTGTCACTATCGCGGCCATCTTACTAATACCAGAACTCAGAGGCTCTGTGTATAGGACGCCTCGTTCGAAATACAAAGTTCTTTAGAAAGACGTCATCAGAAATGTGACGTAAGATAAAGCGGACCAATGCTATGCGCGCTATGTAAACAGCTGATAGCGTCTGGCCAATGCTATACATGTGCGCTATGTAAACAGCTGGCACTTCCAGGTACTAGCAACATGGCGCGCGGCGGCGTCACTTTTCCGGCACCGCGGTGCGTCTATCTCTATATGTCTGTGCTTCCAGCTCAAAGCAGTTTTGATTTACTGATTCATGGAAGTTTGCACTGCGCCTCTATGCTTGAAACAAAATGCAAGCGAAAGCATTCTTAGAGCAATGTCATTGCAGCATAAATATATGCGATCAACGTCTCCTTTGTGCAGATTTGTCATGGTAGGCACACATCAGATGGAGATCAGATTGGGGGGGGGGAGGGGGGGAGCAAGAGACTAGAGAGCAGTGCACACAACAGAACTGTCTTACAAATGAAACCGTCACAAAGAGGGACCGACCAAAATTTTCATAGATTTTTCAGTGCTGCGGCAGTCACCTGTTCTGTGTTTCTACAGCTTCAAACACAAATTCAAATATTTCTTGTGTGTCAATTTGACATAGAATGTACATCCAAACTGGTACGTTCTACCAGGAAAGATGTTGCACTGGTTATAGAAAACGCCGGATCTCTGGTGCAGCTATGGCAGCAAAAACTACAGATCTACTCTTTGCAGAAAGATCCATGCTACTACCACTGCAGACGAAAGTTGACAGGAGTGATTTTCCTACATAAATGGTGTAAATACTTCATTTACTGCATGCCTACATCATTGCTGCAGTTGTACCACCCTGCATTGCCTTGCAGCTATGATCCATAAAATGTCTCTTGTCAACTTGACAAACTTACATTTCTTCTGTATTTCACTGAGGGTTGATTGCATTTTTGCAATGGTTCAGCTATGCATACAACACTTCTTCTCAGGAAGCTGTATAATTACTGTACGTACCTCCAAACCTGATTTTTTTCAATCAGTGGATTACCGAAATAATTCACGAAATGTGCATGTTCTGCAGGCCGCAAACAGGCTGGCTGAATCCAGAAACATGCCTGAAAATCTCTGTTACCCCAAGTGATAAATTATGCTTCACTCATAAGCTGCACATGTATTTCACCTTGAATACTTTGTGGAGCACGTCAGTGCTTCATCCAATGAACATTATCAACATTATTGTGTTTACAGGGTTGCAACACTCCATACACACTGCAGAACAGCAAGACGAAATGTTCAGCTGACTGCAAAACGGTCCTACTTGAATACTGCTTCACTTTTTTGAGCCGTAGAAAGGTTTGGGTCCAAGTCTCACTGGTTGTGCCATGTATCTTGAATCCTGCTGGCGTAACACTGATGAAGAACTGGGGATTTCCAAGCTTCGTCTCATGGCATTGGCCATTGCTGCTTGCGAGTTATTTTCAGCAGCGGGAGATACACTGCGAGTGCGCGTGGACCTGCGGACGGGGACAGGAGGTGAAGGCTCATTCCCAGAATCCTGCGAGTCCCCGCCAGCCCCCTTCTCAAACAGCTGGCGTAATTCTTTGATGCTGCCTCTCCGCTGAACGCCTTCCCCACCTTCCTCTCGTGAACCCCCAAGTGACTCGTAACGTTCTTTTCGAGATGCAGCCTCTTCCGACGACTCCAGTCGATTCTTGGCTAGCGCTCGTCGAGCACCAGCTGAACCACTCTCCTGGTAATGAGTGTCTGACTCCGAAGTCGAAGAGTCGCTGTAGGTCCTGCCGCGTGACGCGCTGCGGTACCGAGGTGGCCGCCCCATTCCGATGCCAGTCTCTGTTCTGCTGGCCACTCGTGGGCGATCTTCTGAACCAATTCTACCAGCAGGCGAAGCTCTCCTCTGCCGGAGATTGTTTTCGTTGCCCCTGCTGGACGCAGATGCCGGCCGTCGAGAGCTTGGACTGTGGGATGGGCCTCTCTGT
Organism: Batillaria attramentaria; assembly: GCA_018292915.2. Taxonomy (NCBI): domain Eukaryota; kingdom Metazoa; phylum Mollusca; class Gastropoda; family Batillariidae; genus Batillaria; species Batillaria attramentaria. The sequence continues at coordinate 551,020 of JACVVK020000041.1, read as the reverse complement.
GGTGATGGCTGGCTGACCCCCCTTGCGGCACGTTCACGGGAACGGGAGCGACGCGCCAGAACAGAAGCTGGCAGCCGAGGGCAGGGGGGATGGAAGATGTCGTCATCCGTGTCGGGTTCTCTCTCCTGCGAGCAAGCGCTGATGGTGGTGGATCCTGAGTTGGAATCAGATCGTTCCTTCGGGCGAACAAATTCTGAGCTGTCTTCACTGCTGTTGGAGGTGGACACTTTCTCAAACATTTCCATCAAGTTCTGCATCTTCAGCGAGCGTCGTGTGCGAAGAGAACCAGTGCTGTAGCCCCCACCCTCGGATCCCTCCCAGTTGGGCACGAAGGTGTCGTGGCGTTCCGCTGCAAGCTGCAAAGCCGAGTCGTCTAAAGACGAACGGCTGGCTGTCATCTGGTGATACGATTCTCTGTGCTCTGCACGATGTTCTAACATTGGGGAGGGTGGAGCACGGCGAGGAGGGGCACGAGCACCTGAACTGAAGCTTCGGTCGCGTCCTAACCTCAGACTCTCATCCGAAAAAACTTCGTCCTCCTGGCTAGACATCCCTGAATGCTCCATGTCTGACGGGCCAGTGCTGGACAGTTCCGCGGGTGGAGAGTCGCACGAATCGGGGTCCAGGGCTTCTGCGATCTGGCGCGGAGGGTGGGGTACTCTCCGCGCATGAACAGTCTGAATTTTCTTCTTCAAGCTTGGCTGCTTCTCGATAACCAGCCTCGCGTCCCCCTTCTCCATTTTCAGCTCTCTCACTATTACATTCTTCTCTCCCTTGGCCTGTTCCTTGCTACCAACAGTCTTCTCCCCTCGACCCTGAGTTAAAGATGCCCTCTTTTTCACAGATGGCCTCGTCACTTCCACCACCTCCTCTGCTGGTGGTGGGACGTCCGATTTATGGAGAGAGGTTCTGGATTTAGGGATAGGGTGCTGGTTCTGAGAAGTTGTTTTCTGGTGTGATTTACTGCCGCTGTTAGCGGGCGGAGGTCGGGGGCTGGGGGGACTTGTAACTGGCCGTGGCAGTTTTTGGCTTTGGCTATGACTCGGTTCCCGAAAACTGCTAGTGGGGCTGGGCATTTTCTGAGACAGAGGGATTTTGGATCCACGGTGACTTGCTGGGATTCTGCTCTGCTCTGACTCTCTTGAGTTTGACCGGCTGGTGTTACCTGATGACCGGCTCTCAGAGGGAGGGGGCGGCGAGCATGGGAGGCTTGCGGTGGAGGAAGACTGAGAAACGTCACTCTGGGTCAACGAGGTGTCCGTCACAGGATGTTTTTCTTCTCGGCTGTCTGTGCGTTTGTGAAAGCGCGGGATCTTCGAGGCACTGGGCCTGCGCTCGTGCGAAGGTCTCGCGTGAGACTGGGAGTGCTGCGGACTACCACTGGAGGGGGTGGGTGTGGGGGTGGTGGTGATGGTGGTTGTGATGGGAGATGAAGCCGGGGCGTGTGCCAGCAACATCTCCTTGCCCGTGTTGACCGCATTCTGGAGCTCCTCGTCTTCGACGTCACCAAAACTCTCCACACGGAGCAACCGCTGCTCCATCACTGCCTCCCCGCCATCCACCCCAGTCCCCTCCACCGTCCTCTTGACGACTGCCTCCACCTGAACAGTTCCTCGCGGTGACGACATCACCGTCTCGCGATCTCTGGAGACTTCTTGACGACTGCCAGTGGGCTTGTTCTGCGTGTCCGTGGACATACGCTGTTTTGGACTGGTGGGAGGGGAGGAGCGGTACTGTGCGGATTGAAGCTCATCAACCAGTTTGTTGCAAAGGTTGTCCACCTCCATGGCGTCCTGCTCGGCCTTGCCCAAAACCATCCCACCACTGCCAGTGTCTGGGGCTCCTGCAGACAGACATGCAGTGGTTGAATCATCAAAAGCTATGTACACTACAAAAAAAAAAAAAGAAAAAAAAGAAAAGGCAGCCTCTTATCAAGACCATATCCAGAGAACTGTTTGTATTCAAAGTGGGGCAGCTTTAAGCCCTTAAAACTCACTCACTCACTCACCCCCCATTCAAAGTGTGGAGCCGGGGTGGTTGAATGGTAGAGCGCTGGACTTCAAATGGTCGGGTCATGAGTTCGAATCCTAGCTGGGGCCAAATATTTGTGCTGGCTTTTTCATCGTTGCCCTGTCTTTGATGTCACCCGTATGAGGTGGAAAAGGACGTTAAACTCCAAAAACACCCACTCTTGTATTCAAACTGCCTGGCTTTCTTCTGAGACCCACATTCACATGGTCATCTCTCGAAAATGGACCACAGGGAGACTGTGAAATAAGACTAGCAGGAATGGGTATATATATCCATTCTTGGCATATTTTCAGTCGAGTCATTTCTTTGCTTGCTTTTAAAGTTTTATACAGATACTGCAGTCCCACTGTGAATTTTAAAAAGCAAAATTCCTTTGATATCAGAGTCTTCCTGCATAGCTCACTGGCCAAATGTGACCCATTTCGTAAAACTTAACATTAAGGATCCGTAGGTAGTTTTTCTCACCTGAATGTGAATAGCTATATTGTAATGTATTGACACAGCACTGCAAGTATTACAGCATTAGTCATAGTTATGCAGCTGGCCAACTCCCCTGTCCACAGCTTCTTGTGCTAATGGTTACTACGCTAACGCCTGGGGCAGTCGGTAGTTTAGTGGTTAAGAGACTTTGTCATCAATGCGAGAGGTCAGGTTCGAGTCCCACTTGGTGCAAAGAATTTTTCCTTCTTGTACGTGACATCGTTCATTCGGGCCGATCGTCAGGGGTTTTCTCCGGGTAGTCCGGCTTCCTTCCCCTCTGCTTTGGAAATGATTAGCCCATCAAATTTGAAAATAAATGCAACTCTAAATTCCGAAACTTAAATCGCTGAGCTGACTCTTCGCACCACGTGACTGTAATGTGTTCATGTCCAGTGTGTGAGAGAATGTGTGTGGTTCGCGTGAGCGTACATGGGGTTCAGCTCGCGGCGCTTTGAGCCATTTAAAGAAATTAAGTAAAGCGCTACACAATACCCAGTTAGTTAGTTAGTTAGTTAGTTAGTTAGTTAGTTAGTTAACACTTACCTTCAAATGATTCAGCCTCAGACAGCAGATTCTTCCAGGCTTTCTGTGTCGGTTCTTCGGCCGGCTCTCGTGAACGCGCAGAAGGACGAGGGGTCTCTGGAGACTTCTGGGATGGGCTTTTTTTGATGACGGCTTTCTCCTCAGTAAGTGTATCGTGCTTCACGTGCACTTGCGCTGGCGACTTTGGCGCATTGGGCACGCCCACTGCAGCAGCAGGCACTTTGAATTCGTCTGGGTGGTACAGCATTAGGTGCAGGGGCAAGTTAGCAGCTGCGGCATCTGCGCGAGTGTTGGGTACCTCCGTGGGGGGCGGCGGTGACCGAGGATAGGACCGAGGGGAGGGAGGGTGTGTGTCTGTCCTGCCCCGCAGGTTCCCAGAAATGATGGGCACGTCTGGATCCACCAGCAACACACTGCTGGACGATTGTGACGACACTGAAGACTGTGAACTCCCTTCAAAGGAATGGCCCCTAAAATCTCCTTGCCTTCTGGATGGTGATGTTGGAATTTCACCCCTTTCAGGCTGTGATGAAATCCTTGGTCTCGTTTCCTGCATTTGTGACATGTGCGCGTACCTCTCACTGCGCTGATGATGTGGGGAACCCCCTGTTTGTCCATGAAAACCCTGTGAGTGTGACGCTACTTCCCTCCCACCGTCATAAGACTGCGATGTGCCTACAGGCCTACTGGAGGGGTTGGTAATTTTGGCGTAGTCACCTTCCGACCCTGTCCGCCTACCATGTGACTGTGGAGGACTCGTTGCCTCAGAGTCGGACGAAAAACCCACCCTACCCCCAGACGAAAACAGCGGGCTCTGTCTCCACATGACGTCATCAGGAGAAAACTGCCGCAAGTCCCCAGGGTTATCCAACGAGGCTGACTTGGATTTGGTCATGCCCGTACTGCGAGCGTCGGGAAGTGACTCTGAGCGTGTCCGTGACGGAGAGGGCAAGCTCTCGGCCGCCCGTTGTTTGCTGCTAAGCCTCATCGCGAACTGAGCATCAGCGGGCTGCGCATGGTGCACGATCTCGTAGCTATCGTCACTGTCGTCACCCACGTCGGACGAGCTGGTGGAGCAGCTTGAGGAGGATGGCCGCCTCACAACACCAGGGGACATCACCCCAGGTTCAGGATTTGCGTGCTGGTTTTGCGTGTGCATGACAGAGGGAGAAACACTATCAGCGGTTCTAATCTGCTCCGAGTCACCCTGAAAAGGAACATCCTCCCTGACTGGAAAACTGGTGCTAGTAACTGCAGATGTCTGGTTCCAGTCAGAATTTGGGGTCACATTTTCCCTCGAACTTGGTTCTGTAACACTAGCCGAGTCACGAACGTTCGCACGTTGGTTTACACGCGGCGAAGTCTGACTTTGAAACTGTGACTCTGCACTTTGCTCCATCTCCCCATCGATGTCCGTGACAGGGCAGGAGGGTGGGATGTCATGAACACTGTATTGACCAGGGGATGACTGTGAACTCTCCACTTCATTTCTGGTTTCAGGGGCTGTGGGTGTGTTGGCATCTACAGTGGCAGGAAAGTGTGTTTCGTGAAGTGCAGTAGGTGTCAGATTGTCTTCAGAGATGTGCAGCGGAGAAAGACTGTTCGTTTCATCGCTGTCCACGTGCCGTGAGTAACCCTCATCCTCTAACTGCAAAGCACGCTCCACTTTCTCGTGAAACGCCGAGTCCATCTGCGCGTTGATGGCTCGAAGGGTCCGACACATGGAACTTTCTGCCTCGAGACTGTCGAGGGAGGTGCTGCGTCGCCAGCGAGGGTCCTCGCGCATCGGGGAATCGTCCTGGAGGCTGGGACAGAAACTGTTGACAGGACTGTGACAGTTCACTGATGGTGACGGAAGACAGCAAATCGCTCTGACTGGCTGTGATGTTCTCTAATGACCTAGCAATGTCAGACGGCACGCTCAAGCATTTTGTCATGCCACCCTGTGCACCACCACCACTACCACCAACACCGAGCCGAGAACCCTGCTGAAGTCGGATCTGTGCCGTTGGCGAAAGTACAGCCTCTCTTTGACCCGGCAGTCGTGGCACAAGCTCTGGAAACTCAGAAGGCCTGCCAGGGTGTTGCCCGTGGGAGGGATCTGCAACTAACACACTGTCCGAGGGAATCAGTTCGGCCCTCCTCCGCACCACTTGTGTACTGGGGGGCGGGGAATCTATGGCCACTGAGCTGGCCGGAACACGTTCCACAACCCTGCCCGACACTTGCGTAGTGGCGTCAATGTCTGCTGCCTGCGTGGTCATCTCTGTATTGCTATTGCTAGTGTTGCCATCCTGAGTCTCGGTTGCGTCTGTAGCGTTGTGGAGGTAGAACTTGTTTGTGGTGGAGGAGAGCTTGCTGTCCAGCTTGTCCACCAGGTCTTGCATGTCACTGGTGGAGCTGGGGGCCGACATTTTCGGCTCCTTCTCGTCATCCGATAGAATCTCTGCATAGTCATGATAGCGAGACACGAAAAACTTTGTCTGTGAGGGGGGTGAGTTGTGCCTGCGGTGAGAACCTGGGCTCTCCTGTAACGTCACCACACCATTCCCAAGCTCCTTCTTGTCTCCGTCACCCTCCTTTCGAACTCCACCTGGAGGGAGTTTCTCGGGCGACCTTGGAGAGCTGTCACTGGACCTCGCGCTGCGAGATGCATACGCCATTTGCGTCAAGCGTGCTTTGATGGCAGCGTCAATGTCGATACCCAGACTGGTGTCCGTGGTTGGTGTGGTCAACAGGCTGCTGTCAGAGAGCGGGGACGCTGGAAGACTGTCGAGACGAGGCTGCGACGAGGCTTTGTGCTGGCCGTTGACCACTGCCCCTGTCGCAGCGCGGTCCATCCTGGGTGTGTTGGGGGCGGAAGGGGTGCGGCGGTGTAGAGCCTTGCGGGTTGAATCCCCTCGCACAAAAGACTGCTTGCGAGGGGGCTCTGAACGCCTTTCTCCCGTTTTTGATCGATTACTGCTGGGTGGTGATGATGTACTCTCTGGAAAATTGAACAAGCTGAGCATTAGTAAACTGCACAGATGGCTAAAACGACAAAACCTCAGGACAAAAAGCAGAACATGTACCTGTAAATAAAAAAGAATAATCTCTGCCTACCTAACCTATTCAAACTTATACTTAAAAAGTTTGCTGGGACAGGACAGGACAGGACTACTTCATCAAGCAAAATCAGACTGACTGAACAACTGTAGGGTAAAGAAGCCATGTGTAGATGTTAGATACAGCAACTCACAGGTACAGCTAACTACAATCCGTACACCCCCCAAAGGTGTTGTTCCGGGATATCCCCCCGGACAACATCTTCGAGTTCTTGAAAGAGTCCAACTTGTTTTATAAAATCTAGTCTCTCATGCAATATGGACTTCCTTTGACCTACCTAGCTTTGTGATTTTTGATGAACATGTTTATCTCATTTAGACCAGACAGATTTTTATATATATTTACATCTTGTTTTACAGAATAGCTTTTTACGCTTTTAATGGCCTGGCAGAGGCAAACTTTTGCTTAGCTGCGAATTAGTCTTTGTTGCTTGTGTGGCGTTAAGCCCTAAATAACTAACTAACCGTACCCCCCCCCCCCCCCCTTTTACTGAAGGGCTAATGTAAAGTAATGCCTCAACTAAGTAAGTGTCAAGATTCTGAAAGAAATACAGCAACAGTACTCACAGTCGCAAGTGTACATGATATTGATAATAACAATAACGATGGTGGTAAACTTACCAAGGCGAGAATCAGTATGGCCGTCTCGCGATGAACTGTGTTGTGGAGGAAGATGATGGGGGTGGTGATGGATGATGGTGGAGGCGTCAGATGATAACGACCGCTTGTGGTACGGCATGAAGTCATCTGCGATGTACAACAATGCCGACTTCAGTCAAATTTCTTCAACCGCTTATGGGGTGGCTGATGTATACCATTAATGCATGGGTGAAGCTCTGAACTTTTGGTAAAATTCAGTCACTTCACACCAGTTATGTGGTGGTTTAGTAACACTCGACTCGACAGACTTTTATTGATCCCAGCCATAGGCCGCTATCATTAGGGTAAACAAAACAAAACAAAACAGCAATACTATGATCAGAGGAACGCACACATACGTACATGAACAACAAGGACATTTACAGCATAATAACACAATGAACAGTAAAACTGGATAATGCGTGTTACACGTGCAACGAGGCGCGATGTTTGAAAGCGAAAAACAAGAATTTCGCTTAGCTAAGTATCTTGGCCTCGCTACTGCTTTTCATGATCTTGGAAAACTAACACTCAAAATACTAACATGCAGTATACAATGTATGATGTAAGAACATATGGGCTGCAAAAAGAAGGGGGGGGGGGGGGGAAGGAGGAGCAAAGAGAAAGAAGAAAGAAAAAGAGCCATATAAACTAACCTCTGATTCTGAGACTTTCAGCAGTGAAACCTGAAGTATGGCTGCTAGCACTACTGCGGGAAGAGGTTGCCATGGAGAGCAGGGACTCGGCAGACTTGGCGCTTCGTAATCGCCTCTTCCAGTTGTGAACATCCTCCTCTGTCAGCGCACGAGCCTGGAGTGAGTCCATGGGTTTCTCGTCACCTGGAAAATAAAAGTGATCAACTCAAGGAAGACAAAAACATCCCAGGAACATCCCATCAAGAAAGAACTTGTCTTCCTGAATTAATTTGTCTTATCCTAAAAAAGCCACAAAGATAGGCCGGAATATTACAGGCTCAGTGCTACCAGGGTTCAGAAGCAGTCCTTAAAGGACGCGTTCAAATCACAACTGCACTAGACCTGAGTCTGACATGTCTGCGAATCTCTCTTTCCAAGATAACAACAATATACAAGATTTTTAGGTAACTGTGGTATCGAACTAAAAAAATAAAGCACTAGATGAAGTACTGTTGTTGTCGGGGTTTTTTTGTTAGTTTTTTTTTTTTTTTTTTAATATTTCTGCTTCAGCAGTACAGAGGGTGTGAATGGTTTTTCTCAATGTACAATAAACAGTGTAAGTACTGTTGTTAAGTGTCATCTTTGACAGGCAGGAGTTTAACCCTGGTCTCCCCGAGAATGGAATATTCCAGACTTCCACAATGGCTTTTTCAGCATAAGACAAATTAATTCAGCAAGAGCTGGGTTAATACTGTGCTGACTTCTGACATAGTGTTTTCCATGGCTGAATGAATTGGGCTTATGATGGAACCTGTTCACCAATCAAGAGACATCAAAAGTAGTTGACCTGTCAGTCTGTCGAAGGGACTGCTCAGCTAAGATAACTGTCCCTCTTCCCTCACAATCTATCCATGAGAACCATCTTCAATCACTGATGTGGTAGAAAACACCCACCCACCCACTAACTTACCCACCTTCTAGCCCACCCACCCACCAACAACCCAACCCACCAACCAACCTTGACTAGATCATGACTTCATGATGACTTATTCCCAGTATCACGCAAAACACTGTGTGCCCAGGCAAACCAAATTTAGCTTGTGCTGATTGCAAAAAGACTCTTTTTTTTCAGGTATCCCATTCAGAACATTAACCACAACGCGTCTATCGAAACTGACTGTACAACATCAAAGGCAGAAATAAAATACTGCACACACTGAGAAACATAAAGCAGAGTGAGATGAAGCGGAGGAAATGTGGTGTGGAATTACAAAAGCAAAGAAAAATCTATGCCCCCCCCCCCCTCCACCCTCAATGAAAAATGGATTTATATATATATATGCAAATGAACATCTCTATAAGTTATATGACCTTAAACTTTAAAATTTATCCTATGATGCAAAGTCACACTCCTTAAAAAGAATACTATGCATTTTAAAAAAAAAATCGGCTAACTTTGCTTGGACAACTACGTGAAAGAATCTGCACAAACAAAAAAAAGGTAAGCCACACAAGCAAAACTGGAAGGCCACCTAGCACAGAGAAGCACAACACTGAAGAAAACAACTCAAAACCAAATACCAAAAATTTCTATACCTTGGACCTGTTCCGTTTTCACTGTAGCATGGAACAGCACAGAAAATGCAGTTGATAAAATGTGCTGTGCATCCTTTAAATACCAGTACCACGTAACAATTTTGGGCACGCTCCCTTTTTCCCATTTCATTTACGAAATTGTTGGTGATAAATAACACAAACAACAAAAACCCTCACAACAATAACACTATAATCATATTTACTTGCCATCACTTTCCTACCAATACAGCCAAATTCCTTTAAAGAAACCTTTACCACTTTCAGCACCATCTACACAGTAAAGTCACACATGTATACGTGTGACGATGTTTCGTTCTCAGCCAGTTAGTGTACATCTGCTTCTTTTTCAACCCTAAAGCTGAATTTACGTACAGTCAACTTGATTGCTCTTGTTTTGCTGTGATTCTGAGCACCGATTTGAATACATGCACCTACCAGTTGATAATTTATTTGAAATGAACTGGGCACATGGCCTGAAACATGATTCAGAGAGACGGACGTGAAAGCGAACAATCACCTTGTATGCTGGCTTTCCTGGTCTTCTTCACACTGCCTGCGCGTGGTTTAGAGAATATGGATTTCCACCCCGTGACTGGCGACTTCTTCCCCTTGTTGACGTCCTTGTTGGACTTTTTCCTGTACCCAGGTAGGTCAATGACGGTGTGGTAGGTAGCTGGAAGACTAGCGGGACCGCCCCCAACATCGATAAAACGCTGACTGTGTGCCAGACTGCCGATAAACGCTCGTTCTCGCGCCTCCTCCAGAGTCAGGAGTCGATGTGGGTGTGGAAATCGCCAGCGACTTCGGCCTCGGCTTCCTCTGAGATTCTGCAATGACACGAAAACATACAACTCAGGGGGGAAAAAACAAAAACAAAAAGAAAGAAACAACAACATAAAAGAGCACAAAAAACCCTAGTGTGATCCCCGAAACATGAAATTAGATTCAGAGTAAGCAAGAGAGAAATCCCTATAGTGACAACCTTTAGACCTTACTCTAACTTGTCATTAGACCTTACTCTAAATCAACATCAGCGAGAACATCAGGAAAGTCATTTTCTGCAAATATTATGTAGAATGTCTCACAGTCATGACAACGATATCACTGTGGAATATTGTCGCAGGTGTATACAGAGAATGCAGCAATGTAAGAGTTGAGGATGATATGCACTGTACAATTCTCCTGCACAATTCTCAAAATGGAATTACGCCAAACTCCACAATGACATCAATATGCTACAGCTCATGCTGAAGTGAAAACTTTGGCAACTTGAGTTGGACCTAAAAGCACAGGCTGTGACAGATAAGACTATCAATACCTCTGTACTTTATGAAATAAAAATCAAAGATGTAACTAAGTAGCCTAGCAAGTAAATTCTCACTAATACTATCCTAAGCTAAATCACAGCACGCAACAAAATGTCTAATACTGACTTTGAAGATGTGGAGATCCGTAGGAAGGCATCTTGTCGCTGAAGATAATATCACAGTAGCAGATGAGGCACTCCGTCACCACCGCCTGTATCCCCACCCCCTGCAGGGCCGCGGCCCCACCCCCGAGCTCCAGCTCCTTAGATCGCAGTAAGTTTGGTGCCCACACGATGGCCAGGTTCTTAGAGTGCATGCCAGTCTCCACAGCGTGGCTGGCAACGCGACCTAGATGACGCATCAAGTACTCCAACGTCCTGTTGGCATTCCAAGGTAACAAAAAGCTCTATGAACAAGTATGCGACGAGCAGCAACAAATATTTAGCTCTGAGGACAAAAAGATAAGCTTTTTTCTTTCTTTTGTGCTAAACCAAAGCATATCACACAAATTAGGGCATGGCACAGTGACACTGATGTATGTCATTTCAAGACCAAAAAAAAAAAAATAAAAAAAAATTCAAAACTCAAAACATTACTCCAGCAGTGAAACACTATTGCTTTTTCTGATTATTTATACACATCAACTACCTTCATTCTTCAGCTATAAGCGTCTATCCTTTCAGTCAGTCCTGTAGGAAAACTAACCAGTCAAACAATCAAAACAGTATAAACCATATCAACAGTTACATTTAGGGAGCCAAAGCTTTATGCAGACCTGTTCTATGCAGCAGTTTCAGATCTCTGAGAGTCTTTCTGTTTTTCAATGCAGAAGAGCTCTTTGTGCAGTCATACAACAGACAAGTACCACAAGTGTGTCAGGCAATGGTAGGTGGCAGCCCAGAATTTTACTTTTAGACAAGAGGTGGCCTGGAATGATGTCAGACACTAAGACATGAACTCCATTCAACACAACACGCTACATGTGACTACGGGAAAGACCGAGACATACCTGTAATGTGGTGGGGGAAGTTGTTGCACGACGTCGTGGATTCGCAGCAGTTTATTGTCCTCATCTTTCACAGCCTCCTGCACATGAATTAAACATCCTGATATAGTGAGGGTTCAGTTCAGTCACGATGGTATCTTTGCACTCAGAAAGGTCCTTACACGATCCATCCCATCTCTCAGTAATCTCCCCAGTGTCGTCTTCGAGGCTGTTTTGATGACATAGTGAGAGTGAGAACAGTATAATTTTTTTTTTTTTTTTTTTTTTTTGCGTGGGTGCTAATCAAAATTTCTTGGGAACAGGAAGGATGGGATGCAGAGGCCACTAGGGCCCAGTTTTTTTTGTTTGTTTTTTTTTTGGGGGGGGGGGGGGGGTTCCCCTGCACCAGGTACAGAGTGACTGTCCATCTGGGTCTTCTTCATCTAGCTACTGCCACCACTTGCTCTTTACTGCACTTTTGATCTTCTCTTGATAACTCTGTTTTGTTCAACTATTTTCTTTATTTCATTTGTCTTAGTGCTATCATGCGCATGGCATATAAAAAACTTGACTTATTTGATCTTCTTCAATTTTGAGGAAATGTCTTCTGACAAAAGGCACAAATCACAGACCAGCAAACACACTGTGGATTCAACGGCAACGGAAAACTAGAATCAGGTCCTGAGCTGAAATCATGGATTTGGAATTCAGACTTAATAAAATCATGCATACAAAAAAAAATCTCTTCACAGTTTTCAAAAACCGGAATTTCTGGCTTAAAAAAAAAAGAAAGTAAAAATCAGAAGTACAGCCTCTGCCGAAAGAGCCGAACCCATGTACTTGTTAAAGCAGCAAAGACTATGCTTACAGCAAACTTGTCATAAAGCTGGTAGGTGAGGAGAGGATTTGGCAGCTCGCGGAAATACATCTTGAGAAGGGAGCTAATGCTGTGAATGTCCTGCAGGTACGTTGACTCCATCAGTTCCGGGACCTGGTCCTCGTCAAAGGCAACCCTGGGGAAAAACGTTTCACAATCCTGATTACGTATGATGTGATGCATTGTAAGTTTGCTTCACTTTCATGCTTGGTATGTGAATTTATCTACTAAAGTGTATCATTTGTCATTTAGAATTTGTTCAGAACTACATGTACTGGCTACATTCAATAAAATTTTGCCGACAACAGGTGCACTGTACATAAATTGTGTGTGTGTGTGTGTGTGTGTGTGTGTGTGTGTGTGTGTGTGTGTGTGTGTGTGCGCACGTGTGCATGTGCGTGTGTGTGTGCGTGCCATCGATCCCATACTTGGGCCACAGGGAGTGTGTGTGTGTGTGTGTGCGTGTGTGTGCGCGCGCGTGGGGATGGGGGTGGGGTGTGTGTGGAACAAACAACCAAAAAAAAAAAAAAAAATGAAAGCACAGCACCGAACAAATTTATCCCATAGTCTTTACTAACCTGAGTTTCTGAATATTGGAAGTGATGCCGGAAAGGCGATAGATGCCGTCCACAATCCCATGTCGCTCAATAACCTCCGAACAGCTCTTCAAAACAAGAGGAACTGCACACACACACAAACAGGCCTGAGTAATTCGACAGCACTTTCCAGAAAATCTAGCGGCACATACTGACTGAAAATCACTCTGAGCAGTAATCGGCCAGGGTCCAGTGCCTAGCAGTGACACAGCTGAAAATGACTGCCGCTACCATAAGCTAGCCTTAGAGAACTCATACAACCATTTGGGAAATGTTTATTGTGCGACTGAACCATCCAGGAGTACGGTGATTCCTTCTTCTTCTTTTTTTTTTCTTTTTTTTTATGGCATTGTTTTGCCTTGAGAACACCCGTCACTGACCCACAGAAGATTACCATACAATTCTGATGCCTGGGACTTTGAAATTTGAGATCTGAAACGAAACTGGAAGGACTTGCACCAGGTCAATTGCAAGCCTTCAAAAACGACCAAACTAAATTCAAAGATAAACTTCACAGAAGCACAGCAACAACCAAGCAAAGACTAGCAAACCATTACCATCATGTCCCGAGTTCAGTAGATGTTCTCCGAGGTCACAGCCGAACACTCTCTCCTTCACAATACCCGACTGTTTCAACTGGTTACGAGGCGGCCGGGTTGAGAAGAATGTCCGCAGGAATGACATCAGCTTCCCGTGCTTCCGCATCACTGAAATTTGTATGACAAGTTATTCACATGACTGATTCCATCATTTTGTCAGTATGCTCTCCGAGTAATGTCAAATTCACTAAGCTGTTTGGCACACTTTTAACTCTCATAATTTCACAGCTGCACGTGCTAGGATAGCATTATGTGACACCCCTTCCCCCCCCCCCCCCCCCCCCCCCCCCCCCCCCCCCCCCCCCCCCCCCCCCCCCAAGACTATCAATTAACACATATCACCCTCTTCATGAAAGTTTAGCGTGCCTCAATTTTCTGAACAGGACCTGATGACAGACATGTTTGTCTTTTCCTGAGCTAACTTACAAAACTACTTTCACTGAGTTGTGCGAAACTTCCACAATGATTACAGTACCATTCTACAGGCAATACCATTCTGTAAACAAGCGCTCATTCTGTGTACAACATGCACTTTTGATATTACATGTACATGTAACTCGGACTGCTGACGACAGCAGGTCAAAATTCAATTATTGTTCACATACGAAGCTATTGATTACACAATGATCAACCAATTCATGCCAAACGCATGCAGTTTTACTTGCAGTATATTTTCAAATTTCAAAGAAACAAAACGAATTCTTTAAAACTGTGAAATATAAAAAGGTATACTTATGTGTTGCAGACTGGCGTACTAGGCAAAACAGGTCTATCATGACAAACAAAACATAAACAAAAAAAACAAAAAAACAAGTCAGTGAAAGCAAGCAGCCATTTTGTCTCCTTCCCGCTATACCTGCATGCAAGGTTTACTTCTCTGCTAACTGGGGGGGGATCTACCAGGGGAGCAGCAATGACTAGCGCATTAGGCATTACATGGTAGTTAAGCGATCTCTACACCTTTTCGTTTTTTGCCCACAGACACACACAAGTGAAGTCCATCACCACAATTTGCTGAAACAGATATTTTAAAATCTTCAGACATAACTGTCTATGCACGGACATTTCTCGCAGACATGAGGTACTTTTCCTTCTCCACGCACTGAAAGTGACAAACCGTACTTGTGATGTTAAACTGTAATTCTACACTTTATTTTTTCCACACAGATACAAGCACAGGCTGCCGAAACAGACACATCCAAGTTCAAATCAAAGAAGCTGATGAACTGAGACTCAGCTGCAAGTGACGAACACACGGACGCCGCGATTAAACAAAGCCTAGAGGAAACAGAACCTCTAACCTGTACATTTTCTCTCTCTCTCTCACACGCACACACAAGCCAAATCCATCACCATTATTTACTCAAACACATTTTTGTATCAAGGAAGTAAGGGAACTGAGACTTGGCAGCAACCTACGAACACAAGTAAGCCGAGATGAAATGTGCCTACAGGAGAACTGCATGGATGACAGATCAAATAACTTTGGAGACTAATGTCAATACTCTGAAGACATGACTATCCATCACAAATCTGACATGAGAGTTTCTTGCAGGCACGAGAGACAACAGATCTTACTTCTCCAAACATAAGTTCCTGAAGACAAAGAGAAACATAAACTCTTGATTCTCTAATACACTGAAAGAAAAGAACTCCACGGATGCATGGATACGGCAGAAATAAACTGAAGAGATGTGCATAGATCAGCACATGCTGGTTAAGAAAAAGAGACTCAGACTTTTCAACTGACCAGACATAACATTTAAAAAACACAAACACACACAAAAAAAAACCCCACAGACAGCGAGAGAGAGAATCAGAAACTGACCACAAAGTTTTGTTCCACACATATCTGGAACACACAGGAATATGAAGTTAATGATTATTCTTGGAAAGACAGGCAGGTTTTGCTTTTTTTTTTTTTTTTTTTTTAAATGACACACGCATTAACCTGAGTATGGTATCAGGGGGAAAGTACGATATTAGGGGGAAAGTCAGAGATAATTGTAACGCAGCATAGCTCCCACATTTCACAACTCAAGGAACTCAACAAGACCAATACACACTGGAAAACAAACATAATATAGATCAACCATCATTCCCAGTAAATATCAGACACTAGCGGAACAAGAAAAAAAAAAAAAAAAAAAAGCAGCTCTGAGGCCCAGTCCCCTGGGAAGGTTAATCAAGGTCATTCAAGGTTATGTATCCCAAGGTCACACTAAGGTGAAGGTCAGAGAGGTCACTCTGCATGCAGACATGGCTGAAAAGGGAAAACAAACACTGACTGCTGGCATCATCGACTGTTTCAGTCGGCTCACAAGGTTTGCGAGCTGTAGCGGGTGTGGCCGAAGGCGTCAGCGTGCTGCCTGGACTCGAACTCAGTGAGGCTGTTGGGATGCAGGAAGCCACTGAAGGAGGCACCTTGTCAGTGATCACCTCGACACACTCGTACGGGAAGAAACCGACCTGAAAAGAAGCCCAGACATATGTGACTTCAACATGGCACTAAATATTTAAACTACTGTTGAAACTTAACGACAGAGGTAGCCAAATGTAGAATATATTATAGAAGTCTGATTGCCAATGGCCCCTAAAAATTAAGCTGTGGTGACAGGCTGTTTTGATTTCATAGAGCTGGGCCTGGTAACTGAGGTCTCAACCATCATGTCTCGTCATGCCTCTCTCGTTTGTGAATTCAGGCTGACTTTTTTTTTATCTGCACTACACCTGGGAATATTCCTGTAGATATGGCAACAGAGGAATGTGTCATGGCTCACCTCAAAACCCCTTTTACCTCTCCACCAGATCGTATCTTCAGCTGGGGGCATGTCAATCACCGACACGATGTCTCCAACCTGAAAGTGGGAGGCAAGTCTGTTGTGAGGTACATTTGCAGGCAAGATCACTAGGGTGACAAACAACAGCCACCCCCAAACCAGCGATTGTCAAATGTGTCAGGACCATGGTAGCCATTCGGGCTACCGCCCTGAACAAAATTGGTAGCCCGAAAAAATTTCTGAAAGCCGGAGTGGCTGCTAGGTTCTGATTCATCTCAGAATTCCTTCTCGCCATTCGGGCTACCGCTACCGGAGCTTTCACTCGCCCGACGGTAAATTTAGTAGTGAAAGCGAGCGGGCGAGCGCATTTGACGATCGCTGCCAAACAAAACCCAAAACAAAAACAAAAAGCAAAAAACAAAAACAAATAAAATAACAAATAAAAAAATCGATCAACAGAAAAATAACACATGAAAACCAAAACCAAGAACAACAAAAACTGTCAACTGCTTTCAGGGCTCTCACTGAGAAAGGGAAGTTTACGAAAAATCTACAGGAATCCTTAAAAACCCTAGCAAACTTAAAATCTGTCAACAAAACAAAAAAACCAAAAAAAAAAAACGACAACAACAACAACAGAATCTTGCGTGAAATGAATGTCACTGTTTCTGGTCTCAATTTTTGTTGTAAATTTCCCCAAATGACAGAAATGTGGAATCCGTTTTTTGTGAGAGAGAAAAAAAAAACCTGTCGATACTCACCTGTAAAGAAATTTCATCAGCAGCCTGTGCGTTGTAGCGTTTGATCGCATGGGCAGCAGCAATAGCAGGGGTGTTGATTCCAGAATCGTCCACTGCAAGCAGTCGGTTCCCACGGTTGTCCATCTATGATGAAGACAAACCCAAAACAAGTGACATGAGTGGGAACAAACTCTGTCATTCCTTTCTGAACAAACATACAGATCAATGAGTCTGTACATTTGCTGACTTTGGAAGTAAGGCCAGGGTGAATGAAATATGTGTACAAACACAATATAAAAGCAAACCAATTGTCTATCTGTCAAAATGAAAAGAAAAACAAAAGATTTTTTTTAAAAGCAATTTGAGACTGCAAAATAGGCAGGCAAATCTGACCAGAAAGACAAGAATAAAAAGTTAAACAATTAAATGACTAACAATATCACTGTGAAGTATCAATGTACTGGTTTTGGATATTGTTGTCTTGTTTGTTTGTCGTGGCTGAGGCTTTAATCCCCTCATAGTTGTTCTGCCAGGACGCAACTCTGGCTGAAGATTAATCCCCACACAAATACAACAGCAATTAGATTTTGCTATACAGCCTTTTAGTTCTGGCCAGGGTCAACAACAACAAAGCCCTTTACGAACACCTACCTCAAGCCAGTTGAGTATGGAGCCACAGTTAATCATGCTGCCCGCTAGTTCTGAGAAACGCTTCAGGTAAGTGTGAAGAAGATATTCCAACTCCTGAGAAAAAGAATAAAACAAGTTCAACATTATAATCGGTTACAATCACCAAAACATGAAATGAAGAAAATCCTGATCCCCACCTGGGTAGCAAGAAGTAAATTTTGTTTCTACCTTTATTTATTTATTTTTTATTAATAATAATAATAAATGGCATTTGTAGGGCGCATTTCTTTGAATAAAATTCAATGCGCCTATCACTCACTCACGCTCACGCACATTATACAACGATGAAAGAACACACACTGGTGAAACTAACTAGTTAGACAGAAAATTACTGGTGTTAGTTATTTGTGTCCTCACACCGCTCAAGCAACAAAGACCAGCACGCGGCTGAGGGAATTACTGGAAGGCTTTGCAGAAAAGGAACGTTTTCAGACTGCTCTTGAAAACAGAGAGTATGGGCGCATTCCTCAGATCTGCAGGCAGAGAGTTCCAAAAGGCTTCATTCAAAGCATAATTTTTTTTTTTTTTTAAAACGAAATCTAGTCACATTTTGACAAAAACCTACAAAAAGGTGGAGAGTTCACGTGTTGGCCTATTACCTACAGTACCACAAACTTGCAGGAACAAGAAGACCGAGTGTTGTCTTAGACGAGCAGAACTACAAGTGACAACTCTAACACTCTTCACCTTGGTAGTTTTTGTGTCAGTGTTGGCAGAATGCAGCTCAGGCAGCTGTGAGAATTTCCGGTCGAAGATACATCGGTGCAGCTGGCGGTCGAGGGAGCGGAAGTGAGACAGCGTGCGTCGGACATTCCACGATTTGTTATTGCAGGAGACACGCACCAGTACGGTGCGCTCACCGGGTTCCACTTCATTGTGGCGATAATTCTCCCGGTCCTCTTCGCATAGTGTCACCTGCACAAAACACAGATGGGTCATTTTGACGCACAGCACAGATTCCGGTGCTATCTGCTCGTACGTTCACGTAAACTTCATTTCTGACAATGGGCTGTTTTCGTTTTTCATGCAAGAAACCTGTCAGGCAGTCGTGTTTAATAATAATAATAAATAATAATGAGTATTGTATAGGCGCTTTACCCAATTTGACAAATCGGCTCAAAGCGCCGGGAACTGAACCCAACATGCACGCTCACGTGAATCACACGCAATCTCTCACACACTGGACATAAACACATTACAATCACATGGTGTGAAGGGTCAGCTCAGCTATTTCAGTTTCGGAATTTAGAATTGTATTTATTATTCAAATGTTTTGGGCTGAACATTTCCAAAGCAGAGGTGTTTCAGTCGAACGATCAACCAAACAATTTATTCATTTACCATACCTGTAATGATCCGAAGTCCACAATATCGTAGTGGAAGTGTGCACACTCCTCAAGTTTAGGAAACCGTGATGACCCATCTTGACTTCCACTGAAACAGAGACATGTACCAATACTATCAATTGTGCAGGAAGTACATGTATCACCAAGTCCAATAACCATCTCAACAACAAAACTAGGATGGCAACATCTTTATGACTCACGTGTGACCTTGACTTCAAAAGGTCACTCAAAACAACAACTAAACTGTTACACCGTCCCCACCACTTTGGAGCTGCTGATATAGCGGTTGCAAAGAAAAAGTAATTAATGTTCTGCCATTAACTGTTTCTCAAACTTTTGCTGAATCCCCATGGCTCACATTAGTTACATACAGGCTGGGGAACTGCTGAGGAAAACAACAGACGGAAACCTAGGCCAGGGTGCAGAGGCAGCACCCTGCTGGGGGACCACGGGGGCAACTCCCCACTTCATTAAATAAAATTTAACACTTTAAAAGGCATTTAGTAGCATCTCCTGGCACCCACAAGTAAAATACTGCGTTGGCACTGACATGTACGTCTTCAGAAATGAAGTTAAACTGTCCCATATATGGCATTACACGTATCATGACATATAATTTTGTGTGCATCTTTTTTTCCACATTCCTTTTCTTCAGCTGAAATTTTGATTTTTTGGGGTGTTTTGGCTGCAAATTGGCTGAAAACTGCCAAAATGACTGCAAGATCCCCAGTCTGTCAACACAGGTGAGCCCAAGAGACAAGTTCCTGAAACCCTGGCACAACAAGTTCTTCAAACCCTGGCACAACAAGTTCTTTAAACCCTGGCACAACAAGTTCTTTAAACCCTGGCACAACAAGTTCTTCAAACCCTGGCACAACAAGTTCTTCAAACCCTGGCACAACAAGTTCTTCAAACCCTGGCACAACAAGTTCTTTAAACCCTGGCACAACAAGTTCTTCAAACCCTGGCACAACAAGTTCTTCAAACCCTGGCACAACAAAAGAGAGAACAATAATGAAATCCTTCTTACCCTGAGGTGTGTTTGGTGCGCATGCTGCCTTGCTGTGGGAACTGTAGACTGTCGGTGCTGTCATGGATATGCCAGATCCCTGCCTGTGAAGTAAACACACACCACATTATGCAAAATCCATTGAAAATGTGACTTGGATTATTCCTCCCCGTGTATCCATCCCCAGCAATTGTGGAACCATCTACAGAAAACAAATACACTGTACAGAAAAATTATGCTAAGTATTACAATGCAATTTCTTCAAAAGACTGTCCGCTTACAGTTTCTGAAATGCAGACTGAATTATCAAAACCACCGAAGACAATACTTATTTCTTTTGTTTTTTTCCTGTGATTATTACTGTGCAAATAAGCAAAAGCTACTGTAACTTGAAGTTGTGAAAAACCATATCAATGCAACTGTCAATATTTCATTACTACAGATCAAACTGCTCACAGTCCCTGCCGCAACAACAACAAACTAGAAAGGCAGAAGCCTCCACGGCTCCCTTGTGACACAGGTCAAGGTCATTCACAAGAGTATGTATGTAAAGCTCTTATTACTATCCATTATCATGCCAAGTAAAGTGTCTCTGGCGCTCTGAGTCCTTGGCAATATTACAATTTTCCCCAAAACAGTTTGTATGGCCTTGACCTTTGGTCAAGGTCATTCAAATGAGATCTCATCAATGTCTATTATCATGCCAAGTTCGATGCCTCTAGTATTTGTAGTTCCCCCGAAAACAGTAATGTTAAAATTCATAACAGACAGCTTTAATGACCTTGACCTTCAGTCAAGGTCATTCAGAAAGGTAGGTCTCATTGCTGTCTATCATCATGCCTCGTTTGGTGCCACTACTGTTTGTTGTTATGGACAAAATGCCAAGGTTAAAGTTTCCAAAAAAAAAGGCTTGCATGGCCTTGACCTTGACTAAAAGTCACTGAACACAGGTATGTCTGTAAAGGTGCTGCCAATGACAATCATCACACATAGTTTGAGGCTTCTGATCCTTCTAGATTCTGAGAAAATGCAAATGTAAAATTTCCCAACAGACTGTTTTAATGACCTTGACCTTGAGTCAAGGTCATCTAAGATGGTATGTGTGCATAGGTCTTATCACTGTCTATCAGCACGCCAGGTTTGGCACCTCTGCTGTTTGTTGTTTCTGAGAAAATGCCAATGTTAAGGTTTCACAAAAATAGCTTGTACGGCCTTGACCTTGACACAAGGCCACTGAACACATGTATATCTGTAAAGTTCTTATGGATGTCTATCATCATACAAAGTCTAAAACCTCTGGTGTTTGTAGATTACGAGAAAATGCCAATGTAAAATTTTCAAACAGAGAGCTTTAGTGACCTTGACCTTGAGTCAAGGTCATTCAAAATGATATGTTTTGAAAGGTCTTGCGGTTGTCTATCAGCATGCCAAGTTTGGTGTCCCTGCTATTAGTAGATTCTGAGAAAATGACAACGTTAAAGTTTTCTGGACACACACACACACACACACACAGACAGACAGACAGACAGACAGACAGACAGACGACGGAGGGTTAAAACATAGACTCCCATTGTTACACAAGGGAGCCAAAAACAAAAAGAGAAATTACAAAAATGCAACTGGATTTAAGACTTACATTCAAAATTCTAAAATTCTCACTGCTAAAGCAAATAAACCTACAAAATGAACCCTTCACCACAGAAAAATATATCCACTTTTGTAAGTAGCCTAGGAAGCCGAGTTTTTTTAATTATTTTTTTTAATGTTACCTTGCTGTAATGGCTTAATCCGCCTTCCGATCGAATCGTTCCTGAGCTGGCTTTTCTCTGTGGAGCGTCCTCTTCCGCAAGGGGTACATTTCTGGAACAAACAACATGATTTCTGTACATCAGTGCTGGGCCTCGCATATGATCTGATCAGTTTTTTTTTCCGACCCGTACAGGTCTGGTGAAATCATTTCCTTTTTGCTCAAAACCAAGATTCATCTACTGCTTTCCTTTTCTGTAAGTAATGTACTGTACATGTGCAGTAAATGACTAAACCTGATTTCCTGGATCCAGACCATAGACTGGAACAACGTGGTTTTCTGTGAGTACAGGACAATCATAATGCTCAAAGTAAGAGGACCCCAAGCTTTTTGTACAAGTGTGTGTGTGTGTGTGTGTGTGTGTGTGTGTGTGTGTGTGTGTGTGTGTGTGTGTGTGTGTGTGTGCAATAAGAGAGAGAGAGAGAGAGAGAGAGATTCAAACAGCTCCCACAGAATCTTTCCATGCCCCTTAATTTCCATGGAAACGGTCTTTTCTTTCTTTTCTTTTCTTTTTTACAAAGCCTTACAGATTCATTTTCCACCCAAAATATATTACCCCACATCTTTCAAAACGAATTAATAAACAGATGATATCAGTTTACAATCTATGATGTCACACCTGTTGCTCTGAGTCAGAGAACCAATCAAAAAACCATGCACAGTGCACTAGGGGCAGCATAACAGGGTTAGAGTAACTGCAACATGCATGGATTGGAAACAGATTTTCTTTCAGGGATAGGAAGACATGAATGTCAATAAATTTACAGCACAGGAATCGGCACAAAGAATGTGACACCACCATTTCAAAAAAAGGAATCGTACAAGCAAGAGACCCAGTCAAAAGTATTTCCAGCTCACTCAGTTAAACTACACACAGTTAGATTAAATAATACTTTGCAATAAACACAGCTGGCAATCCATCAGTGATAAAGTTTCAGTCATCACACCCTGTGCTTGTTCAATTCACAATGTGAAACCTCAAAAATATCACTGCATTTTCATAACCTTACCTAAGGATAATTACTGGATAACTATGATCTGCCACAAAGCCTTCAATACACTAATACAGTCTATATTAAATCCTGCCATATGGTGTCAGTAATCCAAGACACAGGATCAATGCAAATAGACCTTGTTTAGAGCACTTGCTTGAACTGTCAAACTGAGAGAAACGGAATAGGAAACATAAGCTGGCTTTCTTCCAAAGCATAAAATTTTCCTGTTGACTGACAACAACAGTGGCTCCGAAATAAGCATTCATGTTTGACTCCACCTGTGCAACAATATAACGTATGTGCATCACGTAATATCTGCACACACACACGTGCAAAAGAGAGAGAGAGAGAGAGAGAGAGAGAGAGAGAAATTTCAGATTTGCAAAGCCATACAAAAATTTCAAATTTGCCAGTAAATGGCACAACTTCTGCTCACTAACAGTATGACTGAGTATGACTGAAGTATCTCGTAACAGGGAAAATTGTAGCAGGCACATGTATGCAAGAACCAAAATCTGTTTAGCTGTGTGTGTGTGTGTGTGTGTGTGTGTGTGTGTGTGTGTGTGTGTGTGTGTGTGCGTGTGTGTGTGTGTGTGTGTGTGTGTGTGTGTGTGTGTGTGTGTGTGTGTGGGTGTGTGTGTGTGGGTGGGTGTGTGTGTGTGGGTGTGTGTGTGTGTGTGTGTGTGTGCTTGTGTGTGGGTGTGTGTGTGTGGGTGTGTGTGGGTGGGTGAGTGAGAGAGAGAGAGAGAGAGAGAGCCGAAGACTGGAACAAAAACACCGGCTTCAATTCGGTGCTGACACCAGCAGACTGATTGGAAGAGCAGACGTGAGCGGCCGTTAATTCGTTCTCTTACACAAATAACCTGCGTTTGTCGAACAGGTATGCCTGCGTTTGGTTTGACACCTGATCTACTGAAGGTTAACTTGCCATCCACCATCACAGGGGGCGTTCACCTTTTTCAACGTCAAATACGCTCTACCTGCCACGTATAGATCTATCTGTGTGTGTGTGTGTGTGTGTGTGTGTGTGTGTGTGTGTGTGTGTGTGTGTGTGTGTGTGCGCGCGCGCGCGCGCATGCACATGCATGATCATTAACCCTACAAATTAACTACAGTATAATAACAATAATGATGGTAATTTTAATAATAGAATTTAGGACCTTTGCGGAGACGTTTTAGTTAAACTGAACCCCTAGTGTTGAGTGTAGGATGGTGTGTGCACGCATGCCGCGTGCGCGTGTGTGTTGTGGGCAGGGGTTTCCAGCAACATCTGATTAGTTTGCCGGCTTAAACAAGAACCTGTATGTATCTCACTCAAAACTTGAGCAACATCCTTACAACATCGCAACACCTCAACGTTCCGCTCCTTTCTAACCTCTGTCCACTTACGACTGAAGTTTCACTTTCAAGGCTGTTGCGACGGGTGTACACCCCCCCCCCCTCCCCCACGTCCCCTTTCCTGAAAGCCTGCACCTATTAGCTAACCATTCAAATACCCGCAAGCACTACAAGGCCCCAAAGCCTCACAGATCCACCCTTTCCGTCAACCGAGGCTAATTTTACCTGCCTCTTAAAAACTCCCTCAACTTCCTTGAGGCATCTGCCGTCTTGCACGGACCAGACTGCATGATACACGGCCGCATGCGCTCCGCCTCAGGTAAAAGTAGGTAAGTTACCTCAGGGGCTGGAAGAAGCCAGACTAGAGGTATGAAAAGGGGGGGGGGGGGGGGGGGGAGAGGAGAAACCACTTTCCACAAATTGCCTCACGTAACAGAAGCAACGTCTATCACTGTTGAAGTCATCCGAGGAAGAGTTGGACGTTTGTCCGAGAACGGAACTTTACTCTGTTACGGACATAATGGGAACGTTGTCTGAGTGGCTTTAGAAGTTTTGATGCCCCCCCCCCCCCCCCCCCCGAAACTAAATGCTGGCGACTGCTTAATTAAAAACTTTTTTTTTTTTAAGCAGTTAAGAACAGTAAGACATATATATCGAGATCCTGACAGATCTCGAGAAATTGAACGGCTTCTGTATTGAGCACCAACGGGAACCTTAAAATGGTGAAATGGTGAAACACGTGTGTTGGTTTGTTATATATTCCATTTCAAGTGAAGTCCCATCCCAATACATGTATACATCCTGATCAGCAGGAAAAAAAATGAGATGCTTGACAGGGAGTTGGGGTGGGGGTGGGGGTAACTCCAAATCAGTATATCTGAGAGTGTATAACCTTTAACGAAAAGTGGTGTCTACTCCTTTGAGTTATGATTGATTTGCGAACTCTCGAACTCTCTCTCAATGGCGCGCGAGCGCGCGCACACACACACACACACACACAAACACACACACTTCCGCTTTCTCTCTCTCACATCTTGGCACACGGCGGCTTCTCTCTCTTCCGCTCTGTCAGAGAGATGCTATGAACTACCTTCTCTTCCACGGCAAAGTCGGCAACCAGACCCTTAATGTTTTGACGTGTGGCGGGGGAACCGCCTGACAGCCCCCTACTCTATATTGAACCAGATGCTCATAATAGTAGCGGTAGTGCTGCACATTGAAGCAGGAAGCCCATACTAGTGGTAAAAGTCTTGTTGGTCTGGCAAAGGTCAACCAATTATTAGGTCAGCTCAGTGGAGTAAGTTTGTAACAGGAGTGTGAATCACCGTGTAAATGTAGATCGGCTACTTTAAGCAGCGTGACAGACGTCTGTTTCCGTCTGCTCATACGAGCGCTGGCAAATTGTACAAGTTTACATACATGTACGTGTATTAATTTACACATCATTATCACGTCATCCATGTACAAAACAAGCCACAGAAATGTATGCAGAGGAGAGTCTCGGAAACATTTCAAAATCACGCATCAAATACTATGTCTAAATAATTTCTGGCCAGTATAAAATCATAATTAATTAACCTACCTAAAGTATTATGAAGGTGAATTAGTCCCAAACCCCATTAATATAAAAGTTTTACATGTTTGTTACTATCACAAAATACCACTGACTGCAAGATAATATTGTCTTGGAAAACAATAGTCCAATCAAAAGATATGTACCAGCACACAGTTACAGAGGCGAAAGGACAAACTGAGCTACTGCTCTGCCCATAAATTGCATTGATTAGATTAAAAGTAGCTGGAAAAGGAACATTTGTAGCAGGCACATGCAAGAACCAAAAGCTGTACAAATGGGAATGTGTGTGTGTGTGTGTGTGTGTGTGTGTGTGTGTGTGTGTGTGTGTGTGTGTGTGTGTGTGTGTGTGAGAGAGAGAGAGAGAGAGAGAGAGAGAGAGAGCGAGAGCATGCACTAATAACAAAAACAAACGTCAAGAAATGAAAATTTTTCAAAAAGCCAAACTGAGGAGGCAAGCGATCTAAAACTATGTTTTTTTTTATTTACACAACCGTCACTATTCTACATACGGCATGAGTTTCACATTCCGGCTGAAATCAAACATACACACACACACACCGATTTTTACTACTGCAAACAGCTACTCACAAAACACACTCCTCTAACAAACCAGACACAGCTGGTAAAAACAACAAAGAAAAACTTCAAAAACTCCATCACACACACACTGAAACACAACGCATGCCGTCACACCGGGTTTGGAATTTCTACGCCAAAAATATAAACACACACACACACACACACACACACACACACACACACACACACACACACACACACACACACACAAATCTACACATCTCTTCTTGTCAAAAAAACGAGACAAACTTCAGAACTGACACCAACCAAAATGCTGTAGTAGTAGAACGTACGTATATTGTACACAAAAACATGCCGCCTGACGAGTTGCTGTCCTACCTCAGGTCTATTAGGGTCATCCGACGCGGTCGCAAGCAGGGTTTTTTCCTGGGCACTTGAGGCGTACCGTAGATGTTCTGCACGTCGAACATCCCAGTCGTGGAGCTCGCGCACATTTTGCTGGTGATGACATAAGAGCTTTCGCGCAGCACGTGCCCGAGCTACTTTTTTTTTTTTTTTCCCCTCTCTTGCTCGTCGCTCCTCAAGGCTAGGTTTTAGTTTATACTGCCTACGAGCACAACACACCCTGAGGCCACGTGGTAAAAACAGAGGGTGAGTCTGACTCCTGAGAGTGAACGAGAGAGTGGGAAAGGAAAGTTCTGTGAGAAATACTTGAACTTGAAACTCTCATTATTTCTGGCATCACTCATACACGGCGCTCCGTCTCCTCTCTCTCTTCCTCTCTCCAACTCCAAGCCAAAATCGCCGCTCCTGTGTGTGTATGTATGTGTGTACGTGTATTTCACGAACCTGTTTTGTCAGTTTATCGAGAAGTTTATCAGAAGAGTGAGATCATCCTCGACTGCTGGTGTTGCGTACATCGTATTTGTTTCCTACCCGCGTCCACCACAGCTGTGTGCGAATGTCTGCATCAGACGTAAATCTGCGCCGATTTTTTTTAGTCCAAGTTGTGTGTACCGTTTACACTCGGCTATACCTGGAATAAATACAGTCAACTGTAACCTTGATTCAGTGTACAGTCTGAGTCTACACTGCCTGACTCTTGCTACCGCTTCACTGTTGTGTGTGAAGTCGGTTACGTACTTTTTACACAACCGTCCTCATACCTGTTGACGTCTTGATTTTGTTGTTGCTGTCGAGTTGTTGTTATTGTTGCTGTCAGAACACTGACTACATCAACCAAGGACGAACGTAAAACTTCAGTGTACATGGACTGACGTGAACTAGGCAGTTGTAGCTCACTTTCTGCCGCTCCTTGACGATCGCACTAGCAGACAGGCCCGATGTTATCCGCACCCCCTGAGAGATAAACTTTATCCTGTTGTTGTGTACTTGAACCACAAAGAGTCGCAGAGTTCAGTGGAGTTGTGTCTATCCCTTGGCTCCGGTGGCTACTCTCAGTCTGCGAACCACAATTGTAGTTACAGTCGCGTGACCCACTGTACTCAAGTTTGTCAAAGAGGCTCATATCTCCTCCTACTAGCAGGAACTCCTGAGGTTGCTAGACACTTTTTCACTGCTCCGAGTTCCACACGAACTGAACGAAGTTTTAACGCACAGTGCTTGCATGCACTCCTGTCTCAGTAATACAAGACCTTGTTCTTTTGCACCACATCTCCAGAGGAACAGGCTCGCGCCATCAGGATAACACGCAGTTACTTGATGTATGTTGACAAATCCATTTCTAATGCTACCGTTCAGAACTTCCCAAGCTCCGAGTTGCTGATGTCGAGATTACGAATCTCCCTTCACCAAAACACGATGACGATCCTTGTAAGAAACTGTCAATTCTCAAACTGAAAAATACACATTGAAGCAAACGCAAAAGTAATACACATTATTTTTTTTTCCTGGCGGACACAATGTCACCAAAACTATGATGATGATGATGACGATGATGATGATGACTGGCCATGTGTGTGGTGTTATAAAAATCTCCACGCAATAACCATGCCCACAGCGGCTCCATCCAAACGTAAAGTCTACATGTACCAAAGAAAGTACGTCGATACGGAAGGTGGCATTTCAAGCGAAACGTCCGCTATCACATGAGATCATCAACTGACAAGCTCTTGGTGCTCTGCGGTGTGTGGAATACACTTCCTTCAAACGGGAAGGAATATTTTCCCACACACGTAATTCTCACGACGAAGTCACAACACACAACGACAATACACAAGCCTCGATAGCCCCTCACTTCCGTCCCGAAAAACGCTGAAGCGGCTCGCCCCCCAGCCTCAAGTACCATTCACAAACTGCTGTACGACGCTATGTACAAAATCACAATGGCCACAGTCGATGTTTTCCCCTTCTCTCCCCCGTTAAGACCAGCAATAATACACAGTGTGTAACAGAACGCCTACTACTAGTACTACAGTCACAATGTCAGACAGAGTCAGGGTGAGGCTGAAGCTGGGGGTTGTGTTGTAACGGAAACGAGGAGCCATTGTGTGGAAATAATCATCGTCAATCCACTCGACAACTAAAGGAAAACGAAACTCGACCCTCGATATACTGAGCCTAGCAGTAGGACTGGGAGTTGAGGCCGAACAGTACACGCGTTGGTTTTTTTTTTTGTTTGTTTGTTTGTTTGTTTTAGACGTATATATGAATGCACTGGTTCTGGTTCAAGGTTTCGTTTGTGTTTTATAGGGGTATTGCCGACTGCTTTGAGATATGTATATATATACATGTGCACTCTAATGGGTCTTTTGAAGTTCTTAGATCCACAGCAAAATTACAGGTTATGGACTCATAAACATGTAGAGGTTCATGTATTACACAGAATTTGCTGAATGTTTAGAGATATGTGCCATATATATATATATATATATATACAGTGTTTTGGTTACATGTTTTGGTTTAAAGTACTGTCCAAGGTTTTGTTTTTGTTTCGGGTTTTGTTTTTTTTAAAGGAAAATGGAGTGCTTGGAGATATGTGCCCTGTACTGACGTCATTAGTTCTACAAGAAACCAAAAGCACTCTTGACGTCAAGTCTGTGTGTACGTCCACCGTCTGTGTGAATTTGTGTCGCTACGGATTGCCTGTTCCTGTAGACACTTCACTCGGGAGTCGTGTATCCCCGCATTGTTCTGTTTCAATTTGAAGGCTGTTGCTGAATGAGGACGCTTAAATATAGAACAAAGGCATTCTTGTCACAACCGGTTCACAAGCTACAAACTAACCTTATCTCAGTATATGGTTAGGGCAATTAGTTAAAAGTATGTCATAATTATGTAATGTGCGTACTGAACACGTTTTCATTACTACCACTGTCCTCCACCACTCAAAACCCTGCCGCACCTACCCAGGAAACATTTTCCCTCACATGCCCTCATAAATTTGTGTAAGTCACTCAGTACTAAATTCTGAGCTAAAACTTACACATTCTTCAGCATGTGTAAGATAAGACCTTATATTTTTCTTTTATGTTTTTACAATTATTTTTAGTACTGCTGTTTTGTATTTTTATTATCATACTGTTGTTATCACTATCAATATCATGCATCATCAGACAGCAGTCTCAGCTGGTCACAGAACACGATTGAACTCTACGCCTGCTGGTTCAGGGTGTGTTTTACGTGTGTGTGAGTGAAGCGCAATGAGAGGACGTATTTCCAAGAACTGCACTGTAAAAATTTATGTGATGTATTATTCATTTAATTCTACTCGCTACGTGCACCGGTTTACGATCTTCTCAAGCCACCTGCATCATCTTCATTACACGTATTTTCATAATTCATGCACATTTATAAGTTTTTTCCCCTGCCAGACAAGAAAAAGTCCAGACACGTCCTTCACTTACGACCAGCTAATGGAAGCATCTGCAGCTTGACTAAATCCCCCAGCAGAGTTCCGGCCCCCACGTCTAAAGAGGCCGCTTAGCCACATCCATCAAATTTGCCCGACTTTTTCCTCTCCCCAAGGTGTGCGTGTGTGCGTGTGCCGGTTGTCGGGGGGGAAAACAAAGATGAAGGAATGGAGGTGATGCCTGGCGTACCTTAGTGACCGCAGAAGGCTGGAGAGTGGTGGGGGGCTTGTGAGTATGACACCCTCCCTTCTCCCCCGTACACAAACTGACGCCTATCCTCTACGGAAAACTGAACTGACACTGAAGTGCGACAAGAAGCTACTTTTGACTTTAGGTTTCGTATTGATCTGTCAGTTGTTTTTTTGTTTGTTTGTTTGTTTTTCAACCGATGATTCAGATTTTGCTGGTGCCAAATCATATAATGATCTAAATGCACTGACAAAATCCCAGTGTTGAACTGCTGAAGGCCAAGAAACGCAACGATGTTGGAACTTCATACAGTAACTGGTTCTCGTTTATCTTGAACTAAGTGGTCTTCACCAAAATGGTCACATAAACACAACATTCACAGCCGTATACACAAAGCAGATCTGAACAGCAGATGATCAACACAACACAAATTTCATACACTACAACACAGAAACACCACAATGAATAACAAATGATATGAACCCTAGTATGAAGGAAATTTACAAAGCATCTTAAAAAAAAAAAAAAATTGAAGTTGGAACAGATCTTCTTTACACAGTGTGAGTGCACATTTCTGCAGATGCGTTCGCAGATGCACAATGTCGAAAAATGTACATGAATAACACCACCAAGAAGCACAAAGCATACATATATATACATATGTAAATTATATAGATGGTAAACTTTTTAAACTGCACACACACACCCTGACTGACGCACAAAAACAATCAAAAAGCGAGTGAAAAACAGTGTGGTGCATGTAATGATATTAGTAACTCTAGCTGATGAAGAGATACATGAAATTAACCCGAGCTGAAAGATAAAACAACCTAGGGGGGTTAACAGGCATGTGACGAATGATCGCAATGCAAAAAAATAAAATAAAATAAAATAAATAACAAAAATAAAGGTATGCAGTGAAACCAATTCACAATTGCATTCTTGTGCAAAGCACTCCACGGCCAGGTGCAACGATTAGCCAATGTTTAGCGGAAGATAAGTTAATCACAAAATCAGCCAGTGGCCCTTGATGATCCTTCCCGCATGCCTAGCAGCATAACGTAACCAGATGCTGTTGCTGCACCGGTGAACTGAAAGCAAGGCGCTATAGAAGCAGAAGCAGAAGCAGCAGTTACTGAGTTAGTAGAGGTGTGGAAGCTCTACGTACAGTACAGTACCAGCCCGTTCTGGTGTTACGTGTGCAGTAGCCAGTACAGTAGATCAGAGGAGGTAGGCAAGCAAGCCAGTGACCACTACTGAAACTCATAGTTTGGTCTCAAAATGGGCATTTCTATTATGCATTTTTTTTTTCTTTTCTTTTTTTTTTTTTTTTTTTTTTTGGGGGGGGGGGGGGGTCTCTTCCATTTCCAATCCTATGTGGCTGGTCAGTTTCGATCAAAACTGGCCAAAGCCCATGAAATAAACTAGGATACTACATGCATACTACAATGTAATAATAATCATCATCATCATCATAATGATGACAATAATGATAGGAAGCTGGGGTTTCTACAATACTAAATGTATCCTCTCAGGCAGACCTACTCTGTTTCTCTTTCCCCTACGACTGTAATGTAGAACACTGCATCACTCAACACTCTCAAACTTAGCAACTTTCACCACACATGTATGTAATCCATTTTCAATTCGCTCACAGGCAAAAACACCCTGATCTATACCCCACTCCAGCCCTTACGTGGATCCTTGATGCACAAGGCAAACGCGTACATACATACATGTATACATGTGTGCATGTAAAGCCTTCATACCCCCACGTCATGTCAGGGCATCAGCAAACAATCTGCAGAGTGAAAATGCAGACGCGTACACACACACACGTGCTCTCTCCTCAGGTGACCTTAACCTAGGCACCTACCGTTATCATTGCACTATGTATTATCCTAATAGTAATGGAGGCCCGGGGGAGGGGGAGTGGGAGGGGCTGTGAAAATGACCCCCATGGGGTAATTCTCATTTTCCATGTGGCTCATCCCGCGAGAGTAATTACTGCCTGGTGGATATTAGGCAGTCTGTCTGTCGGTATGCATGTATCATTTGTGTGACACAACACATGGACATTGCGCCAGTGAACACTGAGCGATGTGTTGTCTGATTTTAGCAGTCCAGTTACTGAATCCAAAACACACTGCTCAGTCCCCCACTAGGCAATTGGGTTTGTACTTATGGGCTAGACCTAAACGTATCAATCACGCTCTATTAGTATTAACAAGGAAATAAGCACACACATGTATACATGTATGTCCTGTGTTTCACAGTGTTAGACTAAAAGGGGAACTGGGCAGCTCAAATGATTGAGCACTGAAGACAAGATCTGAAGGTCGTGGGTTCGAAATCCTGACAAGGGCAAAATTTGTGCAGGCTTGTTCTAGTGCCCCCATCTTTGAAATCGCCTTCGCATTCCTAAGATAGAAGACGTGACATGTCATTTGAAAATCCACCGGCGCTCTGCTCTTCAGAGTAAAATCCTAATATAGAGACACACTCTTCATATAACACCTTATGTGGGGATAGAGAAGGATCACGTGACACACATGACATTTGACAAAACGGTCATAATGATGATGTGGATGTGAGTTGTAACAGAGAACCTGTATGAAAAGTGGCCTCGGGCATGATTGTTGCTGACATCACCATGGGCCTAGAATGCCAGGGGCACCACATCCATGCATGATGTTATGACTATGAAGTACAGGATGCAATTTCATCATGCAATTTCCTTCTGATATGAGCTGGCATAAAAATTAACGCTTATTCTTCTGTTGAAGCAATCAAGTACCAATAGTCTTGCAAGAAAACTCCTTAACAGCCGTGAAATCATGGAAACCAGAAAAAACAGACCATAGATTTTACTGAAATGCTGCAAGGATTCCATCCTCTTTTAGCACCACTGGAGGACTTAATTTTCCATGGAACACCTTCTTTCATGGCAGTAAACCTGCACCAAGAGTTGTAGCATGTATGATGTAATGACGTACATGTATACATACATGTGTGTATGTTTGTAAAGTGTAAAGTGGAAAAAAACTGAATTTACCGGAAAGTGATTGCCAATGGCATCACTGCCAATGCTTCCACTGTCTGAAAATTGCTTTCTGGATGTGATGCTGCCATTTTGGTGCTGAATCACTGCATCACTCTGTTGCTGTCTGACTGTCAATGGCAAGGACAAAATAAACGTACTGCCAAATTTGGATGTCACTGTGTCCGGAACTGCACTGAAACTGGAAGTGACATACCCGACTGCCTGGGTGTCCTACCTACTCACAAAAACACACAGGATCTTGTACTGCAAGGAACCTGCAAGAACCTACTCCAGGTCCGAAACTTGTGAAGTCAGATCTACTTGTGAACTAACTTCACGTACTGTATGTAACGACTAACTGCCAACGATTTAAATGTGATCGAACCTCGACTTCCTTCATTTCTGACCACAACATCCGACTCCTTTACTCTATATATCACAGGCAACTTCTGTTCCTTTTCCGCTAATACTACCGCCAGGTTCTGATTCACTCGGTGTGTGTAGTAGTACATGAAGGCCAGAGCACAGAGGAAGTGTAAGCGTTTACTATTTTCCTCTGTTATGAGCTGTGGTTGTGCCTGTGAGACAGAGAGAGGCGGTAACTATGTCACGCACAATTGGAAGCATCGGGCCTGATAATAGTGCCTGGCCACTCCACCAGTCCGTCAGCCATAGTACGCACGTGCCAGGAGAGGGGAAGGGGGTGGGGAAGATGTGGGCAAGTGCAGTAAGGGGTATGCTTCATATTGTGGCTAAATGTATGACTTCTGTCTGAGATCAGCCTTTTGGCAGTACAAGTACCCCCCCCCCTCCCCCGCCACTCTCCCATCGCTTCCTACACTGATAGTGACACAGGCAGTGATTCAAACAATATAAGTTCAACTTCAAGCAGCACTGTTGTTTGTCCAAAGGGGAGCTAGTGATGCAACAGGTCAATTATTAGCACTGACCAAACACAAAGCTCTATCATTTTTGCCGTTCCTGGCTGTGCAGCTGCACTGATCTGCACCTCCCGTCCCATCAGTAACAATAACAAACATTATCAATAATATAAGCGTCAGCCTGAAGACTGATATAATGATGCATGATTTCATCGTGTGTGCCCCAAACTAAAGAAGTAAATTCTCGTGGCATACATGTATTGTTCAGAGATAGAAGCCAACGTCTTACACGTTGGACACTCTGAAAGCGACTTTGAAAGGAAACTCGGATCACAAGACTGAGTCCCCGTAATCGTGCAATACAAAATGCACCACCTCCGCCACCGTTCTGAGCGCCTTTTGTGAAAAGAAAACAACTGCAATGCTTTCAACAGTAACGGTTTTGGCAAGCCTGCAGCCTGCCCCTCACCCCCAATTACCCCAGTCTCACCAACTGCCTGCCGCCAACTACCTACAGCAACACCTGTCTCCAACGATACCCAGCTCCATACAGTAGGCCGACTCAATCAATTTTCTCCATTGGTTGATTGGTTGGTTGCTTCGTTGTTTTCAGGGTTTATCACCCTTTTCAAAAAATTTGGGGTGATACTTAGTTACTCGCACCAGTGGCCTAAAAAAAAAAAAAAAAAAAAATATGGATTTGAGTCTGGCTTAGTGGAAGTGTTGCACTTTGGTCATGCTCATGTTTGCTGGGATACTGGTGAGCGGTGCGGAAAGTGTTAAAGTCTCTCATACACTCTATGTTCTGAGGGGAAAAAACTGCTACAAAGCTCTAAGGATGTTCGCAAAATTTAAAAAAGAAAGGTACCTTTTGGCCACTGCAATCATTTTGTGACTTTGCGGCTTCTATTACTAGTATTAATAGGGAAGTGTTTAGCACTTTATTCAATTCTTTTATGTAATACACTGAATAAAAGCAGAAGTGCATTGAAATTCTGGTTGCTTTCCGTGGTGGTAGTGAATTGCTACAGTGCAGCACCACCCTGACCCAAGAAGAAATTATCCTGAATTCGCGGCTGGGCAGCCAGGAAAAAGAATCAGCATGACATTGTATCACAGCTCAGCACAGGGCCAACTCAGGGATGTCGTTTGGGGTCGGATCTCGGCTAAGCCGAATTTGTTTTGAAAAAGCTGATAATCTGTCATGTCGGCTGGCCGAGCCGAAGTTTTCACGAGAGAATCGGCTCGATTATGTCCGTTTTTGCAAGATTCCTGTGCTGGCTGGACTAATTTCCAAGAAAACGCATCTTTAATTAATGGAGGTGGAGGGAGCACGTAACAGCAGGGAATCTAGTCGAAAAACTTGTGAAACGGCTTCGGCACAGAGAGCCGAAACTTTCTGTAAAAAGCCGAAACTTTCATGGCTGTTTTGGCTAAATCGCCAAAGAAAAAACATCCTGGCAACATCACCGCCAACTGACGCCTAACTGCAGTAGTGGCACCTACCACTTAGTAGTGCACATCCTGAAGTTGGACCCCTCATCTACTGAGCCACAGATGACCACAGATCATTTGGTCTCACTCTCACACAGGCTTTCTTCACCATCCTGATATTAGCAGCTCAAAAGTGGTTGCTTCCCCCAGGTCTCGCTGTACATTTTCTCGCTTCTTTCCTCTCTCCCATACAGACAAGTTCCCTTCAGGTCTACATAACAGTTCCTCACCCACTCCAAAGCTATTGCCACATGCATACCTTCTTTTTTCTTTTTCTTTTTTAAAAACAGTTTCCGCTATTTCGGCAAGTTACGAGGGTTTTTCAATTCACCCAATGCAAAGAGAGAAAGAGAGAAAAAAAAAAAAAAGGGTGATCGCTTTTGGAGGAATGGAAAAAGAAGCGAAGAAGGGATAGACTACGCAATTTCTGAAGCTCTCAAAGCCTGTTCCAAGACAAACTTACACTTCACTAACTTC
The DNA here is from genome assembly GCA_018292915.2 of Batillaria attramentaria. Classification (NCBI taxonomy): domain Eukaryota; kingdom Metazoa; phylum Mollusca; class Gastropoda; family Batillariidae; genus Batillaria; species Batillaria attramentaria. The sequence goes on along the minus strand of JACVVK020000041.1, from coordinate 514,851 downwards.
AAGTCTAACAAGTTCAGGGCATTTTATGAGAGGCAAAGAGCAATGGTTAGCGGTACACAGAAACACTGAGGCTGAGTGCCCAAAGCTGAGAAACAGGAAAACTATGATTTCAATTCAGTTCAATGTTTAACTCAATTTGTACCAAGTAAGTTTGAGGTTATGCATCAGTGGCCTCACAAAAAAAAATCATAATTAATCAGTTTAGGTTTTTAATGGATTTAGGTTTGGCTTAGTGGGAGTGTTGCACTTTGACTGTACTCGTGTTTGCTTCAATAAGAGCTGATAAGGAACAGTTGATCTTGCCTGATTTTTGCGCACAGAGCCAAAAAGATATAATACATACAAAACATAAGATATTTGTGCGTGGTACAAAATGTGTTAAGAGCATTTGCTCTGCACTGTCCTGATCAACTGATAATACATATATATTGTGTATACATACAATGTAATAAGATGTATACATGTAATGATGTATACATACAGTGTATGATTTCAAAATTTGCATTTATATTTCTTACACTATATAGTATGTAGTGTAGAAATTTGGGCTGTTTCCCCCGGGGGACATCGCCACAGTACAGTGCCACCTATTTACATCAGGCAATAAGCGTTTCAACTTCTGACACTAGTTTTATCTGTTTGAAGCGGCTTAGTGATTTTATATACTTTGGGTCCCTTCAAAGTGACTGCATAAACAGAAAAACAAAACCCAACAAACCAAACCAATTATCAATTTCATCCCTAACGGGGCCAACAGCGCAAAGATTTTTCCTCCGATTTTCTAGCTTTTGAACAAAAATGAAGTCACCCCTATGAAGGATCCCACATGTATCCACCCAGTACGTAACAGTGACAGCAAGTACAATGTCAGCAATCCACTGCAATTTATACTGACTCATTTCCTTCTTCAGTCTTGTGTTTGTCTGATTTATTTGTGTTAGAAATTATGCCAGCAGTGGCTAGTCTCCATCCCTCCTGGAACATAAATTTGCATTCTGGTGGATACGCCCTCCTGCCTGCTTAGGAATACTCCGAACAGGACACAAAATTACTCCATCAACTTTTTTTTTCCACCAGTGCATTTACTCTCAGACTGCTTCTCAGCTCTCAGACGAGGAGAGTGGAGGAGTGGCTGTGGAGAGGCGGTAGGAGGCAAATTAGGTCCGCTGGTGAAGCTACGTCATGAAGCACTTGAAGCCACCGGCAGAAGCTGAACAAGGGTCAGTCTAGCAACCACCACCATCATCAGCATCAAACAAGTTGAAGCCAGTTCAATCACTTCCAGTTCCACACAATCACCTCCCCCTCCCCCACCCCTCCTCTCTCTCCTGTTCCCTCCCTCTCTAATTTCCAAAGGCTCTGAGTCCGAGACTGCCCACCTCTCCATTCTGCAGTACCTTCCCGAAAGCAACAACAACAACAAAATGCAAGTTGCAACCAACTGTAAGTTAGGTGAAGTTCTGCCTTGAAATTAAACTAGATGTGGCAGTGCACACATACATGTATGTGAAGCTGGAACTACTTATCACTACCAATCTCCGGGCACTTCTTGAAGGTTTTGTCTTATTCAACAAGGCTTCAAGTCTGCCCCCCTTCTCCCATTAACCACGATAAAAATCTAAAAATAAATGGACCCACCATATTCCATAGGCATAACAATAACATTGATTAACAGTCAACAAATTTCTTCTTCTTAAGCTGGACCACATAAACAGACATAAAACTGGAAGTGGAACTACCAGTACACAGCCATAAAAGATCAGAACTGGATGTGTCACATGCCAGTACGTCATACCAGAACCACCTATAAGTGCCATCCACTTCCTCTCTTCCTCAAAAGCTTTTGAGCCAGACACAAATGTCAACCCTCCTTGCTGGATCTTCCCAAATAATGAACCGCAACCAACTACTTCAACTAGGTACTAACTATTAGCATTACTCACTTTACTGCCTTGATCTACATGAACTGATGTACTTCACAAAAACTTCATGAGGAGAAAGAAAAATTATCCAAATAAACAACAACAACAACAAAACAATAGGGTGGAAGACTGACAGAGAGTAACTTGAGTATGAAAGTGAAACATCATACAGGCAGCAAGGAAAAACCACTGGCTGAGTATCTCATTATCATAATATATATTTTTTTTTTTTAAGTCAGGCAAAGATCCATGAGTCACACATGTGTCATAGATCCATCAATGCTGTCAAAATCCATTACAAAAGTACGGTCTGTGTATAATGTACACACAACGCAGCCGGATCATATCACAGTACTGGATGGCATTTCCTGCTGGAATTTCTTAATTTAACCCATAATTTTCATATTTTCATGTACACATGTATACATACATACGTATAGTACTCAGTTCAAAGTCTATCCTACCAGTACCACCCATCCCCCACACATCATTCCATCACATCCCCTCCCCCAATACCCTGTTTTGGAATAAATTCAAACTGATTATTGTTAAAAAAAAAAATTTTAAAAAGTAAAATACTCACAAATAGTCAAATTGAGACTCGGCGAGAATGACCCCCCCCCCCCCCCCCCAAAAAAAAAAAAAAAACTCAACAAAGTAACACTATGAGTATGAGTATGACATGTTGCAGGTTTATCAGTCTATGTCAGGTGAGAATGCGAACAATCACATTCAAAGTATCAGTCATTCAGTTCAGTCAATCAGTGAGACAATTTCTTTTCAAAGAAGTTATGTGGTGCTGGAAAAGTGGCAGAGATGAGGGAGGCCGAGGGACTACCAGTATTAGCTTTATCCTAGAGACCAGGACTTTCAAAGTGAAAACCACATTCACCAATCAAATTGCACAAACAGCACCCAGCAACTGGCTGGACTTTCAGGTACATGTTGAACGTTTCACTAGTGAAACTTACCTCTGCCTCCTCGGCATTTCAGCCAGGCAAGTGAGACTCTGCCTTGCTCTGGGTTGTCCTCATGCCTTGCTTTAACGTCTCTTTGTCATTCTGTCACTCCTGATAATAATGCACCCACTGTCTCACACCTGCAGTAAGATCATGAACACACATTACTGAGCAAAAAACTTTTGATAACGATGATATTGATATAGTATCAGGGATTGATTTTCTCGCGCGCCGTGCGACTATGTCTCATATTTAGATAAAATGTCGCATTGAAATTTCGCAAAATGCGTCATATGTCGCACGAACATGACATCACAAGTGCACTTGACAACGCGAAGCAGAGATGCGCTGTCCGTGTCAGTCATAGAGTCTGTTACACTAATCTAATTTTAGTGATGAGACTTACTTATCCCGCTCACCGCGCGCGCTGCCAGGAACTCTCGCTCGAAAGAGTTGCAAAAAAAAATTGGCGCGTTATCAGTTTTCTCAGTTCTGCGATCGAAAGGTCCTTTTCCATTCAGAACCTGAATGTCACTGCACTTAGGAACAGGCTCTCGGCACAGACATGTGACAGAGTGATGCGGGTGAACTTGATTGTCTCATAGAAAATGAAAATGTCTCATAAAAATGACTGGTTAAGGAGACAATGTCTCATTGGCATATTTGAGTAAATCCATCCCTGTGATATTGATATATATATATAGTATACCTGACAAGGGCATCAAATCAAAATTTGTGATGTTTGGCTACTATTAGCAAAAGTTAACTTGCACCAGCACCACCAACAACAAACTTACAAAGTCCTACAGTGCTGGAGTCAGTCTTGTCCAACAGCAGCACCAACCCAGAACATAAATTAGTGCATTGTAATTTGTACTTTGTAGTCTCACTAACTTTGTCAATACATGTAAAAGATCTGTACAGAAATGTGAAGCATGACAGCAAAACTCAATGGGACGTCTAAGACAGTCTGCTCAGGTTTGTTCAGATACATGACTGTCAGATTTTCTGTGAATGTGTTTTGCTAAATGAAAAAGGCAGGCCTGTTCTTGAGAATGGGATGGTGCAGGAAGTAGTGTTGTCAATTCTATAAACAGCAAGACCCTCTGACTATTCATCCCTTATTGTTTTTCAATCCTTTTTTTTTTTTTTTTTTTTCAGTTGGACTGTACATGTATGTAATCCAATCATGACTACTCTTCCTTTTAAAGTTAGTTTGATGCATGCCTTCCCAAGAGAAACTGGCTAGATATAAATGCTGTACAAAAACTGTGACTGATCAGAATATTGGCAGCATATGAGCTTGGTAAATGATTGTTTGTTCATTTCAAGCTTCATAATAATTCATGTGAGTAAAATCATATAATTAAGGTATACCTGACAGCACAGACATATTTATATGCCAATATCAGATTAACAACGCCATTAAAGAAATCCCTTTAAATTAAACCCTAACCTGTTGGAACTTCCTCATATTGCATCTGCTGTTTCACCTCACTTTTCACTTTCAAACGGTTAACATTTGTCAAAATGGCACTATCGTTTCGTAAAACTGAATAAAATCTACACGAGAGACCTCTTTCTCTCCGTGAGTGAGACTTGGACTACAGTAGGAGAAATTGAAGTACCAAAGACAGAATGGGTAGCTGTTTCAGTTGTCATACACACAAAACAGAATATGGCAAGATCAGTCATGAAACCAAACGGCAGTTTTGCCACGAAACCGAAGGGGGGTTGTGGTAACGCGCCGGTTGGAAGAAAGGGGGATGGTCGTTCACAAGTAAACGTGTTTGCCAATAAACACAATAATGAAATGAATCATACGGCACCGGAGGCTGAGAGCCTTGTCTGGCATCCGATTGGCAAACAATCAGCAATGCCATCTCATACGAGCGTGCACTGATCAACACATCATGTTTTCAATTCGCAAAGAAAGCAATTCTTACTTATATAGAGGCGATTATCCATGGGCGAATTAAATTCCTTCCCAGAGTTAGATCTTCGGAGCGCTAGGATGATCAAGCTCCGCCATTGTTACAAGCGCATGCGTACTTGGCATTGAAATTGGCATTTATTCCAAAAATAGAAATCGGTTTGATGCGGGATAAGAATTCGGTCTTTTCCCAAATATTGCATTTTTAACAGCGTAGAATACATTTATTAACCAAAACCTTTTTTTTATGTGAAGCGTGTTTGGCTGCCGTAGCCAGAGTAATCAAACCATTGGATTATTCGCGTCAAAAAATTGTTTCTGCAGATCTTTGAAAGTAGTCCTGTAGAGAAAATAGGGCCATGAATGTGTTGCTAAAACACCCGCCAGTCTCCTGTTTATGCACAAATAGTAATTTGAGCTGATTTTTATTTTTATTTAGATCGCCTTCCTTTCTTATTGTTTATCAGATTGAGCTACTACAAAACTTGTATTGAGCGTATGAATATATTGTCATCGACGTGTCCACCACCATATTATTTGACACCCTGGAAGTGTTTACGTCGTCTGATTTAGCAACGTTTTACGAAAAAGAACATCTCTGGAATTGTCGGTTCACCGCAAGACAAAATGGTACGCAGTCTTTCATTACACATGTACCCTGTTTGCTGATGTACTGTCTTTCTGAAGCAGATTCGAATAGGCGAAGTTGCATGCAAGTCTGTCTGCTTCATCTCCACGTCGGTAGAGATCTGCTTTTGAGATTCGCCTAATAGTTATTATTTTTAACAGTATGCAGTTACTGAGTTGCACCTTTTTGTCACAAGCAGAACTTTGTGAATACAAAAACAGCTGTTCATTTTAAATGGTAACTTAGCAGACAAGCTCGTTTCATTGTAGATCACATTGCTTATCAAACATTCATACGGTTTTAAAAACGCTTTCACACATCTGACACATTTGATAAAAGTTTAGATTGAACCAGTGCCCGTACTTGTCAGTCTATGAAGCAAGCATTAAGTGCAGGATGGATCATTTTGTCTGCAACACCAATAATGTCACTTGAAAATCACCCTCGTAATGTTGATTTTCTGCCTGTTACAGGTACTGCTTGCAGCAGCAGTTTGTAACCGCACTGGCAAAGGTAAGACTAAAGACACTGAGTCAGACACACATGGACTTAACTTTGTCGTTGCATGAGATGCATTTTAAGCATGTGTGGGGTTGCTTTTTGTATAACGGCGCAGACAGTGCCTGTCTACTTAACAGCGCCTATAGTGAAAAAACTTGCTCCATTTTTTTTTTATCCACATTCATTTAGTGCAACTAGAGTTGGTTGCTGAATTGTCAAGTATATTGTGACGCTTGCTCAGTAATAATTGTACAGATGTGTGCTGCTGGACAGTACATAAATCACACGCTGCCTTGTATAAGTAACAGTTGTAAGGGATGCAGGAGGGGTGTTCTGTAATGGTGTATGCTAGTAATTATTGCTAGTGGTTAGTGTTGCTTAAACAAAAACCCTAACGGTAACCCATATTTTTGTTTATTGCAGCCTTAGTGTCTCGCCAGTTTGTGGAGATGACGCGCTCTCGAATAGAGGGACTTCTGGCAGCCTTTCCTAAATTGATGGGCTCCGGCAAACAGCACACATTTGTGGAGACTGAAAGTGTCCGCTATGTGTACCAACCTCTGGAGAAACTCTATGTGCTTCTTATCACCACAAAGGCCAGCAACATTCTAGAAGACTTGGAAACACTGCGCTTGTTTGCAAAAGTGGTATGTGGCTTGTGAAGTACTTGTGACGGTTGGGGCCGGGTCACAGTGGGTGTGCAAAGTTGTAGTATATGCAGAGATCTATCTGGTTGTCAACAACAATTTTGTGGACATTTGATTTTAAACCAGGTTGATGAAATACTCTTGATGTGAACAGAATTTTTTTTTTTTAAAGTCCTGCATTTAATTTATAAAATTCATTAACTTCCATTTCTCGGTTGTGTTGAAGTTAGTATTAAAGGCATAAATGTACACCAACCTATAGATATAATATTTATAACCCATATTTTTCCTTGTGTTCCAGATCCCAGAATATTGCAAAAGCATGGACGAATCTGAAATATCCGAGCAGGCCTTCTCCCTCATATTTGCGTTTGACGAAATCGTGGCGCTGGGATACAGAGAGAACGTCAACCTGGCTCAGATCCGCACCTTCACAGAGATGGACTCCCACGAAGAGAAAGTGTTTCAGGCTGTCAGACAGGTAAACACACACACAGGCTAATTATCCTGGTCAGTGGACTGGATAAGTGTTCACTTGACCAGCGATCACGTTAACCGGTAATTACCAGTAAAATACCGTTTGCAAAACCACAATACCGGAAAAATTTGGAGCTGTCGGTCCCAGGGACCGGTTGTAATTTGCTGGGACCGGTAAACACTGTGTCCTCTGATAGAGGGGGAGGGGGGTCCCAGTTTCAGCGAACGTCAATCACTGTCACAATAGTTTGTTCCCCTCTGGCCAAGGCTTCTTTGTTCTTGCGATGGACTCGCTGCTATCTTTACCTCTCATACCGATACAGTGTTGCGACACTGTGTGTTTAGGTCGATTTGCAGTGTAATTCTTATCACTGGTTTTAATTCTCGTGGGACCGGTTCTGACACAAGTTGTTGAGTGACAGTGTGGGGTAGTGGCTGATGGGACCAATTTTCAAAATTCCTAGCGCGATCACTGTTGACACCTTTTGTGCCTGTCTGAGGACAAGTGCATTTCTCAAGCCATGCTGCAGCAGTGTTGCAATTGTGTTGTGGTTTCTGTGATGATAATCTGATGTATTTTGCATAACTTTTGACGACCACAGCGCCTACAGAGTTGGGTTATGCTTACACTAGTTAGACTTATAATTCAAGAATAGCTGCAGGTTCATAATTTTACAACTGCAATTGCAGACTAACAAAGTTTCTGTTGTTTAGAACTACTGTTTAGTTTCTGCTCACCAGTTGTGGAGCTTCACCTACACTGATTTATGCTCCAACCTTTTTTTCTTTTTTTAACAGACACAAGAAAAAGAAGCCCTGGATCACATGCGTCGCAAAGCAAAGGAAATCCAGCAGAGGAATCGGGAGATGGCGAAGAGCGGCCGCATGGCCGGCATTGGTGGCGGCGGTGGTGGGTTTGGCTCCAGTTCCTTCCGGTCGGAAGTGCCAGTCATCGACTCCAACACCATGGAACCTCCCAAACCGTCCTATCAGAAACCTAGGTAAACACTGTATACATCTCTTGCAGTTGCAGTTCCTTGCAGGTCACTTGCACTTTGAACAAGTATTTCAGTGGAAGCCTTTTGTCACTTTTGTGGTTTATTAATGGGGTGGGGGGGGGGGGGGGGTCCTCCTCTGTCATGCTGTAGTTGGTCAAAGGTACATATTGGAGTTGGTCACTTGCCCCATACATTTATCATTTCGTGTGTGGAATATTTTCCTTATAATGTATGTGTGCTCTTGTTCTTTTCCAGTGCCAAGACGTCGGGTCCTAGTCGGGCACTGAAGCTGGGGTCCAAAAAGAAAGATGTTGACGCCTTTGTTGGACAGATACAGCTGGAGGGAGAGAGTAAGTGTGCATGCTTTAAAAAAAAAAAAAGACGGCACATGTCAAAATTTTGGAGATTTTAAGCTATAACATTGCTGATTGAACCCAGGTACAAGTGTAACTAGTGTACAAAAAGCATGTATCATTAGCTGACGGTTGTTTGCTGCATGTCCCAGAATTTTTTTCTATACTGAATCTAGAGCACTATACTTATCTCAGTATGCTGACGCTCACCTGTTCTGCATTTAAAAGATATGCAAATTTTGGGGGGGGTAATTAAAAAATCTTGTAATGAGGGTTGGTTGATACGTGGATTGCTTGGCAGTTGGTCTGCTTGACCTTAAGTTTGACTATCAATATGCAGGAAGCAGTGATGATTAAGTTTCCAGTTTCAAATGTGTTAACTGGGATTTTGTACTGTTCATTCTTGTAGCCATTGCTTTGTTAATTGTGTGATGGTCTGTTGTACAGAGGTGGCGGATTCTGGGCGTGGTGGGTCTGCAGCAGTCAGCAAGGTAGCGACACCCGCTGCAAACCAAGAGAGGTCAGTAGCTCACACAAAACAGTTTCATGGATGTCTTTTACCACGCATAAAGTTGCGCAAAGTTACATGTAATTGATACACACACACACACACACACACACACACACCTTCAACGTTCATAGTCAGCCTGAGTGTGTACACACTACAGTTTAGGCCTGCACGCAATCAGGGACTAACTCAGTAAGCTCCATAGCTTGGGCAGTTTCAACTGCTAGCAACAAAATACACACTTACATGGGTTTAATAGCAAGTGAGGGTGAAGTGAGGTTCTTGTCTAAACCTCACAGTTCTGTGGCAAATTCAAGCAGCTATTCAGCACGTGAATTGGTTTTTGCACAGAGAAACGCCACAAAATCCGTGACATGCAAATTGCTTCTCATACATCATTACATGTGCACTGTAAGCATCTCAGGTCTGTGTTGTTTTTCAGTGCACATGTGATTGTGGAAGAGAAAATGGTAACAACTTATGCAAACACCTCGTGGTATTTATTTTCAGTGTGCATGTGATTGTGGAAGAGAAGATGGTGCTGACAGCTGGGCGTGACGGAGGTCTGCAGAACATGGAGGTACACGGCATCATGAAACTGAGTGTGGCAGAGGAGCGTGTGGCAAGGATAAAAGTTATCACAGTCAATAACGACAACAAAGGCATTCAAATACAGGTAGGTGTGCTTTTAGACATGTATGTTTATGAAATGTTGGCTTACCATGGATTTGTGTGGTGGTGTGGTTGGAAACGTTGACCACTGCAGGTACAGATCCTAATTTTATGGAGTGAAGGTAGTACGTGTATGCTGTCTTTGCTTCGATCGAGACCTTTGTTGCTTTGATAGACTGCCAGCAGTTCATAGTTTGCATTGCCTTTTTTTTCCTTGGGGGAAGTCTTTTTAAGGCTTCTCAGCAGTTGTTTGACATGTATATTAGCCAAAATGTCTGTCAAAAATTCCAGTCAAGCTAGTTTACTACACTGGCTTGTATTTTGCATTAATAGCCACAGAATGAATACCGAGTTTGCTTGGTGTCAAAATCCATCTGGTCACTGATCTACATGTTATTTATATCACTTCTTTTTCACAGACTCACCCGAACGTAGACAAGAAACTGTTCATGGCGACTTCACAGATTGGCCTGAAAAATCCAGAGAAGCCGTTCCCTCTGCATCAGGAGGTTGGCGTCCTCAAGTGGCGACTCCAGACACAAGATGAGGCCATGATACCGCTCTCAAGTGAGTGTCATTTATCAGGATCACAGAAACCAGTTTTCATTTTGAAACAAAATACCGCCCCCCCCCCCCCCCCAAGAAAAAAAGTACGTAAAGAATAAAATCATTAAAAGCATACATTTTCAAAGCTTAAAAATTGACAGGGATAAAGCTGGCTTCACCTTTGAGGCGAACACAACAATCTCACACAGAACTACATGCAAAGACACTTGCAAGCATTCGCTTAATCAGTTAATGGTCAACTGGTCACTAACACTAGTAATTGTATTGTGTATGCAACAGTCAGAAAGTGAATTGTCAATTTTTTATTTTTTTTTTTTTTGCTTCAGTCAACTGCTGGCCGTCTGAGAGCAGCAGCGGCTGTGAGGTAAACATAGAGTACGAGCTGGAGCAGGCCGACATGCAGCTGGAGGACGTGTGCATCTCGATCCCCATTCCGTGAGTAAAATCACTTGTTCGTGTTGAGCATGACTTGACTTGCTGATGTCAGGCTTCCTTTAGTAGTGTATCCAGTGCCCAATGCAGGAGAGAAAGCTGGTTATCTCCCATAACCCTTCAGTTCAATCACCCTCATGTGAGTGAAATCTGTCGTTAGTGCTGAGCAAAACTTGACTTGCTGATGTTACTCAGGCTTCCTTTAGTTGGTTATCTCCCATACCCTGCAGCTTTATTTCAATCCACAGGCACCTGCTGAGTGCCTTTCTTGTTCTTTTTTTGAGTGTGTGCGGTACTTGCTTCCAAGTTACATGTATACAACTCCACAAGTCATATTTATTTTTCTCTGCCTCTGGAAGACGAGCTAAATACTAGTAAAGCAATGCAAGGTTAGATTCAGACGTTTTGGTGGGTATACAGACTGCAGATCTGTAATTCTTAAAAAATCTTTCTCTCGACAAAACTGGTGTTCGCAAGTTTAATTCCCAACACAGCAGGTTGGAAATGAAGATTTATTTTTAAATGTTTTCATTCCTGTTATAGATAAGTCATAAGATGAAGCAGTGGCTGTTGTAATACTATACAGTAGAGCACAACCAGTAATGCTTATAAACTGCATTGAGATGGTTTTGATTACAGTTCAGGTGCTGGATCACCAGTAGTGGGTGACTGTGACGGTGACTACCACTACGACACACACAAGAAACAGCTGCTGTGGAGTTTACCATTCATCGACGCTAGCAACAAGTCTGGCAGTCTGGAATTCACCCTGAATGGCGGCCACCCAGATGACTTCTTCCCTGTCAACGTGAACTTCACCTCTAAGAAACCATACTGTGATATTCAGGTACTGTTTGAAATTGGACCGTCTGCATCTCCAGTAAAACAACAAAACAGACTTCATTATGCAGTGCAACGTCGTCAGTGAAGCTTTACCATCATCTGGCAAAAGCTTTTATCAGATCCATGGTGCTCTGGCTTTTTTTTTTTTCTTTTTCTTTTTTCCCCTCCGTTTGGAGGATTTCCTCTGTTGGCTAGATTTTCGTGGGGGGAGGATTGAGAGAAGGGAATGTTTTGTCCTGAAGCACCTAAGATCATACCCAAAATGCGCCAGATTGCCCAGCTTGTAGTCTTTTTTTCTTGTGTATATATATATTTTTTTTTTTGGGGGGGGGGGGGATAGTTTAATGCCAGCAGCTTGGTTTGTGGAGCTATGTAAGTACATTGCTTAGACTGAACTGCTGACGATACGTGTTACATACTCTGCAGTACCCATTTCTCTCTTTCCAAAAGTGGTGCTCAGACGTCGTCCTCATTACTAACGTCCAGTTTTTCTTCTGTTACAGATAACAGAGGTGCGGCAACTCGACGACGACCAGCCAGAAAAATTCTCAAGCGACGTGGTCTTCTTTGTTGAAAAATATGAAATTGTGTAGACGATCAAACAACGTTGCTAGTGAAATGTAAAGTGAAATGTAAACTTTCAACTTCAAGGTTGAGTCTTCAGTACCAAGTTGGAGAGATAGCAGCAGAGGCCATGCTTCTTTGTCTTAAGTGGGTGGGCAGGAGGGAGAAATTGAAAAGGGATGGGGGTGTAAGAAACTGCAATATGTCACGTGTGATTGATGAATGGATGTGACTGCTGGGAGAGGGGCTCTGTACTTTGCCCTTTTTTGTGTGTGTGTGAGTTGGTTGTGGTTTGTTCGGTTCAGAGGCTGTGCTTGAGACATTCTGATAGTTGACTTTTGCAAAGTACAAACAAAAAATAAGAACTGCCCAGGTACAGTGTATACTGTATGGTGTATCTCTTTGTGGATGAAAATCGGTTAGTATGAATGATAGTGACGGAGTTGAATTTAAATGGACATGCTCCATTTCTTTGGTCATTGTTGGTGGATGGAAACGCTTGAGTCGTAGTAATAGAGTTTGTGTTAGTTCAGAGTTCAGCCAAAAGCTGACATGGGATAAAGTACAGTTGCCGCTTGTCTTTATGCAGAAACACACAGCACTCGGACGCTGTGGAATGGGTGGCCAAATATTTGTTTAGGTCTTTCTCATTGCCCTGTCCTTGATATCACCCTTATGTGGTGGAAAAGGATGTTAAACCCTCAAACACCTGCCCACCCAATGCTTTAAAAGCAATGAAAAACAATATTAGGCCTCACGAAAGACCACTTACGTTTTAGAACAGTTATATTTATGAGTGTGCCAGTACAAACGAAATGGTTTCTCTTGATAAGGAAGGCTCTTGACTGCCAATGCTATACACCGATTTGAGCTGGCTGTGCGAACAACTGGAACAGCCTGAGGCTTTCATCATCAGCTTTGTTGGCATGGCTGTGTACAGTGACACTGGGCTTTTCGGCGTGTGTTTAGGCTCCTGTAGGCTCAATAATGTTTTGCAACTTTCTGTGCTGTCAGCATTGACTTTTTGACATGTATCGGAAGTGCAGGACACTTGGCAGGCTCTTCAAGTTTCAACTGCTCTTCACAAAAAAATTGAATGCGAGCTCTGGTTTGTATCCATGTGATGTGCGAGCGTTAGTAAAGATTAGGACTGAATTTATTTATGCTCAACTTCAAGTCAGAGCTGTTGATGCGTGGGATGACGCTGTTGGGGTGCAATGTTTCCTGCGCACATCTTTTCTTGTAGAATGTGTTCACACATCACTTGCTCACTGGCATAAGAAGGGACCAGTAGTTACCGTAGATGTTACAAATTCCAAAGGGTTTTGAAAGAACTAGGAATACCTTGTCACGCCAGCACTGTTTGAGACGGCTTGAGACTTGAGTGGTATGTTGAGTTCACGTCCTCCCTAATAAAAATCCAGCACTGCAGGAAAATAGCTTAGTCCGCTCTTTAGAAACTGATAGCATTAGCAGTGTTGTAAGATGTAGTGTTCAGTTCTGAGAGAGTTTCCCATGCCAATATCATTTCCTCAGAGGTGTCACTTGTACTTTGGGCTGATCTGTATATTGTTACATGTCCTTGTTTGTTACATAGATATTTAAGTGATGTTGAAATGACTGTAAATAAGTCTTACCTAATGGAAAATGTTGCTAGTGTAACTATGACACGGGGAGTCTAAAGTCTGTGGAAGTATGGGGGAAAATGCTTGTGAACTTGAAACATTGTATTTCTATATTAAACATTGTCTCTCTTTACACTGAAGGACTACCGAGTTTTGTCTCAATTTAAACTCTGTGCATGTGCGACACCGAGTGTTTGACACTGTGTGAGAAAAGGGGAGACAGGTGTGCTTTGCACTTCACACATATTGTGAACCCAAGTCAAATGTGTATGCTTACAAACAAGACTCATTTCAGACCACAAATAAGCAGACAGGTCTCCGTACATTCCATTTATTTCAATTTTCATTCATGAAACACTTCGTACTATGTATTTGAAATACACAATGACGGACACATCTCGTGCACTCTCTTGTCTACAGAAAAGATGCTGGAGAAAAACAGATTAATCACACACACACTTCTGATCCGACACTGTTGATTTCAAAAACAAATTTGTATGAGTACGTGGAAACGGAATAATTCTAAACTGCCTTTACTGGTGATCGCACAAGTGCTTTAAAGTCATTGAAACCAACGTGTGTAAATCAGCTTTTGCACATTTTTTTTTTTTTTTTTAATAATAATGATTTTTATTATTATCTAACATTGCTGCCTTCCTCTTTGCCGCTGGAGTCTTGTTCAGCTTTACTGGCAACATGATCTGGTGGTGGATCCACAGAGCTATCAGGACTCCCATCTACTGAGCTCCCCGTATCACTCACAGCTCCTTGTCCTGCTGTAGATCTGGTTTCTGAGCTGTTCCTGGTGGCTGTGCTGGTGTTGGCTTGCTGAAGTCGTTGCTTGTACTCTCGCCGTGCCTCCTCCAAGAGAACGTTGGACAGCAGGACGCTACGGTCACGGGGCTGAGGTCGCACTGGTGGCAGTGGATTGCCTGTAGGCACACACAAGATTATATATATACAGCACTATTAATAGAGAAAATTGGTACAGTATATTGCAAAATATTTCTTCCGTAACGAAATGATCATAGATTATCTTCAACAAGCACCTGTCAAGCATGTTGGCCAGTTTCTTTGGCTCCTGAAGGACGGGCACACACATTGGGATATGGACCCCTCTGCCCCACATACAATTTGAATTAATAATAATAATAATAAAGAGTATTTGTGGCGCCCCATCTCACAAGAGCTCGGGGCGTGTACATAAACCATACGTACACAAAAAAACCCATATAATTACATAACGTACAACACACACACATCCACACCCACACACTGATTTTTTTTTGGTGGGTGGCATGCAGAGATGAAGAGTGGGGGAAGGGGGGTGGGGTGGGGCTTGGTTCTACTGCATGGAGAAAAGATCTGTTTTAAGGTGGGGCTAATAGACTGCTAACGACTGAGCATGGCGGATATGAGAGGGCAGGCCGTTCCATATTACGGGACCAATATATGACAAGAAGGAACGGCCCCGTCCTACAAAGTTGTTTCTCCAAACTTCATTTTATTTTGTCTTTGTTGTTATTGTTGCCGGTTCTCCCCTCTCCAAGTTCTACCAATGACACTAGATCCTCTACGACCTCGACCGATTAGCCACGTGACTGGGGGTGGGGCCGGGTGGGGAAAGAAGGGAGGGAGAGAGAGAGGCAGAGAGAGAGGGTGGGTGGGTGGGTGGGTGTTTAGGAGTTTAACGCCCTTTCCCCCACATAAGGGTGATATCAAAGACGGGGCAACGAGAAAAAGGCCAGCACAAATATTTGGCCCCAGCGGCCAGGATTCGAACTCTCGGCCCAAGCATTGAAAGTCCAACGCTCTACCATTCGGCCACCCTGGCTCCCCAGAGAGAGAGAGAGAGAGAGACGTCAGTTCCGTGATCTAAACATTTGACGTCAGCCTCAGGCAGGTCGTCATACAGAGAGAGAGAGATGACGTCAATTCCGTGAAGTAAACTTTCGACGTCAGCCTCTAGCACTGAGATCGTCTGAGGATGCTTGTTCATGTCTTGTGATTTCCCTGTTGGCTTTGTGACTTCTCCGACTGAATTATTTTTCACATGAAATCTGGAAGATCTAGAGGGCTGATGAAATGTCGGAAGCAGTGGCGATACTTGCAGATTTTGTCTGTGAACCAAACATTTGACGTCAGCCTCACGCTGCTCGTCTGACAGATGATACTTCTACATATCTTGTGATTTCCTTGTTGCTTTTGTGACTTCAGTGACTGAATTAATTTTTACATAAAATCTGGAAGATCTAGAGAGCTGATGAAACGTGGACTTAAGTGCCTTGGTTTGTACTTACGAAATTGCAAAATTGGAACTTTTTTGACCGGCGCTTCTCGCAGAAACGTGAAAAATGTGTTTATCTAAAAGCTCTGCTATTCTTAATACTAAAGCTATAATAGTGCAGCAGTTCATGTCATATGTGCAGTTGGCACAAGTGACAATAATACCGGAATGATGAGTAATTTGAAGGAGTCTTTTCATAGATATTTGGCCTTATATGCAAACCACCCCTACCTCGGAAATATTTTTCTTACATAAAACCTGTCAGAGCTACATAGCTGTGCTACGAAAACAGGCAGTATAATTGGATGATCTTCCCAATTTCAGAAAATGAAGCCATTTGAACATTTTTTTCGAAAAAATTCGTAACATGACCGATTTTTAAAAATTGGCGATAACTCTTTTGAAAATGCAGTAGGCTAAAAATCGTGAAAAATAGGTCTGGAGAAGGTGAATTCCCATTTTATCTCAAAGTAAAAAGGCCTCCAACGAGGTGGTTTAGGAGATAGCCATCATTACATCCGTCCACACACACACACACACACACGTCATTCCCGCCAAAAAGAACGCAGCAGCAAAGTGTGCACGTAAGGTGTCTATGACGCAGATTTCGTTACGTCACTGTGTGCGTGAAAGTAAGTATTGTGTGGAGAAACGTCACAGTCTTGTTTTGTATCACTGAAACTTGCTGCTGCGCGTAGCAAAATCTGCCCCGTCTCATAAAGTTGATTCTCTATAGAGAAACAACTTAAAAAAGCACGCTGGATCAATTACATTCATACCCAACAGGTCAAATAGCACAGGCAGCTGTTGAAGATGGTACATTGTACTATGTATACCTTTCAACTCCAGTACCCCGACTGGATACCCCTCCCCTGGGTATGGGGTCGACAGTCGATAGATGCTGGTGGCTGCTGCAGGGAAATTCTGGTAGCGTGGCACCAACACTTTGAACAGCTTGTGAATTAGATCTTTTTCCTGTGTGCAAAATAATTCAAATGTACTGGGAGTTGATATGAAAATAAACCAGACAGTGAAACACTAACAGTGCTAGTGGTTTAAAACATACTCACTGTATCAAAGGTTAAAAAAAAAACAACCTACAATTGAATGGATCGATTAATCACAGTTCTATACTCATAATCGCCATATGAGTTAGGAGTAATAGGACACATTTTGAGTGTGTGTGTGTGTGTGTGTGTGTGTGTGTGTGTGTGTGTGTGTGTGTGAGACTAAGAGAGAGAGACAGACAGACAGACAGACAGAGAGGGTTTTGTTAGGTTACAGAGCTTACCAATAACCAGTAGTCTGCCATCTCCATCGTAGGTTTGTGTCTGTCTCCATTTCGGATTGCCATAATAATCAACTGTCAAACAAAACGATCGCAAATTTTTAGGAACAAATTTATTCTCTACAAACTTTCACACAATTTCTTCTCTTTTACACGGGCAACATAATGACATAATTTGAGTTCACTGCAAATAAATTTGATTTCACTGCTGACTGTAAACCGGCAATGGGCAGTGTGCCACTGATAGTGATATGAAGGGACTTCACCTTTCCCCCAACAGCAATGGACCTGAAGGGAGTGGTAGCTGTGCATTACTTTTTGGCTCTAAGCAAGGACAGCATGGAGAAGTCTGGCGTCTTCAAGAGATCGTGCATTTGTATGGTGAAGATCTCAGACACTGTCCCCAGAAACAAGAAACAACAGGGAAAGAGGAAGAACCCTAGCTCACCTTCTCCGCATAACCTCTCGTTTCATCGCAATGTGCATAGAGTCCTTCAATGCGTTCGTTCCTGATTAAAGACGTGACCAGTTTTCTCAAACGATTTATACGTCCCTCTGGACCACTGCCCAGGCCTTCTACGGCGGACATTGTGCGAGGACGCGTTCTTATTCTAAACCGCAACATTTTTAATGCGGCGTGCTGATGCTACGGAAGACAACAGGAAAAGATAACTCTCTAGAAATGCTTCCGGCTTTTCGAAAGCTTGGAATGGAACAGAATCGAAAAGCAAGGCAAAGTTCAGGTTGCCATAATGACAATAATCTTTTTTTTCCAACGGTAAAAGTTTGGCAGAAATACCATGTTCGAACTTGCCGTTGCTAAACTACGATATGAGCAAAGGGAAAAAAAAAATCTGCGGAATCCCCCCCCCCCCCCCCACCGGCCTCCCCTCAGTCTCCATGACTGACTTCTCGTATGACTGATCCGGCCCGCCGCGCCGGCCGGCTCCCACCCGGCGACCGTGCCACCCCGCCGTCTCAGTGTCAGCCCCCGGCTCAGGCTCTCTGTCTCGCTCTCTCTCTCTTTGGTATCGCTCTCATAACTGAGATGGAAACTAACCACCGACACTGACAGAGACTATCGCTGATCAGTGTACAAAAGACACAAGATCAGTCCCCCACCGACCCCCACTACCCGCCACTGGCTGACCGCCCCCGCGGCCCGGCGGCGGCCTCCGCCACTGATCTGCTCAGCCCGTCAGTCACAGGCGGCGGTCCCCGTCGGGGCCACCGGCGGCAACTGACCTCAGCCAGGGATTTACATAGAACCCTTCTACAGTATGTAAGTCCCTGCCTCAGCTGACCCCTGTCTCCGCCGGCCCGGCCCGTCTCGCACTACTGATCTGGTCACGGCCGGTATCGCCCATAACTGATAAGGTGGAAACCAACCCGGCACTGACTGACTCAGTCGCACAGTGGCCGGACATAATTGGCCCTAATGATCCGACGCTGATGCCGCACTGGCACCGCAAAAGACAGGACTGTCCCCCACCCTCGTCCCCTCCCCACCGGCCGGCCGCATCCGTCAGTACCATCATAGTGTCAGTCAGTGAATAGCAACTGTGATCACACTTGACACAGCCCGTCATATTCCTATTGTCTGTATCGTAACAGTGTCCTTCACTCTAGTTCTGCTGCTCGCGGCCGCGTGTCGCATCTGTTGCCGCCTGGGTTCTGTGCGCACGCGCTGCGACCGATTGAGGTTCCGCGGCAGTCAAGTTCATCACTGCCAGTGAATAACTTGAACCCACAGCCGGGCTCGAGGCAGAGGGCCAAAACAATGAGTCGACATCACTGCACTCAGTGACGAACTTGCCGAATTTTCTTTTGACAGTTTGAACGAACGAACGGACGTTATTTTCCAACGGAAATGATTTCACCAAACACTGAAAAATCGAATCAGCCTTTCCGTCCGCCGGGTCAGTCGTTTCTACAACATAAATAAACAGTAAATATAAAAACAACGCAACGATAAAAAGAAATACAATAAAAGAACAAAACAAAAACTGAATGGTAAAGCTAAAGTCAGTAACACTATGATTATAAAAAGTCAGTAACATTATAAAAAAAAAGTGCAATCATCCCCCCCCCCCACTAGCTCTCTCTCTCTCTAACACACTGACACAAAGGCACACACTGATGACACTGACACTGATTCAGTGACACACACACACACACACACACACACACACACACACACACAGTGACTCCTCCCTTTGTTTGGTCTGTGTCACGGTAGCTCATTCCGCTGACTTCAAGTTCGCCCAAAGAAGACAGACTTCGCTCGTCAGCAGCGAATTTCCTCAGTTTCTACAAATTTGCTCCTGCCACCTTCCCTTCTACCCGCCCTAGGCCCGTGCAATAGGCATTTTCCCACCCACCTCACTTTGATGCCTACCCGCTATTCTGTACCACATGTTAGTTCAACCAGTTCAACTCGGTTCCGGGACCGTCGCTTCTCCACGCCCCTACGACGACGTCCAAATCGGGCTAACCGAGACCTAGGTAACCCATGAGTGATTGGGGAAGTCACACCTCGATTACAGGGATGCCCTGCCTAACCCGGCGAGACCGAGGGGGTGGGTGGGGGGTGGGGTGGGTGTTTGGGGGTTTAACGTCCTTTTCCACCACATAGGGTCCGGTGAGACCGAGCCGAGCTAAGTGATACCTAAGAAGGAAAAAACAAAAATACTCGGTGGCAAGGAAAGTGGACAGTTGCGAACAACTTTGAGGTCCCAGTGTTATTTCACAGTGTGCACAGAAACGATGAAAGCTTTAATGACCTTGACCCAAGCTGTCTGCTGACAGCAGACAGCTTTAATGACCTTGTCCCAAGGCCATTCCAAAAGGTATGTGTGCATAGGTGTCCTTGCTGTCTATCATCGTGCCTCGTTTGGTGCCTCTGCAGTTTCTTGTTTCGGAGAAAATGCCAACGTTAAAGTTTACCAAAAACAGATTGTACGGCCTTGACCTTGACTCAAAGTCAATGAATACAGGTATGCCAGCAAAGGTGATACCAGTGTCTATCATCATGCTGTGATAAGAGTTTGAGGCCTCTGGTATTTCTAGATTCTGAGAAAATGCAAATGTAAAATTTCCGAACAGATTGCTTTAATTACCTTGTCCTTGAGTCAAGGTCATTTGAAATCTCTGGTGGTGTCAGTTGTAGATTCCGAGAAAATGCCAATGTAAAATTTCCAGACAGCTTTAGTAACCTTGACATTGAGTGGAAAAGAATGTACAAAGGATACAGAATATTTACTATAGACTAGAGTCTGTAGCACACACCTGGGAAAACACGGTTGGAAATCTGCTGTCCGTGGCGCATCCAAGATGACGCAGCAAGGAGCGACAAAGTAAAACTGAAACGAAGGAGAACCTGAAAGGGAATACATCTTACTGTTGAAAAGTTGTTTACGCGCGGGTAGTCAGTGCTTCAAGTGTTGATTTACGATCTTAGTGAACTTGAAATTTGTACCAGCCGCCATCAGTAATGCACAGGAAGATGCTACGGAGCATGACCGAAAAATAGACACACATCCCTCGCACCCCGCACCATCCCTGTACCGGTCCGCGCTTCTCCTGATTCCTGCGACGACGCCCAAATTGGGCTAACTGGGACTGAGCCGAGCTAAGTGATATCTAAGAAGGAAAAAACAAAAATACTCGGTGACAAGGATGCCTGCATGAATTTTCTCCCTTGCAGCAACAAGCACGCATTTTTCGTGGAAAAGCACAACAAAGCTGCCACGAAAAATGCATGCATGCTGCGGGTCTGTGTATGCACGCGGGACAACTCATGCAGGCAATAATCTCTTAACAGGCTGAAAATGTACTGTGTACTGGTGAATGCGACAGTTTTCACCGCTTCTGTGCACACTGTGAAATAACAGGGGGACCTCAAAGTTGTTCGCAACTGTCCACTTTCCTTGTCACCGCGTATTTTTGTTTTTTCCTTCTTAGGTATCACTTAGCTCGGCTCGGTCTCGGTCAGCCCGATTTGGGCGTCGTCGCAGGGAAAACGAGAAGCGCGGACCCGTACAGGGATGACCCCGCACAGACGGTGTGCACCCAGGATGTTATGAGGCTGAGTGTACGATTGCCGTGTACAAGCAGGCGACGGTTGTGGGGGAAGAAAGCTCCATATTCAAGCCGTATCTGCTATCAATATGCACTCGCAATAAAAGAAGCATGAACAAAAATGTTTACTACGCAGTGGCAAGTTCATCTGGTTTGTCTTGCAACAAAATTTGGTGTTTGTGTTTATACTGATAGCAAAAACGGTTATCCTGGGCCGCGTTTCTTACGCAAATGCGCTCGCGGGCGCTTGCGGAGGTCGCTCTGCCTCGTTGGGAAACGGCCAATTAGAACAAGGCGCTTTCAAAATGGGGGCGAAATCACGAACACGGTTGTTGGCAAGGTTGAAAAGGAAGAAGAAAACTCTAGTGCTCGCAGCTATCAGTCATCTTTTGAGCGCAGAAGACGACATTTTTGAGGAGGAGCAATAATCACTGGCTTGGAGCATGATATACCGCTAGTATGCATGTTCTGCTCGATGCAAAACGGAGAGGTAAGACACCCTTACGTACTCACTTTGACCACTCCTTCCCCACAAACACGCACAACATATCCCTGAATGACTGGCGACCACGGCCCGGTGCAATTACCTCAAATTATTTTCGTATACTATTCTGCACAATTACAAGTTGGGACAGAAGGTCTCCATCCACCCGCAAATTCATTTTAAGCCATTTCTTAGTTCCACTTCAACGAGGCCTTCGGTGGGCGCCGCCATCTTTGTTTACATAGAAACTGACCACGTGACCTTTTGTTCGTGGCGAACTTGCTTTAGACTGCGCGCGCGAGCGCCTTTTCCGCACGCCGCGGGCAAGTTGCATGCAAACGGTTTCATAGCAAAGCGCCCCGGAACGTTTCGGAACGCTCGCCTTAAGAAACGCGGCCCTGGGCGTGCACCGTCTGTGCAGGGTGCATGGTCTTGTGCATGTGCATGGTGCACAGCTGCACCTACTCCCCAAAGTACAGCCCCCTTTTGTTGTCGTAACCGTCTCGTATTTCCGACACTATAATTTCAGTCTTTGCGGACCTGTCGGGCGAAACAGAAAGCGTACCGTGACAGCGACTTCGTTCGGGATTTCTAACGGTTGCAGCATCACGGTAGGTTCTTATAGTTGTCACAACTTACATTCCAACCCAAATTGCCACACCACCGATACACGCCACTATGACCACACAGTGCCCCAAACAGCCTTTGTTGATCTAGGAATCTGACCCAGGCCCGGTCGGACCGGGTCAGATGAATCGAACTAGTCTCTGTCTAAATGGTGCGATGTAAGACGGCACATGACACTTCCAAAACAGTTTTCCCGGAACGAAAAGTTCCCGGAGGATGGGCCTTTGAATGTATTGTGCAATGTAGCTATACTAAAATGAATACGGGCTTTCCGCGTTTCTCGCCCCACGCTTGGCTAGGTCTAAACTATGTGAAAGCGGACTCATCACAGGCGGACTTCACCACTGACTACCCAAACTGCGCAGTACTGAATGGGGGCTGTGCAGAGACAAAACGGGTACATGTATGATGCCTCTGAACGGTGCGCGCCGGACTGAACGGGCGTCATCGTTGTCACGGCGAAGTGTGGGTTCGACTCCAAGTCGAGCTGTGCCCTCCCCCGTCCCCCAAACAAACAACAATAATAATATAAATAAAATACACTGACGCTACTCTAACTTCTCTGCTGCAGAGAGGGGTCGCCGACAGTGACTGTGTCGAGCTTTGTGGCAATTACGCCTTTTTTTCTAACGATATATTCTGTGGTTGCATTTTGTGTCAGCGTATACGAGGATGCTACGTATACGTTATTTGATCGGTTGCAGTAGGGCTGTAGGCCGCCTTCTCTTGCTTGCTGGATCAGTTGTTTAGGTGTGAACGTTTCGTGCATAATGATGCGTTCGGTCAATTGAAATGTTCCTTTCGCCGGGTGAGGAAAGTAAAGCTGTTCATAGCCTCGTGTGCAGACTGTCCATTTTACGGCATTTTGCTGAGCGGTATGCTTACTCTTTCAGATTCTTTGACTTTTGTATTGATTAGTGTTTCTTTTGTCGTCTCTTTGTCCCGTGTTTGTGTGATTTGTGTACGTGAGTCTGTTACAAGCGTGGCTGTGCCTTTTGTTTGTGTTTAGTGTGTATACTGAAAGATAACAGCTGTATTGTTCTTTTAAAGATTGAGTGAGACAGGGAAGTTGTTACGTTTAGTTCATATTATGTTTTAGTAATGTAAATCTGTCTCCCCTGATCCAGAGGTTTTTATTGTTGTCACGAGTATTCGAGAAGGGGTGACCTTGTTTTTGACTGTAGCATATTACCCTCGGGCGGCGGCGTGCACTTAGGGTCAAGGGCTGAGTCGCTCGGAAATTTCGTGCAAATCGCTCTGTAAGGAGTTGTTTACGATTAGAAGGTGTTATATAACGCGCCTAGGTTCGGCGGGCAGGTACTTGATTATTCTGGATTCTTCTTAAGTTTTAAAATAGTGAGAAGGTGATTCACGTTCTGATTTTTGATTGGTTCTTTTATAATAGTGGTTCAGAATGTACTAGAATGCTGTAACTGTATATAAGGCCCGGAGATGTGTGTGTGTGTGTGTGTGTGTGTGTGCGCGTGCACACGAGAGAAGCTTGTATGTGCGAAGCTTGAGAGTGCAGTTTAACACCAGAGAAGTGCTGTAATAAACTCCACACGCTTATAACTTTTCTACGCGCTTACGTGTTTTCTGTGAGTGGAACGGACTTCTCACGCAGTCTATAAGAACTCGCTACGTGAGGAGTGTTCGCCTGTGTGTCATCGTGATACGCGGTAAGACGACGGGCTTTTCAATATATCTCCACACGTAACAGAGTCTTAGAATATGACTGTTTTGAGGTGCGGAATTGTGACGCCTGAGCAAACGGTGTTTGTTCATGTATTACTGACACTAATGCTACCCTTGACCCCAACTGTTTCACTGAGGGGTTGGATAGAAAGGTGGAACCTACTGTAATTCATAGCTTACATTCTATAACACTACGGCGATGCTGAATCATGTCAAATTTTAAACTTTCAATGCAAATGGTTTGGGCCAGTATAAAAAAAGGATGTATTTGATTTTCTAGGCAGCAAAAAGCAATCATCTATTTTATACAGGAGACACACGAAGTCAGAGGATAAGCATCTTTGTAGAGCTTTACGGGGTTTTGAAATGCGTTGAAAATGGAGATAACACTAAGGATGGTAAGGGTGTTGGAATTTTATTTAATAAAATATGTGATAAATCATTTTAATACAAAGTACATCAAATGTGATGGTGGAACATGCGTAGTATATAGTTGACATTAAACTTGCATGAAGGCGTTTATCAATAGCATTTATCTATGGTCTTAGGTACGCTGATATACCCTTGTTCTTTGAACAACTTGCTGATGTGATGTGGCAGACTTGATAATGGTGATTGGAATGTTGCTGTTAATGAATGTAAAGACACAAGTATAGAAATATTAATCGCCCACGCGCTATGAAAAAGGCTAAGGACATTATGCAGTTGTATGATCTGGTCGATCTATGGAGACAGGTGAATCCCAAAGCGAAGAAGAAAAAAAAACATATTGGGAATTTAGTAACTCTCTTTCAAAAGACAAAAAGTATTGTGATAATATAAAGAAAGTTATATTAGACACACACAAAAAAACCCGAACAATTTGGTAGTAAGGTGTATGACTTTAACAATATTGATAGTATCAGTAACAAGGATATGTCGTTTATCATTGATGACCAGAAGTTCCTAGAGATGATTTTTTTCTAGATGTGAGAGGTATGGTTGTAAGGCCTCGGACTGGATGGATACAAGATGGAGAAAAGACACAAAATATTTCTGTAGCTTAGAGAATAGAAACTTTGTTCAAACATCAGTGAACCTCTTGGAGACTGATACTGGCAATGTGCTTCATGACTACAATGAGATTATCAAGGAAACTCAGGCCTTTTTAGAATAGCTTTATGCCTCAAGCGAATGAACAGTTATTGATGTTGACCTGTCTAGTACAGTTGAAACTTTTTCAACGGAAGAACAGAGAAATTCTATCAAAGGCACAATCACAGAAGGCGAGGCTCTACATGTTTCAGGAAAATGAAAGATAACGAAAGTTCTGGATCTGATGGTTTCAGTGCAGAGGTTTTTTTGTTTTGTTTTGTTTTTTTAATTCTGGTCTGACGTTGGTTCCTATGTGGTCAGATCTGTTAACCATGGTGTTCATACCGGGCAGATATCTGTCAAACAACGGTAGGGAATCATAACATGTATCGGATAACAAAGGAGGGTAAATGTAAAAAACAGCTTTAAAAACTGGAGACCAATTACGCTGCTGAACGCTGTTTATAAAATTGCCTCTTCCTGTATATCTGAACGTTGTAAGTGTGTTTGCCCAGTATTATTCACGAAGACCAGAAGGGATCTCTCAAGGGCAGATATATTGATGAGAATATAAGATTGCGGTATGATGTATTTACTTTTATATCACTCTACCACTATTACAGGTCATGGTTTAAAATCCGTAATCCACCACGCGTGGTTTAACTTTGTACCCATGAAACTCACATGTTAATTATCGATGTACCTAAAAAGTAACCATGCACCGCTGTGTAGGAATACACAAAGTTTCAGCTGTCGTCTGACAAAATGGAAGGTTCACACACTGATTTGACTTTGAATTGAATTGACTCAGACGGCTGTCGGTTCCTAGCCTACAACGAACGAGTCACTAAAACACGCACCCGTTCGAGTCCCGGCCTGTGTAGACGCCAGCGAAAGAACGAGGGCCTACACCAACGAAGGAAACACTAAACGCTGTCCAGTGTCCCTCTACCTAAAGCTCGCCTCTCAATTACTGTGTTCGAAGGCAGCGTGCAACCCGGTCAGCTCTTTCTATCTTGGAAGAAGGGGGCATGTTGTAAAAATAAAATGAATTATCGTCCATAGCGGCCTCTTTTTCTTTCTCTCCTGTGTAATAAGTGTCCGTATAAATGTAATAAGTGTCCGTATGGTACTAGTACTTGAGAAATCATGTGACACAGAGCACGACAACACATGACAGTCAGGCATGGTTCCCTGCAAAAAGGTTCTTTCTTTCAGACAGAAAGAACAGAGATACAGCCTTTTTGGCACAAAAAACCCCATCGTCATCGATGAGCAAGTACATGTACAGTGAAGTCCGGATGTAGTGATAGCCCTCGGGACCAAATTTTTTTATCACTACATCCGGACTATTACTACATCCGGATGTCCGGTTATAGTGATATTTTTGTAGGTTTTATCACTACATCCGGACGTCCGGTTATAGTGATATTTTTGTAGGTTTTATCACTACATCCGGCCAATCGCTTGTAGTTGTAGTGATATCTTCAAAGCTTTTTTTGCCACATGCGGCGGCACATTTGGTAAACTAGCCTCAAGGCAGTAATAAGGTGATTTTGGAACCACTATTGATTTCGTTTTGTGACGTTTCTTCTGTCGTCTTTGTCAGGCTTGCAAATGTCCTGTGTTAACCTACCCCCGTCCTAGCAGTTCAACAGCCGGTGTGTGTGTGTGTGTGTGTGTGTGTGTGTGTGTGTGTGTGTGTGTGTGTGTGTGTGTGTGTGTGTGTGTGTTTTAGAGAGAGAGAGAAGGGCCACTTAGAAATACGGGTTAAATGAAAAATCGTCAGATTTTTTTAGGAATGAAATTTAGTCTTTAATCAGTAACAAATGAAAAAAATAAAAATGTACACATGTACAAGTAAATGTTGTTGGCCCTTGCCATTCGAAACCAATCCAACAGTGCACTGTCTACTTTCGGTTCCCCAGGGCATCTCTCGCGCTTCCTCTTCGCACTCGTCTCACCACTATAAAACTTCTGCTTTAATTGTTCACCATTTTTCACAATAGCGCATACTGTTGACTGTGCAACCTTGTACTTCTTCGCTATTTCCGTCTGTGTACGTTGTTTTGTTTCAATGTCTTTCAAGAGATCAATCTTCCGCTTCAGGGTAAGCACATTGCGTTGCTGGCGTTTGCTCGCCATTTTGGTAAAGGGAGATTACTCTCGAACATTATCACTACAGCCGGACTTTAGCTTCCCCGGGACTTGAAAATAGTATCACTACAAGCGGACTATCACTATATCCGGCCTGAAAAATATCACTACAACCGGACTAAGTTAACAAAGAACATGAACAACTGGGACCGGGACCAAGAAATTCTATTACTACAGCCGGACTATCACTACATGGGTCTATCACTACAGCCGGACTTCACTGTATTACTACTCTTTGGGGGAGAACTCGCTCCCTACGTCAACACCATCGACGACGAAACATTTTGACTCGGCATATCGGTGTTTTCGACTTCATAAACTCGTTGTACAAGTGCAAAACAACAGTAGTCTGTACCTAGCAAGCAATCCTTACTCAAATTTCGGACAGTTTTAAACAACACTTATCAAAAGTCGTTCTCAAAAAGTTCAATCGAAGCTGGCGTCTCACCGACACGTATGCTGTTTACTGATTTGGCCGTGTGCTGTCGGCGCAGAGAATCTGAATGGCAGCGGATTCGTGGTCTAGATAGATCTCCGATTGAAGAGAAGGTTCTTGAATCGTTTGAGTCATGCATGCAGTTAAATGTGGGAAGGACACTTTAATCGGTGTACATGTGCTGCAAATATTAGAATAAACACTCACAAAGCTTCATATTTCGTGAAGAATCGCGACAGGAAGATTCCCGCTTGAACGAGCCCCAGTCGTGCAAAGCGTGAACACACTGAGCTGTGCAGCTTGATCGGTTTCGCCTTCACCTCGGAAATTTGCATTTCCTTGAAAGCGTCAGCATGTTTGTTTGTGTCTTTAGTGGAAGTTTAAAACTTGTGTTTTTGTTTGGATTTGCGTTCATGAGTGAACTGACGCCGTCTTGCCAGCATAAAAAGGCGCACTTTATTCTGTCGGCGTCGTGCTCTGCCGACGTACAAACTCGTTCGTCTGCTATGTGCAGCCGCTGTCGACTGCCAGTTTTTACTATGGTATAGTGGTATGGTATGGTATGGTCATATGGTATGGTATGGTAGACTTCTCCTCGGCGCACATATCCATCTCTGCTGAAATGCTCACGGCGCCGCAGGGCTGGAGGACGAAGCAGTGAAAGCCTGCTGCCGTTAAGCGCTACTTTGTGTGCAAACCTCCACCCTGCTATTCACTCTGGTGCGTGCGACAGTATTTCTGTTTACCACTCCACCGGCCACAGCCTACTCTTTTTCGAGAGATGAACGTGGGATTTTTAGCGTGCACACTTGATGTTTGTGCGTGCGTGTGTACACGAAGGCGAGACAGGCACCGCAAACGAGTCTGCACATGGATTTGACTCGATATGGGAAGGAAAAAACCCACCATATTCCTGCCCACCGGGGACTCGAACCCGGCAGCTCAGGATCCGAAGTCGGATGCCTTAACCACTAGTCCAAATCCCCTGTCTTACTAGGATAAACATTCAAAATATACCATAAATTGGCCCAGAAAAAGATGATAAAGTATTATTAATACTTAATTATTTGGAAACGCCTCGCTAAGCTGTATAATGTTGTTAGCATAACAAAATAATACCGTACCCTGGTTTTGGAGGAGACGATGTTGTTGACAGGTGTGACCGAAATTCCCCCGGGAAAAAACGTCTGCTTTTGTTTTCAAGGGAAATCACTCCCACGCACAATAATCTCCGAGCCATGCTAAAAATTCACTGTGCCGGTGAATTTGACAGAATTCCTCGCTTCTGTGCACACTGTGAAATAACACGGGGGCCTTAAAGTTGTTCGCAACTGTCCACTTTCCTTGTCACCGAGTATTTTAATATTTTTCCTTCTTAGCTATTACTTATCTCGGCTCGTTCTCGGTTAGCCCGACTTGGCCGTGGTTGCGGGGGCCTAGTGTTAACGTTACGGCCCCCGGTACGGGGATGGGCGTTTCGATACCTGCGACACACATTTCCGACTGTGTAAATTTCCGTGTTCAACGGTTGTGCACGACTCGCTACTCGACTTTCGAAGCCTTTGAAAATCCCTGTTTTTGCCTTTTGATCATGCTGTGCGGTAAAACGTTACGGTCTCCGTTCCATCGACGAAAGGCTGCCCTAGTCAAAATTAGGCTCTGAATCAACGATGACTAGTCTTGTCGTCTGCTAATGAGGTCAGTGACCTTCGTGCACTGTATTCATACGCCGAAGTTTCAAACACAGGTGATCATCGACTTGGGATCATCGTGGAATGATCACCTTTTTTTTTTTTCTTT
Organism: Batillaria attramentaria; assembly: GCA_018292915.2. Classification (NCBI taxonomy): domain Eukaryota; kingdom Metazoa; phylum Mollusca; class Gastropoda; family Batillariidae; genus Batillaria; species Batillaria attramentaria. Next base: position 485,294 of record JACVVK020000041.1, on the reverse strand, counting down.
TTTTTTTTGAAATGCGCTGACCAGTGGGAGCGTCAAACTTGAGCGTGATTGCTTTACAGTGACTAATGGTAAACATATACATGTACCTTTTTCGCTGACAATACTGATGCCCAAACGGTACCGGGATCGTAACAGCTACCACGAGAGGGAATGCCAGCGCTGTCGTTTCATGTGTTTGTCCCCCGCTGAGGACGGCTCCTTAGCCGAAAATTCCTGAAATTAAATATCATATCTTTTTCATCGCCCTTTCAGCGTTTGGTTTTGAGCGAGACTCACTTTCTTTGCTTCCCAGTTGTCGTTGATCAGCTGAAGTAGGCTTTGCTATAACTGACGTTCCTGCAAGTGCTTTGGAAACCTGCCGCCACGAGTGCTGAGATGTCTGTAAACACCAGACGAATATCGGAGGATGAACAGCTTTTGCCCCCCGCTTCCTACAAGCGAAACTCTCAAACACCCATCGACGAAGACTCAGGTAAGGTTTATAAGTATAGTATATTTTGCCCTCTATTGTCCTAGATGCTACATGGTGAATAAGAATTATACCAACGCAGTCACACTCATAGTTCGCCCTGTAAGGTTAGGGTTCGGGTTACCTCGTGGTGACGGTGCAATCGCTGTGCTAAGCACACTGCTGTAGTGCATTCACACGAGGTGCAAATGGTCGTAGAGGGCGACTGCTACCAAAACAGATAGAGTTGTAGGCCTACAATGACACGAATTTAGGCTCACGATTCGTTTTAACCTTTGTTTTGAGTTGTTTTAACCTTCGACGCACGAGGGTCTGGAACTTTCGATTCGTACGTCGTTTGGTACCATGCACCCAGTATAGCTTACATAGGGAAATGCAGAAAAATCCCCAACCACAGTTTCTACAGATTATTTTGTTATTTTTGGGAGTCTATGTTCTAACCCTCCGTCGTCTGTGCGCGTATGTTTCCACAGTAAACTTGAGCATTAGCATTTTCTCAGAATCTACATACAGCGGAGGCACCAAACTTAGCATGCTAATAGACAGCCATAAGACCTTTCAAAACATATCATTTTAAATGGTCTTGATTCAAGGTCACTAAAGCTGTCTGTTTGGAAATTTTACATTGGCATTTTCTCAGAATCTACAAACACCAGAGGCCTTGAACTTATGATGATAGATGGGGCGGTCGGTGGTCTAGTGGTTAAGAGACTTGTCACCAATGCGAGAGGTCAGTGGTTCGAGTCCCACTCGGGGCAAAGAATTTTTCCTTCTCGTATGTGGCACCGTTCATTCGGGCCGATCGTCGGGGGTTTTCTCCGGGTACTCCGGCTTCCTCCCCCTCTGCTTTGGAATTGTTCAGCCCACCAAATTTGAAAAATAAAAATGCAATTCTAAATTCCGAAATTTCAGTAGCTGAGCTGACCCTTCGCACCACGTGATTGTAATGTGTTTACGTCCAGTGTGTGTGAGAGAATGCGTGTGATTCACGTGAGCGTGCGTGTTGGGTTTAGTTCGCGGCGCTTTGAGCCGATTCATGAAAATGGATAAAGCGCCTATACAATGCTCATTATTATTATTATTATTATTATTATTACAACATTACAAATGTACCTGTATCTAATGACCTTGGGCCAAGGCCACACAAGTTGTTTTTGGAAAACTTGACATTGGCATTTTCACAGAAACAACAAACAAAAGAGGCACAAACCTGGCCTGATGGTAGACAATGATAGGACCTACGCAGACATACCATATTAAATGACCTTGAAACAAGCTCAAGGTCATTAAAGATGTCTGTTTGGAAATTTTACATTTGCAGTTTCTCAGAATCTAGAAATACCAGAGGCATCAAACTTTGCATGATGATAGACATTGATAAGAACTTTCGAAGCATACCTGTGTTAGTGACCTTTTGTCAGGGTCAAGGCTATACAAACTGTTTTTGGAAAACCTTAACCTTGGCATTTTCTCAGACGCAACAAACAGCAGACGCACCAAACCAAGCATGATACTAGATATCAATGAAACCTATGCAGACATACCCTTTTGAATGACCTTGGCTCAAGGTCTAGGTCATTAAAGCTGCCTGTTGTAAATGTTAGTGTCGCAGAAACTACCAATACTACAGGCGTCAAACTAAATAAGCCGTGGGTGGAAAAAGCTTCCACTGGGCGAAGCTCCCTGTACACACTCCTTACTGGGTGTTTTTGCTCCCTTGTGTAACACAGGGAGTCTATGTACTAACCCTCCGTCGTGTGTGTGTGTGTGTGTGTGTGTGTGTGTGTGTGTGTGTGTGTGTGTGTGTGTGTGTGTGTGTCCGCATTTCTGAAGTAAACCGTAACATTGTCATTTTCTCAGAATTTACAAAAAGCAGAGGCACCAAACTTGGCTTGCTGATAGACAGTTTTAAGACCTTTACAAAATTTTACATTGGCATTTTCTTGGAATCTACGAACACCGGAGATTTTAAACTTTGCACGATGATAGACATTGATAAGAACTTTACAGATATACATGTTTTCAATGGCCTTGTGTCAAGGTCAAGGCCGTACAAGCTATTTTTGTGAAAACTTCACATTGGCATTTTCTCAGAAACAACAGAAAGCAGAGGCGCCAAACCTGGCGTGCTAATAGACATTGATAAGGTCTATGCATACATACCATTTTCAATGACCTTGACTCAAGGTCAAGGTCATTAAAACTGTCTGTTGTGAATTTCAACATACCGTTTTCGGAGAAACTACAAATACTAGAGGCGTCAAACTTGGCATAATGACAGACATTGATGAGATCTCATCTGAATGACCCCCCCCCCCCATACCATACCATACCATACACACACACACGCACACACACACACGTGTGTCCTGGATTTGTATCCACAGACCAAAAATTTCGAAATGTTCTTCATGATTAACTTTGAGATCCTATGAGCCCTTACCTGCTAACATACCGTGTCTTTGTTTCAGTCGGCTCATTCTGCTGCACAATATTATGCCTCCTTGCCACACTCGCTCTTTCGATTGCCATGCTTTACATGGGTAAGTGTGTGTGTGTGTGTGTGTGTGTGTGTGTGTGTGTGTGTGTGTGTGTGTGTGTGTGTGTGTGAGGGTGGGTGGGTGTTTGGGGGTTTAACGTCCTTTTCCACCACATACGGGTGATATCAGACGGGGCAACGATGAAAAAGCCAGCACAAACATTTGGCCCCAGCCGGGATACGAACTGATGACCCGAGCATTAAAAGTCCAACGCTCTACCATTCGGCCATCCCGGCTCCCCTGTAAGAGTGAAAGAGAGAGCTGTTGACAACTTGTCACAATTTTTTTCTGGGGTTGCACTTGCCTGTAAATGTATGTACATATTCAATGGTCAAGTCTTGCTAGGGTGAAAGATTGTCTGAAGTACTGTTCAACAAGATGGCCACCAGCCCAATATGTTGTTTCCATTCAGTGACCCGCTGTCGTCACAGTCGTGGTCGTTGTGTCATGTATGCTGCCCGCGCGCACAGGTACGCAAGCTCTCTGGCATCACGCTGACATAAAGAAAGTACTGGAAACCCTTTCCGTGCCTCTTTGCGCTAACCCCTGAGGTCGTGTGAGCTCCCCTAGCTGGTTGACGTCACTATTTTTTTGACGTATGCCAGGTTCTACAAGGGTGAATGAATTCTTGTAACAAAGTCGTTCCCCTTTGACAGAGTTACTTCCCGCAGGCCTGATTACTTCCCGCAGGCCTGATTGACCGGTGACAGCCGATTGCTTACTGGTATCGGAGAAGAGAAACACCCACTCTCTCTCTCTCTTTTGACGCACGCTTGTCTGTGTGTACATGTGCGCGCGGGCACACACACGCACACACACACACACACACACACACACACACACACACACACACACACACACACACACACACACACACAATCTCTCTCTCTCTCTCTCTCTCTCTCTCTCTCTCTCTCTCTCTCTCTCTCTCTCTCTGTGCGTGTATGTGCTCCATTGAGACCTCTGTGATGTGCTCTCAATCTGTTATGCTGCTGAGTGTGAGTCAGTGGCAAAAACGAAACCCAGTACAGAAATTCCCGCTTTCCATGTCTCCAAATAGAGGAATTCGGAAACAGAGAGGAACGGCCCCGTCCTACAAAGTTGTTTCTCCAAACTTCATTTTATTTTGTCAGTTTTGTTAAGTTGTTTCTCTATAGAGAAACAACTTTATGAGACGGGGCAGATTTTGCTACGCGCAGCAGCAAGTTTCAGTGATACAAAACAAGACTGTGACGTTTCTCCACACAATACTTACTTTCACGCACAGAGTGACGTAACGAAATCTGCGTCATAGACACCTTACGTGCACACTTTGCTGCTGCGTTCTTTTTGGCGGGAATGACGTGTGTGTGTGTGTGTGTGTGTGTGTGTGTGTGTGTGTGTGTGTGTGTGTGTGTGTGTGTGTGTGTGTGTGGACGGATGTAATGATGGCTATCTCCTAAACCACCTCGTTGGAGGCCTTTTTACTTTGAGATAAAATGGGAATTCACCTTCTCCAGACCTATTTTTTGACGATTTTTAGCCTACTGCATTTTCTAAAGAGTTATCGCCGATTTTTAAAAATCGGTCATGTTACGAATTTTTTCGAAAAAAATGTTCAAATGGCTTCATTTTCTGAAATTGGGAAGATCATCCAATTATACTGCCTGTTTTCGTAGCACAGCTATGTAGCTCTGACAGGTTTTGTGTAAGAAAAATATTTCCGAGGTAGGGGTGGTTTGCATATAAGGCCAAATATCTATGAAAAGACTCCTTCAAATTACTCATCATTCCGGTATTTTTGTCACTTGTGACAACTGCACATATGACATGAACTGCTGCACTATTATAGCTTTAGTATTAAGAATAGCAGAGCTCTTAGATAAACACATTTTTCACGTTTCTGCGAGAAGCGCCGGTCAAAAAAGTTCCAATTTTGCAATTTCGTAAGTACAAACCAAGGCACTTAAGTCCACGTTTCATCAGCTCTGTAGATCTTCCAGATTTTATGTCAAAATTAATTCAGTCACGGAAGTCACATAAGCAACAAGGAAATCACAAGATATGTAGAAGTATCATCTGTCAGACGAGCAGCGTGAGGCTGACGTCAAATGTTTGGTTCACAGACAAAATCTGCAAGTATCGCCACTGCTTCCGACATTTCATCAGCCCTCTAGATCTTCCAGATTTCATGTGAAAAATAATTCAGTCGGAGAAGTCACAAAGCCAACAGGGAAATCACAAGACATGAACAAGCATCCTCAGACGATCTCAGTGCTAGAGGCTGACGTCAAAAGTTTAGTTCACGGAATTGACGTCATCTCTCTCTCTCTCTCTGTATGACGACCTGCCTGAGGCTGACGGCAAATGTTTAGTTCACGGAACTGACCTCTCTCTCTCTCTCTCTCTCTCTCTGGGGAGCCAGGGTGGCCGAATGGTAGAGCGTTGGACTTTCAATGCTTGGGCCGAGAGTTCGAATCCCGGCCGCTGGGGCCAAATATTTGTGCTGGCCTTTTTCTCGTTGCCCCGTCCTTGATATCACCCTTTTGTGGTGGAAAAGGACGTTAAACTCCTGAACACCCATCCACCCACCCTCTATCTCTGCCTCTCTCTCTCTCTCCCCCTTCTTCCCCCACCCGGCCCCACCCCCAGTCACGTGGCTAATCGGTCGAGGTCGTAGAGGATCTAGTGTCGTTGGTAGAACTTGGAGAGGGGAGAACCGGCAACAATAACAACAAAACAGACAAAATAATATGAAGTTTGGAGAAACAACTTTGTAGGACGGGGCCGTTCCTCCTTGTTTTTTTTTTTCTTTTTTTCTGGAACTTCGCCATCTTGTGTCTGTCGGACTGTGGGCGAAGTTATGGGCTGACTCACTGACGCCATGGAGTGGTGGCATCGGGTTGGTGTTGGAGAAGTTGAGAGGTGGAGTCCCTCTAACTGTGAGTGGAGAGTGTGCCAGACTGGTGGTGGAGGCCGACTATGCTGGAGCGACGTTCTCCCAAAGCAGTAGCAGGGGGGACTTTGTGAACTACGACTGTCCCGTGGGACGTGCCATTCAGGAGATTCGGAACGGCTTCCGTTATTTACTTTGCAGTCGAGGCTGGCAATTCAAATGTGCTTATTTACCGAAGCTGTACACTCCTGGCAACTGGGGTGATGGTGTGATGCCAGACATCTACATGGACATTCTCTTCGTCGATTTCATCATCAGTTATTTTATCATGTTTCATGTTATCTGTCAATTGTGTTTTGAGTTTGTGGTGTGCAAGCGACGCATTAGCATTCGTTACAATGTAACACCATCAATTTCTGAACAGGCAACATTATTTTCTGTGATTTTAGTGCACGGCATTACGCCTGAAGAAAAGAAACACATTCGCATTTAAAGTGTCACTTGCAGCTCCGATACTAGCTACTAGATACTAAAACTAGCTCTAGAACGGCTCATTGCGTATACCCGTCCGTAAATTCGGCCCAGTTGTAGTCAGGCTAGTGCGGGTAACCCATGAGTGTTTGGGAAAGACACATCAGGAGAGAGGGGAATCCATGACTATTGTCAGACCTACCTTGGAAAGATACAGCAGGTCGTGGAAGGCGGAATTCGCGGATAAAATGGTTGATTGCCCTCTAACTCCATTGGATGAAACTCTTTTTTTTTAATGGGCTGTCTCAGTTCAACGGCCTTCACACAAACGAGGCTACGACTAATTTTGCGAATACTGCCCAGAATGTGAAGGGGTGGGTGGGTAGGTGTGTGGGAAGTCAGCGTCCTTTTCCACTACGTGTGGGTGATATCAAAGACGGGGCAACAAGGAACAAGGAGGAATGTCCCCATCCCATAATGTTGTTTCTCCAAATTTCATGCTGTTTATTCTGTTTTCTTGTTTGTTTGTTTTTTTTTGTTTTTTGTTTTTTTGTTGTTGCTGTCAGTTGTTGCTTTTCTTTTTCTCTTCATGGGGAGCCGGGATGGCCGAACGGTGGTGCGTTGGACTTGCAATGCTCGGGTCGTGAGTTCGAATCGTGGCTGGGGCTAAATACTTGTGCTGGCTTTTTTGTCATTGCCCCGTCTTTGATATCACCCGTATGTGGTGGAAAAGGACGTTAAACCCCCAAACAACCACCCACCCACCCTTCTCTCTTCCCCGACTGAATTAATATTTACATTAAACCTGGATGATCAGAGGGCTGGTAAAATGTCAGAGGCAGTGATGATATTTACAGATTTTGTCTGTGAACCAAACATTTGACGCCAGTCTCACGCAGGTTCGTCTGACAGAGGATGTTTGTTCATGTCTTGTGATTTTCCTGTTTCTGTTGTGACTTCTCTGGCTGAATTAATTTTTTTTAAATAATTCTGGAAAATCTGGTGAAATGTGGACTTGAAAATCTTTCATTGTATTTACGAAATCGCAACATTGGAACTCTTTGGACCGGTGCTTCTCGCAGAAACTTGAAAATATATATTTAGCTAAAATCCCTGTCATTCTTAATATTCAAGATATAACAGTGCAGTGATTCCTGTCAAATGTGCACTTGTCACACTTGACACCAATGCCAGGATGATGAGTAATTTCAAGGTGTCTTTTGATAGATATTTGTCCTTATATGCAAACCACCAATACCTCAGGAATATTTTTTACGCAAAATCTGTCGAAGTTACAGACCTGTGCTACAAAAACATTCAGTATAATTGGATGGTCGTCGAAATTCTAGAAAATGAAAGCATTTAAACGACTTTTTCATCCGAAAACGTAACATGACCGATTTCTTTAAATGGGCGATAACACTTTCAAAAATGCGGCACGATCAAAATCGTGAAAGGTATGTCTGGAAAATATATGTGGGTGCTCATTTCATCTCAAAGTAAAGAGCCCGTCAACGAGGTAGTTTAGGGCATAGCCACAATTTCATCCGAACACACACACACACACACACACACACACACACACACACACACACACACACACACACACACACACACACACGTCTCACAACTCCCGCCAAAAAGAACGCAACAGCAATAGTGCACGTAAGGTGTCTATGACGCAGATTTCGTTACGTCAATGTGTGCGTGAAAGTATGAATTCGTCCTGAGGAACCGTCACAGTCTTGTTTTTATGTTGTTTCCATAGTAATGGAAACAACATCATAGGACGGGCTAATTTTCACGTTCACAGGCAAGCATCTGCGGTACAAACGCAGGTCACTGCCGATCTCCCGCAAAGACGATTTTGCAAGTGTAACTCTGACAATGACATCAATGCTGACGTGTATGGTGCGCCGAACGCACTTCTCCTCCTCAGTGAGTGCCGTCTGTGTGTGTGTGTGTGTGTGTGTGTGTGTGTGTGTGTGCGGCTGTGTGTGTATGTGTGCGGCTCTGTGTGTGTGTGTGTGTGTGTGTGTGTGTGTGTGTGTGTGTGTGTGTGTGTGAATTGTGTCCAGGCCCGTTTCTTCGAAAATACTCAACCGAATGGCTTCAAATTTGGGTATCCGAATATATCAAAATGTTAGATTAGAGCAACCGAGCGTGTGGTGATTGCTTAAGTGTAGACTCCAGAGTGCAGTCCCTTTTCGGCGGGGCGTGAAAATGTGACTGCTTACACCCAGCGCCATTTTCAAAAATGGCGAATTTTTTTTAGAAAAGCAGAGACTTGTGTGTCATATGATTCGATTTGAAACGAAGTCTTGAATATCCGACCACTTTTCGTTTGGGCAAAATCTCTGCCAGCGGACAATTATTGTTGCGCTTTGATGGCACTGTTTACGTGGTACACTGATCCAACAGGATGTGAGTAAACGGCAAGGGGGTTGCACTCTGACAGGCAAGGGTGTTGCACTCTACAGGCAAGTATTATTGCACGGTGCAGACGATCACGTGCCTGCCTTGTGGTGGAATAAGAGACGATTACAAAAGCATACACACCCGTGCTCTAGGACTGAATGTAATAATAGATCTGTCCATTCAGACAGAGACATGTTATGTATGTCTCTGATTCAGAAACACGCCTACTTTCACTCTGAAGACAGCCTGCCATCACTTGCGCCATTGAGGATCCCTCTGGGTTCAAAGCTGGTCAAGGATGACATAGTGCGCGACCTTGTGTTTGAGAGCACCGAGACAATTTAGGCCCGTCACGGTAGCGCAGTGAGCGCCATTTCCCCACTGTGCACAGAGGTACTTTCCACTGAAAGACTCTGTGCCCCAGAGAGTGGCTTAAGTGATTTTGGAGTTATCGCCCTTTTGAGACAAATTGGTTGTCTGGCGTTTACAGGCGTAATATTTATTTAAATCACTCAATTTTTTGGCAGTAGATAGCATGAATACGAATTCTGAACAGGCTGACCAGTAGGAAATAGTCACTGTTATAGTTTTCACGTAAGCCGTACCTCAGTTGACATTGCATGTGAACCCAGTTCAGATGCCTGTATCTCCGAAAATACTGAACCGATCGATTTCAAATTTGGGGTTTCTCAATAAATCAAGATTTTTTTTAATAGAGGGTCCGACCCGGGTAGGATTGCACACATGATTTGCGAATTATCCCCCTTTTTTAGAAAAGTTGGCTTTCTGGCGTTTAAAGGCGTAATATGTATATAAATCACTCCATTTTTTGGAAATGGATAGCATGAATACGGACTCTAAAGAGAGTGAATTTTGAGGGTAGTCGCTCTCATACTTTTGACATAAACCGTACCTCATGAAAGTGATGGAGAACCCATTTTAGATCTCAAAATCGCTCCTACTATATATAGATAATGTGTCTGGGGTGCCATAAAAAATATATTAAAAAAATTAGAAAAATTCCCTGCAGCCGTTATCGTCAGTTGACTCGAAACTTTGTACTCAAAGCAAACATCTTGGAAACATACTTTCTGATTCCAAGGTCTTTCCTCAAAGCACATTTCCTCCACAAGCCACACTTAACACGCCTCACAAACATCGAAGAAGAGACGCACGCGCACTGACGTAAAGTAAGAGCGTCATGTTTGATTGACGTGATGCTGGTTTTTCATGGGGATGCCTCGCCACTTTCTTTCCGAATCCCTCTGTTTGGAGACGTGGTGTTGTATTTTACTTATGCTATGTCGCCATCTTCGTGCACTCGCAGAGAAGATACGGGGTACAACAGAATACAACTCCAATACTTTATGAACAGAATATGCGCGGAGAACAAATTCACCCAGAACGCTGTGCAGGGCTGCTTACATACTGAACAGGTCAGATCTAGAACATTCCTCAACTTACCGGAAGGTTCGAAATCTTTCCAAGGTGACGTAATCTACTGACGTTACTGCACAAGCATGTTCTGGGATGGTCTAGAAATTATTTTGCAGTATCGAAATGCAGTATCTTTTCGCGATCTCTACAACATGTGGAAAGCGGGAATTTCTGTAGTGGGTTTCGTTTTTGCCACTGACTCACACTCAGAAGCATAATGTGTGTGTGTGTGTGTGTGTGTGTGTGTGTGTGTGTGTGTGTGTGTGTGTGCGTGCGTGCGTGCGTGCGTGCGCGAGCGCGCGTACGCGCAAGCGCGCGTCTAAGGCGAGAGAGAGGGAGAGAGAGAGAAGAGTACGTCTCTTCTCCGAAACCAGTAAGCAATCGTCTGTCAGTCAGGTCTGCGGGTAGTAACTCTGTCAAAGGGGAACGACTTTATTACAAGAATTCATTCACCCATGTAGAACCTCGCATACGCCAAATAGTTAGTGACGTCAACCAGCTAGGCGAGCTAACACGACCTCATGTGTTTGGGGTTTTGCGAGCGCATAGAGGCACGGAAAGAGTTTCCAGTACTTTCGTTATGTCAGCATGCTTGATGTCAGAGAGCTTGCGTTCGTGTGCGCGCGGGCTGCATACATGACACAACGACTACGACTGTGACTACAGCAGGTCATTGAATGGAAACAACATATTGGGCTGGTGGCCATCTTGTTTTAATCGCTGGAACGTGCTGCTGCGAAATCTGCCCCATCCTATAAAGTTATTTCTCTATAGGGAAGCAACTTAAAAAGCCAGCACAAATATGTGGCTCCAGCCGGGACTCGAACTCATAGTCCGTGTTTTGAAAGTCCAACGCTCTACCATTCGGCTATCCCTGCTCCCCACAGAATGTGAAGCAGAAAGATGACCGTGTGTGTTGAACTTTAAAGGTCTAAGCTCCCAATAGAAAGCTTTCCGAAGTGTGAACAAATTGTACACAGTCGACCGTGCCAACTCTGTCACAGTTGCAGAGTTCACACACTGTCCAGAAACAGCGACAAAAACCGTGCCAAAAAAAAAAAAAAAAAAAAACTCCCCCACTTCCTGTTGCGGACCGTTCACGCTACTGTGAACATCTCCGTGCAGTGGTCATCCGTCCGTGCAGTGGTCATCACAGCAGCCGTGACCGAGTCAGTACTGTCCGCAGTGACCCCCACACAAGTCGTGTCACTTTTGAATTTGGTCAGTGTCGCTCGTATGCCGTGTAGTCGTCGTCAGAATGGCGCAACAAACGTTGACGGTAAGGTTTTTTTTTTTTTTTTTTTTTGGGGGGGGGGGGGGGATTTGCCTAGATGTGTGAGAAATGAAGAGCACGCGGGCACTCAGATTTGCCAAGCGCGTTTAATCGGCAACAACATTTCCAAATTGCGTTTTAATTTTGGTTCTGCAAGCTCGAGCTGAAATGTTTACGCAAGAAACAAAATTACTTTCAAATACGTGTGCTTACCGGTGGTAGCGTAGCTTGCGCCAATGTCCGACACCGCGCAGTGGTCTAAAATGACGTATCCGCGGCGTGGTCACATAATGAGCCGGGTTGCACGGAGATGTGCACAGTAGCGTCGACGGACCCCGACGGGTTTGTCGCGGTTCCTGGACAGTGTGTGAACTCTGCAACTGTGACAGAGTTGACTGTGCTTGCACGGTCGACTCTGTAAAAAAATTTTCACACTTCGGAAAGCTTTTTGTTGGGAGCTTAGATCTTTAACAGAACTGATGTCCATCGGCTATGTTGTTTTCATTGTTCCCTCCATACCCCAAAAGGGGCAGGAAAAAGTAATAAAATCTTGAAGCTTCTTGTTGTCTTTGTTTGGGTGGTTTAGTTGTTATACATGTCCGGGGATTCTGTTTAGTTTGCGAGGGCGAGAACGGATTTTCAACCTTTATCTTAGGGCAGAGTTTCAAACTTTCACTTCACCACTCACTTTTCAATTACATGCATAACCAAACATACCTCTCCACAGGTGCAAAATACTTGCACGACTGCCCAGCACAGCCCAACATTCCCATTTACCTGGTAGTGTTTGGGGTCTTCGGAACGCTTGGGAACTTCATCGCCATCTTGCGACAATGCCGGTGCAGAGAAGATGACGAAGATTGCATCCTCAAGTGTGTCGTATGGCTCATCAACGTCTTCTTGGTCGCCTGGTTCATTGCAGGTAAGGCCAAATAGAATGTCTAACAAGAAAAAGTCCACGCACGCGATGGCAAAGCCCCTGCCAACAGTATGTCTACTCGGGTGCCATCGGTGAGTAATGGTGGAACAAATCTTTGGGGCAAGTGTGAAGCGATGCCCACATGCACGTCAGCCATCCAAATACTGACCGATGTCACCACTGCTTAACTTCACAACGGAGCTGCGGCCACCGAGACAGGTAGGCAGCCGGGGCACTGCCGTTGACCGGCAGTGCAGGCAGCTGCTTCCAACGCGACCCCGCTTCAAACGTTTCGACGGATTGTCGTTATTGTGTGTTTTTGTGTATTTAATAATAATAATAATAATAATAACAAAGAAGACCTTTATAAGGCGCCTATACATGTAAATTACACAGCTCTAAGCGCCGTACATCATAACAAAAATAAAACAGGTACGAGTATCACTGACGGTACGCAGATAACATAAAGCACAACAATATACACAAACATGAGTGACTGTTAAACACCCAAGGAACGGCAGCAAAATACATATACCGCACAATAAACAGCTTCCATACACACAGACTCACAGGGAACATGTATAACTTGGTTTTGTTCGTTTGGCTTTTTTTTTTTTTTTTTGGGGGGGGGGGGGGTATTATGCTTGTGTGTGTGTGTGTGTGGGAGCAGGCGGGGGGGGGGGGGGGTCGATGTTTTGTTTTGTTTGCCTGAATTAAGGTTGTAGTCAGTAAAACAAGTTTACCCGAACATACGGATAATATGGATGTGATACGAGCACTGTGGCTTACAATGAATGGCATTTTAGAGACCGAAAATTTAATAGCAGGGTGGGTGTTTGGGGGTTTAACGTCCTTTTCCACCACATAGGGTGATATCAAAGACGGGGCAACGATGAAAAAGCCAGCACAAATATTTGGCCCCAGCCGGGATCGAACTCACGACCCGAGCATTAGAAGTCCAACGCTCTACCATTCGACCACCCCGGCTCCTTTTAATAGCAGAGCTGTCCCCTCGCACCCACGTGTTTGTAATGTGCCACCATTTGATGATGTCCGGTGTATGAGAGAATGTGTGTGATTCACATGAGCGTGCATGTTGAGTTCAGTTCGCGGCGCTTTGCTCCATGTGAATGTTATAAAGCGCCTTTTCTTCTACTTCTTCTTCTTCTTAAGGCCCATTTTCAGAGTCATTGCTTTTGTCCGTATGTCACTCAGGGAGCGTGTGGATCTACACTACCTCGTATGACAGCACAGACCCCAGCAAAGACAACTACTGTGATCCTACCCTGCACACCTTTGCCTACTGGGTCATCACACCTGTCAACATCGTCTTAGGCGTCCTCTTGGGTTGCTACTGTATCTACATAAACTGTCTCTCTAAGTAGTGCATGTATTTGTATTTGTGATGGGATCGCACAAAAAATAGACAAAGTCGGTCTTCCCTTCTAACAACAACAACCTCGTAACAACAACAATAAACAACTAAAGAAAGACCCCCCTCCACCCCCCCCCCCCCCCCCCATTCAGCCAACCAACCAACCAAACCTAAACAGATAGGAGGAAAGTTTCAGAGATTTTCCGATTTTTCCATTTTCAGGCTTTTAAACAGCTTACACATTTCTGTGGAAGTTTCACAGCTTAATATAACTTCTAACCATGTGAGCATTCACTACAACCACCCGCGTGATTCCGTAGTCACACTTTTTCCGACCACTTTTTTCAAAATGGCCGCTATTCAACGGTAATTTTCAACAAACATATCTCAGCCCTACTCCATGCTACAGAAATAATATTAAAGCTTATTTGCTGCTACCAATAACTCTGCCCCAAATCACCCTTTTTTCATTCTTTTGTGGGATCCTTTCACATCTGCATGTGCAAAGCCCTGCCTACCAGCCACACCCCCCCGTTAAACTCCCGATTTGAACTCCTCCCCTTTGGCAGGAGGTATAGATGAATGTAAAGCAGGACAAACAGATTCAAAAATCGCTTTATTCCAAATGCAGTTCTTACCATGAACAAACGGAAATCTTAGTACTATGTAGTTTGTATAAGTCTTAGTCTCCTGTAATGTTCTGTGATTTTATTGTGAATTCTACAACGAAATCACCATATCAAGTATCGTATAATACATTTACAGACAATAAATTCTTTTGACTTTGACTTTGTGTACTCTAATCTGCGCCTCATGAACCGCGGCGGACGCCCTAAACAATAGGCCCTGTACATGTATACATACGTCGCTGAAATGGCTGTAATTTTGTTCCGTTTTCAACATAGCATAGGCTAAACTTAGCAAAAAATGTGTACTGTACGTTTGCAACCTGTTATGTAATAAACCTGTTTAAAGCAACTGGCTATTATGCACTAGTCTGAAGTCCGACTACACACACACACACACACACTCACACTCACACACACACACACACACACACACACACACACACACACACACACTCACACACACACACAGTGTGTTCTGTGCGAGATGCAATCGGCTGCCACTGAACAGCGTGGCTGATTTTGTGATTTTGCTTGGCTGATTGCCGTGGGGGCACAGACATTCTTCCGCAATACCTCCGTTAACAGCATGCGGGTTTTCTTTTTCTACCCTTTCATCTCCCTAGTCGTGACCGTAAGCACTTAGGATGGTGTCTCGCACTACAGTAAGTCAGTTATCAACATGCTATAGTCGGGCGCGTACCTTGTCTTGCGTAACCTAGCTTGTCTACAGACATGGCACATGGCTCGTGTGAGGCGTGTAATGTGCACCCATAAGACGTTTTGCTCCTATGGCTACCGAACACAATCTCAGAACTATTTCGATTAATACTGAAAACGTCTTTGGGCGTGCATATAATTTTCAGTGTGACGGCACAGCCGTTCAATGTCCTGTCTTTTCATGCCAGATGGACGATCTATAGACAGTCTGCACAAAGACGACAAAAGCCGTGTTACGCTGGCACCTCTCTCTGCTAGTTTGAAGATTTCAGTCGTGTGAGTTTTCGGCGATTTTTTGCACAACAGGCGCACCTCTCCTATCTGATATTTCAATGGGGCCTTTGCGCATTTTGTACAAAGCGGTGCCCGTGTTGCTTTGTGAGGTGAAGTGAAGTTATTCCCAACTACAGCGTTTGGCCACCGTCGGTTGTACATAGCAGATAGATCGACAACAACAAAACAAGCTGCGCGCCGTTCACAAGCACAAGGCTATTTATGGCTTTCCTCTCTGAAAGTGGCCAGCGCCATGGCCACGCTCATGCATAAACATGCAAGCCTTCAGTCTGACCTAATTTCGCACTCTGGCCGTTTCCTCCCTTTGTTTGGTCTGTGTAGCTCATTTCGCTAACTTCGCCCTAAGAAGACAGACCGCTCGTCAGCAGCGAATGTCCTCAGTTTCTACAAACCTGATCCTGCCACCTCCCCTTCTACCCGCCCTAGGCCCGTGCAATAGGCATTTTCCCACCCACTTCACTTCGATGCCTACGCGCTATTCTGTACCACATGTTAGTTCAGCCAGTTTGTCTTTGACGGTATCTACACTTTTCCGACCGGGCTTTTGTTTCGCTTGTGCCGGGAATCAACTCTTGAACTGTTTTCTGCGTAGTTGCCGCTTTTTGCTTGTATCTAAGAGTTTCATTTGACTTAACTGCCCGGCTTTTTTCGTTGCTTTCAGTATCTCGATGTACAGCGTAAGGGGGTTCAGCCCCCAAAACAGTAGTGGGAATTTTAATACTGCTTTTCTCCTAGAATTTTGGACTTGTATGTTTAATTCATCCTTATTCTTGGATTCTGCTTTTCCGTATTGTTTTAATATTGTTTTGATTGCCCATTTCATCTGAAAGTACCAAGCCCTTCAACGACCGGTTTAGAAAAGGTCTTCCATTACACTCACACACACATACATAATTATACACACATACATACATATACACACATCGCACAGCTCCTGCCAAAATTAACGCAGCAGCATAGTGTGCACGTAAAGTGTCTGATGCTGTGAAAGTATGTACTGTCTTGAGTAAGGTCACAGTCTTGTTATCACTTAAACTTGCTCATTTCTGCAAGGAAATCTGCCCTGTCCATGCCTGCCCTACTAAAAGGAAAATTGAATAGAAAAGACTTTTTGTACATTTTATCTCTTTTAAGCTTTTATTTTAATTATACTTCTAACGACGTATTTAGTGCATTTAACCCATATTGGGCTATCTACAGCTGTTAGTGTTTTGTTTACGCCGTGGGTCACTTTTATTCAAACGTCATTGAAAGTGCTGGTGAAGTGCTCATTCAAACATTTGATTTAGATTGTAAATTAACAGAGAAGTTAACAAAAACACCCAAAAAAAAACACAGTGTATTGGCCAGAACTGATGGCTTAGGTTTTGCAAAATATTTACTTATTATGACACGAGTTCGAGTTTTACCATTACCATGCACAATTTCAGGAATTGCAATGTCCTTCCCCAAGTTTTTTAATACAAAATTCAAACTAGGTTTTCAATAGTCATGGCGAAAATAAGAACATCTAACCGGCATTCAATTCATGCAAAATGCAGATACAAAGTGCTGCAATCACATTTCCCAGTTTAGAGTTTTGACAACAGCCGGTTCTGAAAAAGAATAAGCAATACGTTACTTTAAACAAAGAACATTCAGTTGTTTTCTTGTTTTGGAGAATGAGCTTATTTACGGCCCGGTTTTGTCAGTTGTATTCTGATTGCTATGATTATATCCGTTCCATAGACTGAATATTGAAGTGTACATCAAGACTTGATGATTAGTATTTGCGGTGTATTTGCTTTAAATATTGGTTTATTGAGTATGGTGGAATTTTTCGGTGTTTGTCATGTAGTATTAGAAAACAGGGTTTAGTGACAGTGACCTACTTTGAACTAGGCTAAAAGGTCACCAGGGCCCGTATGTAACAGTCGAGGTTAACTTAACCCACGGCTACGGGCCACGGGCCTAACCCAGACTAGGACAAAAGAAACCAAAAGCAAAATTAAATAAAAAAGAAAGCGAAGAAAGGAAGAAAAAAATCCTTCTATAACGGCTCAGGCACCTTGCTGGAATGGGTCCAGAAAATGTAACCTTAGAGCTAGTTTAATTCGAGGTTAGACTCTAACCCGGGGCTAAAAGCCCTAACCTCGACTGTTACATACGGGCCCTGGTGAATGTACAGCCCCGTGTACCGTAGACCTATGTGGATCGCTTATTCAGCTAGCTAGAGCTTGGTGTCATCCGGTACGCTTTGCTCGACCAAGGTAAGTCAAGATGCCGACGTCCACCAGCCACGTGTTTCCCGATGAGAAATTACATGAAATGCGTCTCTACAACTCTTATTCATGTGCATGTCTCCAGCAATGAGCATAGCACGATTTACTGAAAAAACAAAACTCCCGTAAGAAAACAGAAAGCCACCGATGAGACCTATCCTAGATAATCGGTAAACCAATTCCCAGTCCATCTTTTCCCACTCACAAAACTTTATTGGGTGATTTTTGCTGCGCACGCGCAGAAATAAGACCGTTTTTTTCGTTTCAGTCTACCGAGCGGAATTAGTAACCTCCGGAGCATGCTAGTTAGCACAGCGAGCCGCTTGGACTTCAAGTTAGCAGGGCGTACCATACACGAGTTAACCCAGATGCTCGCTGGTGCTAGTTCTACGGTACGCGGGGCTGCTCTGTCCCTCCCTCCTTAAAGGATTTAATGCAGCTAAGAAACTATTACAGAAAGTTGGTTGTTTGGTTGTTGGTTGTCATCAATGTGATATCAAAGGCAGGGAAATTATGTCAGCGAAACTACATGGCCCTCTGCCAAGATTTGAACGCAGTTTTCTTGTTTATTTGCTTGTAGGGATTCTTTTTATCTGGAAACATGTTCTGGATAAACCACAAACCCAGAAACTCAAGAATTCTTTTCTCTGACGAAAGCCCTGTTTTCTGAGTCTGCGTAACTTTTTTTCTTCTTCTTATTACGCTGATTGCTTTAGAATTATTCATGTACTTGCTTTTAAGTAAAAAAAAAAATCTTTTATTGGTTTTCTGTGTTTATCCATTTTGAGATCTGCATGTGTATGGTTTCAAAACTGTTTAGCTGGACTGATCGGGAGAGCTGTTTCTTGCCTTAATAACACGCCCGATAGTCACTCATCCAGCATGTTCAACAACAACTTACCAAGCAATTCACATTAAACAAAAAACTAGAGGAGCAAAGCTTCCTTGGCTCTCTTGTGAGATGGGTCAAGGTCATTCAAAAGAGTATGTTTGTAAAGCTCCTTCACTAGCTATCCTGAAGTAGGGTGTCTCTTGTGTTCATAGTTCCTAAGAAAACGGCAAATGGCGAAATAACAGTTTTCCCAGGACAGCTTCAATGACCTTGACCTTAGGTCAAGGTCATTCAAATGAGATCTGTAAGTGAAGAGCCCATCAGTAATTATCATTATGCCAAGTTTGACAGTTGTAGTTTCTGTACAAGTGGTAATGTAAAATTTCACAACAGACAGCTGTAATGACCTTGACCTTGAGCCAAGGTCATTCGAATGGGTATGTGTGCATAGGTCTCATTGCTGTCCATCATTGTGCCTTGTTTGGTGCATCTGCTGTTTGTTGTTTCCAAGAAAATGCTAACGTTAAAGTCTCCGCAAAACATGTTGAATGGCCTTGACCTTGACTCAAGGAAATTGAATACAAGCATGCCAGTACAAGTTTTGTCAATGTCTATCATCATGCAAAGTTTGATGCCTCTGGTTCCCCTACATTCTGAGAAAACGGCAATTTTAATTTCCAATGCGACAGCTATTGATGACCTTGACCTTTAGTCAAGGTTATTCAAAATGGTATTTCTTGAAAGGTCTTACAACTGTTTATCAGCAAGCCAGGTTTGGTGCTACTGCTGTTTATTGTTTCTGAGAGACTGCAAATGTTAAGGTTTTCGAAGGTTTTCCGCAAAACTGCTTGTGTGGCCTTGACCTTGATTCAAAGTCACTGAATACAGGTATGTCAGTGAAGGTGATGTCAATGTCTATAATCTTGCAAAGTTTGATGTCTCTGGCTTTCCTAGATTCTTAAAAATTGCCAATGTAAAATTTCCTAACAGACAGCTTTAGTGACCTTGACCTTGCGTCAAGGTCAATCGTTATGGTATGATTTGAAAGGTCTTATGGTTGTCTATCAGCGTGCCGAGTTTGGTGTCTCTGATGTTCATTGTTTCTGAGAAAATGCCAATGTTGAAGTTTCAGAAGGTTTTCCGCAAAACAGCTTGCATGGCCTTGACCTTGACTAAAAGTCACTAAGTACAGGTATGTCAGTAAAGGTGTTGTCAATGTCCATCACCATGCAGAGTTTGATGTCTCTAGCTTTTTTAGACTCTGAGAAAATGCCAATGTAAAATTTCCAAACAGACAGCTTTAGTGACCTTGACCTTGGGTCAAGGGCAATCACTATGGTATTTTTTGAAAGGTTTTACGGCTTACTACCAGCGTGTCAAGTTTGGTGCATCTGCTGTTCATTGTTTCTGAGAAAATGCCAATGTTAAGGTTTCATCAGGCTTTCCGCAAAACAACTTGCATGGCCTTGACCTTGACTCAAAGTCACTAAATATAGACAGGCCGGTAAAGGTATTGTCAATGTCCATCATCATGCAAAGTTTGATGTATCTGGCTTTTCTAGATTCTGAGAAAATGCCAATGTAAACTTTCCAAACAGACAGCTTTAGTGACCTTGACCTTGGGTCAAGGTCAATAATTATGGTATATTTTGAAAGGTCTTATAGCTGTCTATCAGCAGATTAATTTTGGTGTCTCTGCTGTTTGTAGATTCTGAGAAAAGGCCAATGTTAAGGGTTACTGCGGACACACAGACACACAGACAGACGACGGAGGGTTATTACATAGACTCACTTTGTTACACAAGTGAGCCAACAACAACAACAACAAAAGAAACCGCAAGAAAACAACAAACAAACAACAAAAATTATAATAAAAAAACAAACATGGAAAAAACAAAGACATATCAAATTGAGGTTTAAAGATACAGCTTTTTTCAGCTCAGAGATCGACCTAAGCTTATCACGGTGACAAGAACATACTCCCATTTAGATGTGAGCAAAATAATTATGAGCCCTTTCCGGGAAGTCGTTGCTAAAATATGAGCCAAAATGTGCGTGTACCAGCTATTATGCGTTAACCATAAATGGGCATTGGTATCACATGACACCTAATTACCCTGCAACTGTAAATACATACACGATGGGTGCTGCCATGGCTTTCTGGGTCAGTCCCGTGAAGTCACAGGTCACGCGCATGCAGTCAATCTGACAAACTAGTACTTACGGCGCTTGCCCCGCCCCCCCCCCCCTCCCCCACTCCCCTACACCCTTCCTTCTCCCCCCCCCCCCGCCCCCGGCGGCGTCTGTGCGAAACACTTGTTTTGACACAGTGGGAGTTGATCAACCTGCAGGAAGTATCTTTAAAACCAGAGTTTGGAATATTTCCAGGGAGACAACACTTGGAGGAACGGAACATTCAGCGAGAAAAAGCGGGTTTAGTCTCCCTTGCAATGCGAAAGGGGGAAATTTAATGGAATTTACACACGAGTAAGTCAAGAATACCATGATCATAAGATATGATTATGATTAAAGAGGTACTATTACAATTTACATTTATCACAGCCAGGAATATTTTGATTGGCACATAGGTAAAACATTAGCTACGACTATTATCATGATCATTTTAGGAGTCTCATGTTAATCTTTACTTACGTTTACAAAACATAAGTCTAGCGCACCTATTTCGTACCCTGGAAAGGCACCGAGAGGACCACTTGAAATCAGGCACACCTTTATGACAGTCATAAAATGTCAACTCTAAAGTCTAATTTTTTTTATCAACAAACGTGTCTCCTTCATTTCCTGCGGGCCACTTCATTGGCTTTTATTATTCCTGCAGATGAAACACGTGTGTGTGTGTGTGTGTGTGTGTGTGTGTGTGTGTGTGTGTGTGTGTGTGTGTTTCCTTGGCTTGGGATTTGGTCTGGTGGTTAAGGTATCCGACTTCGGACCCTGAGCTGCCTGGTTCGAGTCCCATCGAGTACTTCATGGCTTGAATAATGGTCTGGTTTAGCCACGGTGGGAGTCAAAGTTCAGGTTGCCATAATGACAATAATCTTTATTTTCCAACGGTGTAAGTTTGGCAGAAATACAATGTTCGAACATGCCGTTGCTAAACTACAAGAATATGAGCAAAGGCCGGGAAAAACATCTACGGGATGCGCCCCCGCCCCCACCCCTCCCCCTCCCCTCGGCCATGACTGATCCGCCCTCAGCTCATAACTTGACTGAGATGGAAACTAACCACCGACACAGAGAATATCGCTGATCAGTGTCAAAAGACAAGATCCCCCACTACCCGCCACTGACGCCCGCCCGGCGGCGGTCACCGCCATCCACCCAGTCCCCGGGCCGGCCACCCGGCGGTCGGTGACCTCAGCCGGCCGGCTGACCCGGCCCAATCTCCGGCCCGGCTCAGTCTCGCACTACTGATCTGGTCACGGTATCGTCCATAATAAGGTGGAAACCAACCCGGCACTGACTCAGTCGCACAGCGGCCGCAATTAATTTGATGTATCGCTGATGCACCGCAAACTGAACTTGAGACAAGCCCCCCCCCCCCCCCCCCCCCAGTCCCCACGCCGGCGTACCGTCACGGATGTGAATGTACTAATGAGAAGATTTCCCTGTGGTTCCTGTAGAGTGGGTAAAGATGCGAACATGCAGCAGTTTTCTAGAACACTTTTCCCTGTCTTAGGAATGCCAGACATAAAAGTCGGTGTGCAGTTGTTGAGGGGCAACCATGTACAAAAAACATATAGTTTGAACTTTCCTGCAGTGTCATCACCCCTCGTATTATATATTTTATGCCCAAAAAGAAAAACAAATCAGCCGTCGAGCACTTACGGTCGTAGCTCAGACTGAAATGATCGTAATATTACGCGCGCGCGCGCGCGCGCACACACACACACACACACACACACACACACACACACACACACACACACACACACACACACACACACACCAAAAGATCAACAACACTGAAAAACAGAACGTTTTAACATTATGTCCCATAGAGCTTTTTTATAAGACAATTTTTTTTAAGTCTTATAAATACGGTGCCTTTGTTGGAACTGTGATTCAAAAAGTGTGGCGTTTTAGAAAGGGGTGGGTGGGTGTTTGGGGGGTTTAACGTCCTTTTCCACCACATACGGGTGATATCAAAGACGGGGCAACGATGAAAAAGCCAGCACAAATAATTACTTGGCCCCAGCCGGGATACGAACTCACGACCCGAGTATTAGAGGCCCAACGCTCTACCGTTCGGTCACCCCGGCTCCC
>JACVVK020000041.1:422500-457500 GCA_018292915.2 Batillaria attramentaria | reverse complement strand
ATTGACCTTGTTGCGCAATTGTTTGAACTCATCAAATTGTTTGTTTCGTCTCGCCTCATCTCTAGCCACCATAGTTTGTTTAATTTCTTCCGTCAACCACGACGGAGGATCACGGCGTCGGACACGCTTCCTTCTTAGCGGGGCGTGTTTGTTCAGCACCCCTAGGAACAGTTCGAGCCACAGCGAGAGAGCGTCGTCAGGATTAGTATAACTGTAAACATTATTAAATGGGACAAGACTGAGGTCGTACAGGAATGCGTCTTTGTTTAACTTTTTGAATGCTCTATAAGAAATATACGAATGCTGCTGTTGGTCTGTTTTGGGTGGTTTGGACGACCACGTACAGGTGATGGGAAAATGATCACTAATGGCGACTGTTGGAACGTTCGTTTCGAGAACTGCCTCAGGCGTGTTGGTGTAGATGTGATCAAGTAAAGTTGATGTAGCTGGAGTGATTCTTGTGGCTGTTTGGATGAGTTGCTTCAAGCCAAATAATGCAGTTGTTGATAGCCAAACAGAGTGAGATTTAAAAACATCAATGTTAAAGTCGCCTAAAATAAGAATTTGTTTACCAGTGTCATTTACTTTGTCCATCACCTGCACGAAGTCGTCATACCATTCAGCAGTAGATGCGGGATTCCTGTATACATAACCAATGAGCAACGGCAAAGAATGCGGAATTTTTAACTCCAGCCAGACACATTCCACCTCGTCGGACTCCAGGTCTTTTCGCCTGCGGATCATGTTTTGAATAGACTGGTGGACATACACAGCGATACCGGTATGCCTTGGAGACGAAGAATCGCGCCTGATGATAGAATAGTTAGAAATGTGTAAAGATTCATCAGGTACTCGCGGATCAAGGCGTGACTCTGTGAGGCCAAAGAGGTGGAAGTGTGTCGGCTGATTAAGTAAAAAACTAATATCAGGAACTTTATGGTAAAGATGGTAAACATTGAGGTGTCCAATTTTAAGTCCGTCAATAGGTGCATACGGCATCGTGCAGACTTCACCTCTACAGTCTTCACTTGGAAAGGTTGAATATGAAATATGAATATGAAAAATAATCTTGATAAACTGAAAGTCACACTACGCTGACTTGTTAAGATAAGCACACAAAGCCGCGGAGTGACACAACCAGTTCCAGACACAACACAGTTCACTAACGCAGACGAAACTGCACACGATAAATCGAGTCAAGCAGATTAAAAACTGCACACTAAAAATTGTCACTGCAAGCGCTGAGAAAGCAATATTGCTGCTCGCAAATGTCTTGCAGACCGCACTGAATGATACGTCAGTGAAGCTTGGAGTTAATAACTCAGACTGGCAATAAGTGCCCACAAAGTCAACACGGTATATCGCTGATGAACACTGCAACCACCGATATCACACGAGAGACACATGTCCACACAATAATCATGGCTAGTTTTCATGACTTTTCAGTCAAAAGTTTGCGACAAGTCATTTAAGAAAAAAAAAAAAAAAAAAAAAATCTACACAACAGTATTACACAACTTTGTACACATGACTATGATCCCTACTACATCACAGCCTGGGGTTGAAATCCGCCAGTGTAGAATGGCAGCTGCCAGTTGGGGACTGGAGGCTGTAGTGGGATGTACGGAGGCTGGTGGACGGGAAACGCCGACACTGGTAATCCGTGTGGAGCGACCTGGTGAGGCCAATGCATAGGCGCGCGTGCCATGTTGCCCGCATAGAGATGGTAATCCGCAGGACTCACACCATGGTGGAATGAGGGTTGCCACACATCGCCAGCAGCAGCTAATCCGGGATTAGGACCAGCGGCGGCTACTGTGCGGAGACCTCCAGAATGAAGACCAGTGGCAAAGCGGGGAGAACAGCTAGAGAAGACAACTGATGGTTGGCTAGTTACTGCTGCTGTTGCTGTAGTGACGGGAAGTCCTGATGACGGATGACCACGAACACTAGCTGAGGAGACACCGGTCACAGTAGAGGAAGCGTTGCGTGCGCCGCCGTTGTTGTCACTCACACGTGTGGAAGTAGCAGCTGCTGATGCATAGCTCCTGCTGACAGGTTCCAAACGTTGTCCAGATGGCACAGGAGCCCCTTGATGTGCACGAGACTGTTGATCGCGGTGTACACCCTCGTGTGAGTGGTTGCCGCGTGTCACTGAACCCTTACTGTGCGTATGGCTCGCCACATGTACATCTTGCTGTTCACGGTATGGACGGTGTTGCTGACCGTCCCTACACATGAAACGTTTCACTTGTCGGAGCAGCAGAGCGACACCATTTTCGTTTAGGTGTAATCTGTCCCTGTTGAACAGCCCAGGTGCCACAGAGCCGGCCTGAGTGTAAAACGCCTTCTCGTTAAGGAAACTTATGTTGTCACTGGCACACAGTTCACTCAGACGTTTATTTACACAAGAGACAGTCTCTATAGTACTGCGGCCCTGTGGAAGGATGGCCGTGAACGCTACCGTAGAGGATGGGAAAACCCGGCGAACTTCTACAGCAAGATGTTTGAAGTCTTGTATGATAGTGTCCACGGAATGATGTGACGCGCAGTCGTTAGTGCCAACGTGGACCACGACACGACTGACGTCTTCACGGGGTGAACATTGGCCTAGGGACGCGGCGAGCTGGCCAGTCTTGACCCCGCGCAAGGTGCGAACACAGATTGACCCGCTGGGGTCAAGGCGCCGCTGGTCAACACGTTGTAGATTAGAGTCTCCGATCAGGAGGGAGGCGATCCTGCCGCTGGGGGGAAGCCGGATGTTGAAGGGCTTGCGCTGAGATGGCGGTGTGTGGAGATTGTCTTCCTCAGCGCCCTCCGCCATGTTAGGCGCCTGCTGAAGCTGCCTGTGTGTTACCGAGTCGGTCTTTTCATGACTACTGGCGGGATTAGCAGCCGACACGAGTGGTGTTGAGCCCTGGGGCACGGGCTTTGCGACGCGCGGTTCAGTCGTTGGTTTGGCGGTACTTGTGTTCGGCTGGGGAGGCGAGACCGTCGACGTGGCCAGGGACGTTGAACCAGAACTCTCATTCGATGCAGCGGAACGAACTTCAGTGTCTTTCTTCTGTTTCGCAAGCAGTTGTTTCTGCCTGCTTTCAATGGCATCAATTTTCCCAAGCTTTGACGTCAGAACTGAGATCTGCTGCCTTAGAGTTTCATTTTCTTGTTTAAGGTCCATCAGTTCAGCCTTAAAGTTCTGTTTCAGCAGTTTATGTTTGCTGTCCATCTGTGCTTTCAGGTCCTGGAACATTTCAATCATGCACTCATAGCAACGTTCCGGCTGTAAGGACCGCGAGCACTTAACACAGCGAGCGGGATCTGGCGAGCATTGGGTCGCCGCACATGTAGATAAGCATGACACTGTAGGGTCGCCGTCCTTAGCCAGGTCATCTGTACCGATGTCGGAAGTATCGCCTGACTGTTCACACACTTCAGAGGACGGTGGTTGGTGAGTGTGGTCGCCGGCCAGTAGTGGTGGAGAGGTGGGAGGGGAAAGTCCTGTAAGATCAGCGTCATAATCGGATTCAAGTGGACGGGAAGTGCTGTCCGTCACGCCTGGTTGGGCGGCGGGACGGGACGAGCTGTCCGAGCTTGAGCCGACTGGAATGATCTCCCCTAGGTCATCCTCCACTTCACTGATAATCGGCGTACTGGCCACTCCATTATTTGAAGCCATTAAGTCTTCTGAAAGGGTGTCAGTTGGTGAAGGTTCCCCCTGGTGGTCCTCAGCTTCGGCGATCGAAAGCAGGGTGGTGTCCTCATCGTCAGACTCAGAGTCGATGATAGGGGATGAACTTGAGTTTGCCTTATGTGGAGGGGAGCCCTTAGGTGGCCGTCTTAGCGCCAGCTTATGGTGTCCTTTCGGGGATTTCTTTGGAGACTGTTTGGGTGGAGACAGGACGGGAAGACTGCGGGTCGGGCAGCTACCTGGGGCCATCATGTTGACAAGGCACTTGAGCTTATCAAATTCAGCATTCACCCATCTCTTACATGCCTTGCCCTGTATACGTACTAAGGAAGTCGTATAAAAGACAGTGATGGTGAATAGTTTTCGTTTGCCCTTGTAGGAGAAGACTTGTAGGTGGGTATGATGGGCGTGATGAGGGACCGTTTTGTCGGCAGAAGGCACAGACGTAGGGAGGGTGTTGTGGTTCACATCATGGTCAAACCAGTTTGATGTCAGCTCCTCTGGTATATTCTCCACATATCTCATCCACAGCACGAACCTCCAGGTGGCAACATGAGAAGGTTCGGTTTCAAAGTTGACCTGTATGGGGTCCAAGGTTCTATTTATGTTTTCTACACAGAGTTTGTATTTACGGTATACAGACCGTGTACAAAACTTGGTGCGCATGATCACTGGTGGAAGCTGGTGCCAGCCCCTGGAGGGACTGTCACTGAGAGCATGGCATGTTTGCCGCTGATGTAATCGGGCTTCAGTGAAGCGTGCAGGAGAGGAAACCTCCCCCAGCCGTTGTTTGCACAGATCAGATCAGCGTCTGGACCAGGGCACTCAAGTCCGCCATGGCACCGGGTCGTGACGTAACGGCGAGTGGTGATTCCACGCAGCTGTGCCAACAGGGATCAGCGCGAGCGTACCCCCGCCAATCAAGTTTCCACAAGGAGGCAGAAGAAATACAAAGTCTGAGATAACTTACAAGTTCATCATATTTTCACAAAACCAAATCGTCCATCAGGAAGCTGGTCGCAAGAGGAATCCGTAGATACGAGTTACAATGCCAAGCACACAGTTTAAACACATGTAATGTCCAAGTTGGCGGAGCTAGCACAAATGCGTCCTGACAGTAGGAAGTCACGTGAGAGAGAGAGAGAGAGAGAGAGAGAGAGAGAGATTAAAATCTCGAACCTTGTTGTTGTCTTCGTCTAGTTCGCTTGTTATAATACATATTAAGAGATTCTGTTTAGCTTTGTTGTGGGTGGTGGCCGGGCCTAAGGCGGAGTTTTAACCTTTATCATAGGGGAAGAGTTTCAAACTTCTACTGACATCATCAAACAAGTTTGAATGACACCTGACCAAAGTTACCTTTCCGCAGGTGCAAAATACCTGCACGACTGCCCAGCAGAGCGCTACATTCCCATTTACCTGCTGGTGACCGGGTGCTTCGGGACGTTTCTAACCCTCGTCGGCATCCTACTGCGATGCTGCACAAATAATGAGGAGGAGGAGACGTCGGGTGGGCTGGTCGCCTTATTCGGCGTATGGGTCGTCTTCAACGTGCTCGGCGGCTGTTTCATGTTCGCCTGGTTCATTGCAGGTGAGGCTAAACAAATCAAAAGTATTGACTTAAAAAAAACAACTAACTAGTTTATTGTCCCTTTCGGAAAATCGGGCTGCTTCCCCCAGAGGGTAGCGCGTCGCCGCGGTGCAAGGCCACCCAATACCTATCCTATTTTTCAATTTTGTTGGGGGAGGAAAGCCGAATAACCCGGAGAGAGACCCCCTGACCAGCAGCCCGGTAGCTAGCAAAATCCGGTATCCCATCACAAGCTCGACCTGGACTCGAACCTCGCCATGACCTGGCGGAGACGGCTGTTCAGTAGCGCAGCGGCTAAGTCCGGTAGTGAGTGAGTGAGCCACAAAGACTAATTCGCGGCGGAGCGTGCCTGCACTGCTTGAAAAAAAATGTAACGTTGGACACTGAACTGATGCCAACTGGTCTACAGGGCAATATAAACCTAGGACATGCAGGAGACTCTGCACTTTCATGCTAATTTTTCGAACTTCCGGTTACAAAAAAAAAACCAACAAAAAACAAAACAACAACAACAACAACAAAACCGTAGAAAACAATAGCAAATACAACTAGGTAAAACAAAGATAAATACTAAGCTCATATACATCAAATATTGCAACTTATCATCTCCTAGGCACAATAAACCGGTTCGCACAATATGCCGAACATTACTTTTTCCTAACCACTGGTAGTGCAGACGTGAGTGAGGGGTTAAAACGAAAGGAATATAGATGAAAGGGCCGAGACTAAGTCCGGTACAAGTGTGTGTGTGTGTGTGTGTGTGTGTGTGTGTGTGTGTGTGTGTGTGTGTGTGTGTGTGTGTGTGGTCCATTGTCAGTGTCATTGTTTGCTTTCTTGTGTCACCCAGGCAACGTGTGGATCTACCGTACTAAAGGCGAGTTCAGCACAGACCCCAGCGCAGACAACTACTGTGACCCTACTCTGTACTGGTTTGCCTTCTGGATCACGACAGCTGCTTACATCATGACGGGGGTCAGCACGCTTTGCGGCTGTATCTGCAACATCGTGGCCGCCTGTTGTTGTAATGAGTAAATACACTGAATTGAACTGGATTGAAAATACTTTCTTGACCCCCCCCCCCCCCCCCCCCCCCCGCCGGCAGGGATTTGAACCTGCACCGTAGGATCCGTAGCGGACTCCCTTACCACCAGGCCATGTGTACGTCGTTGAACTGTCTGTTACTAGTGAGACTTAGCGCGCCTTCCTCACTGAGGAGAGTATGCAAATTCAGCCTCTGACGTCATCACATCCTGCGTGCTTTGGGGTCACCCGCCAGAGGCTTCCTCTCCGAAACCATTTTCCCTCTGCGAACTTCGTGAGAATCGCCCATTCTACGAAGCCATTTTCGTACGTCTTTTTATGTACTCAAACTTGTAGAATGTGTTGTTTGCGCATTACTTATAGGTCTACTGATGTTTCATTTTATGAAATTCGCAGTCAGCAGTGGGTGGAGAAGATCCTAAATATTTTATTTTTCGATTTTACTGGGACACCCCACGAGCGCTGTCCTGCCTGCCAAATCCAATATGGCGGCCACAAAGGTGCACCTCGCTTGAGATTTTTGAAAACATTTTACCAATCGGTTAAATCCTAGAGAGGTTCAAGACTACAAGAATAGGGGATCGGTTTCATTAAAAAATGCGATGTGAGTACATTTTGTGTTCAGCGAAGCCAGATTAATGTAATCAGTGAACGGCTTGTGTTGACAAGTAACCACGCTGGCTTTAGTCTGATGAGAGACTCGCATCCTGACTGGAGTTGTCTCCCTTGTCTCCTTACTCTGCGAAATTCGGTGGCACGCTAAACGGGTGGCCACTACGAAACCCCGGGTAGTGCGCTGTGATGACATCAGAGGCTGAATTTGCATACTCTCCTCAGTGAGGAAGGCGCGCTAAGTCTCTCTACTATGTTCCTCATTGACATCGCTTGTAATGCTCAAAATGTGCATCGTGCGTTTGCAACCTGTAAGAAACATATTTTAAAGCGACTGTCAGTTATGCGCGCGCGCGCGCACACACACACACACACACGCACACGCGCGCGCGCGCGCGCACTCACGCACGCAGAGTACCGCCAGATTTTTTTTTTTTAATTCATCTTTTTGGTATATGATGACATGACGGGCAACATGACTTTGGTCTCAAATCCAGCACATTCTTGTATACACAGTCCAGTCGTATCCGGGGCAGTGGATACTACTACTACTACCTTATATTATTATTTATATTATTTTTTTTATTGTTTCTCCCTTCTTTCCTTCTTTATTCCTCTCCTCCTTCCCTACTTTCCACTCCAGCGCTGGGTCTCTGTAACTGTTACTTCTTGTATTGAAGCTGGTATATTGCTATGTCTCTACAACTGTTACTTCTTGTATTGAAGCTGGTATATTGCTACGTCTCTGTAACTGTTACTTCTTGTACTGAAGCTGCTATATTGCTATGTCTCTATAACTGTTACTTCTTGTATTGAAGCTGTTATATTGCTACGTCTCTGTAACTGTTACTTCCTGTTAGTGAAGCTGTAAGAGAGGTGCTTTGCAAGTACAGTGTTTAACTTAATTTGGTCAATGGATGTTTCTCCAGGTTCTTGTGCCCCTTATATTTCCTTTTCCCGTGTCTGGTTCAGTGGTATATCTGGTTTCCCTCTCTCTTGCTCCCCCGCTGTTTCCAACTTTCTGTCTCTCTCTCTTCTCTCACTCTCCCTTTCATCCCACATGAACAAACTCCTGTTCTTTTGTTTGCTTTTATTTTTCGTTTGTTGTGATTATTTTGCTTTATTGCATTTTGTCTTGGTGCTTTTATGCGCATGACAATAAAAACCTTGAAATTGAAATTACATACAGTGACCTGAGTTACATATATACTACTGGTATATGATGACATGACGGGCAACATTACATACAATACATACATTACATACCTTACATATTCACATTACATTACATACAGTGACCTGAGTTACATATATACTACTGGTATATGATGACATGACGGGCAACATTACATACAATACATACATTACATACCTTACATATTCACATTACATTACATACAGTGACCTGAGTTACATATATACTACTGGTATATGATGACATGACGGGCAACATTACATACAAAACATACATTACATACCTTACATATTCACATTACATTACATACAGTGACCTGAGTTACATACACTACGTACACTAGATACTTTGCGTGTATTGCATATTTTACCTAGTCTACATGAATTACGTCTTCTATGTTCTTTGCGTGCATTGCCTAGTTGTATTACACTTGTACATACCGCTTAGCCCGCATGTCTGTTTGGACACACACACACACACACACACACACACACACACACACACATCCATGTCTTTTGTGTGATGTGGGAACATTCGTCCAACGAATCGTTGATGTAATAAAGGAACATGCCTTAAATTATGCGTCTTTTCAAATTTGCGTTATATTTCCTGAGACAGGATACCTTAAGCCATATTAATATATATCGATCTTTCTTGTAAGTCAAATACTTTCAGATATACAGAGGGGTTTTATTTTGGACACAAATTTTTGATGTGATAAAGGAACGTCCAGACTGACACAAACAGTAGGTGTACTCTGGGAACCGAGCAGACACAAACTGCAGATTCAATCCGGGAACATTGACAATAACACGATAAATCAACTTTTGTAATCCTTTAAACCGAGTTTGTCCTTTACCAACCATGCTGAAAACGTTTTCATATAGTGATTTTCCTTGTATGTGGAAGGCTATAGGATATACAGAGGGGTGCATGTTGGACACAAATTGTTGATGTGATGAGGGAACATTCACGCAGACACAAACAGGAGGTTTAATCTGGGAACCGACCAGACACAAACTGAAAGTTCAATTTGGGAACCTAGACTATGGATCGATAAATTATCTTTGTAATGCTTAAACTCGAATGTTTCATGACCAACCATGTTGGAAACATTAAAAATCATGTGTCATAAGTGGACACCAGCAATAGGTTATGCATTCACCATCAAATTATTGTTGACAAATCACAGTGGTAAAGGCGTACCATCCAAGATACCTATACAGGTGCGAATTGACAACCTGCATTTGGTCGGCTGGTTTGCAGATTGGTTGGCTGGATTGATGAATGGTTGACTGTTTGGTTGAAGTTTTAATATCGCTCGCCGAAAAGATGGAGACGGCTCATTGGGCGATGGCTTAAGCGTTGTGTATTGTGTAGGCTTTTAGCTCTGCCCAGCCCCGCTTTGTCCAGCCCGATCATGTAATTACAGCCTTTCAGCACGAGTCCCACGCGCCTATTACCTAGGTGCGTAGTGCCGCGGGGGAGGGGAGGTGGGTTGGATAACTGCCGTACTGAAAAGATGTTTAAACTAGTCATGTACTGCCTTTTTTTCGGTTTTACCAGAGAGAGAGAGAGAGAGAGAGAGAGAGAGAGAGAGAGAGAGAGACTCTGGCTACAGAGAAAGAGAGAGGGGCGGCATTGACGAATAAACAAAAGATAGTTTCTTTTAGGGTGAGGTGAGTGTGTGTGTGTGGGGGGGGGGGGGCGGTCTACTGAAGAGAGAGAGAGAGAGTACTTTCTTTCGATGGAGCGTAGTGGTGGTGTTCATGGTAACGTTCTCACTCGGCCATGAGAAAGTCTCACATAACTGTCACCAGGGCCCGCAGGTAAAAGTCGAGGTAAGGGATTTTAGCCCCGGGTTAAGGCCTAACCTCAAACTAAACTGACTCTAGGGTTAAATATTCTGTTGCTGTTTTGTTTTAAATCAGAAGGGGGTCCATTCCGGCAAAGTGAATATGCCGTTATAAAAGAATTTTTCTTCTCTCTTCGCTTCCTTTTTTAAAATTTGATTTTATTTTTGGGTCTCTTTTGTCTTACTCTGGGTTAGGCCAGTAGTCGTGGGTTAGATTAACCTCGAGTTTTACATGCAGGCTCAGGGTAATAACTGAAGTAACGGCCAAAACTGGTTCAAATGCAAGAAAAGGGAATAGAACATATTTTGTAGAATAGCGTAATTTTCGAAATAAAGTACCGATCCTACCCATCTTTCTCTCCGCCGCCGCGCCGTGCACCCGGCAGTCAATCTATGTATCTGGCGACTCCAACTTGTAACCTCTTTCTACGTACCTCTGACGCCAGATGCCACCTTGTGTCTTACATCATGACATTCAGAATGGATTCCCCTACACCACTATGACCGTTTCATGCCGACTGAAAGTCATCAGGCAAATTCTCCCGTTTGCTACCGCAGTGAAGCCATTTCACCGAATACAGTATCTGTGCCGTTAAACCTTATTTTCCACTACTCCGACGGCTACACTATACTGATGTTATATACCATTAGATTCTCTAAGCGGCTGAACGGCACGTTTTCCTCTGATATACTTTTTATCCCGACTTCATCAATATCCCCGCGGCAGTCAGTCTGTGTATTTGCCGACTCCCAACTTCTAACCTCTATCTAAGTACCTCTGACGGCTGACACCACATCATTACATTTAGCTTGCATTTCTCTACACTACTATTACCGTTTCATACCGGCTGAAAGCCATCAGACAAATTCTCCCGTTTGCTACCGCATTGATCAGCAATTACACTGAATCCAGTATCTGTTCCTTTAAACCTTATTTTCCACTACTCCGACGGCTACACTATACTGATGTTATATGCCATTAGATTCAGCAGTCAATTCTCGTTGTGCATCACTAGATGACTAAACGGCTCTACGACCAGTTATCCTAAAATACCCCCCCCCCCCCCCCCGATCCTACCCATAATTATCCCCGCCGTTGTGCACCCGGCAGTCAGTCTTATGTATTTGCCGACTACCAACTTCTAACCTCTTCCTACATACTTCTGACGACTGGCACCATCTTGTGTCCTATACCATGACATTCAGCATGGGTTCCCCTACACTACTATGGCCGTTTCATGCCGGCTGAAAGCCACCAAATAAATTTTTCGCGTTTGATACCGCACTGATCAGCCATTTGAAAATGTTCAGCCCACCAAATTTGGATAGGTTCAGCCAACCAAATTTGAAAAATAAATGCAATTCTAAATTCCGAAATTTAAATAGCTGACTGTCCCTTCGCACAACGTGATTGTAATGTGTTTACGTCCAATGTGTGAGAGAATGCGTGTGATTCACGTGAGCGTGCGTGGTGGGTTCAGTTCACGGTGCTTTGAGCCAATTCACGAAATTGGGTAAAGCGCCTATACAATACTCATTATTATTATTATTCTTTCACGGAACCCAGTACCTGTTTCTTTAAACCTTATTTTCCAGGGCCAGGACCAAAGCATCTCTCTCTCTCTTTCTCTCTCTCTCTCTTAAGACCCCAGCAATGAGCGGCCACACATATAATTTTATCTGTGTGCCGTAAAATCCACACTCCACAAGTGGTATCTGAAGCAGACGAGTGGGTGTGGTGTGGGGGGTTGGGGGTTTAACGTCCTTTTCCACCACATACTGGTTATATCAAAGACGGAGCAACGATGAAAAATCAGCACAAATATTTGGTCCCAGCCGGGATACGAATTCACGACCCGAGCATTAGAAGTCCAACGCTCTACCATTCGGCCACCCCGAAAGCAGACGATAATAAGTCCAATTAGTGCCTTTTGCACACGAGAAGGTCACATAGCCGCTTTGAGTACTGCTTCCGAGACCACAAAAAGAAGGCTTAGGAGCCGCCATGGTTCAAAAGAAAATTCTACTCTGAAAAGGACGATACTTCTCGCAACACGTCACGACTCTTACATCAACATTCACTTTATGCCGAGTCCTTCGTTTATGTACACTGTACAGCCCATGCCCCATTCAAGTTTCCAAAAAAACTGACGAATGTACACGTGCTGTTTTTGCTGATTTTATCCCCCCCCCCCCCCCCACGCGCGCCAACGGGTTTGCTGATACGATCTTGATTGCACGAGAGTATCGCACGGTGTTTTGCGGAACAAAACTGCTCCCCGTTGCTGAACGCCGAGTCCGGTCGGTCCAAATGGTGTGAGGACGTTCGAAGAAGAGCTCAGCTGAAATGATTAGACAGAATATGCGTCTGCGGTAGGCCGGTAGTCGTGTTGAAATGAGAAAACAAAAAGTTTAGTAAGGACATCATGTGAAACATAGGCACGTGTCCTACTAACGCCTGTAGGGGTGAGATGCGGGTGTTTGCTGATTAGCTATTATATTGATCCATGGCGTGTCGCAGCTATTCAGGGCCAATGCAAGTCTTCACACCTTTCGAGACTGGTGCCGATAGGAATGGGTCAGGGAGTCTTTACCTTTGTTACCGCTTTTCCTGATTAGCTGATAATCGACCTAAACCGGGTACATTGTTTTAATTAACAGAGAGAGAGAGAGAGAGAGCACCCAGTATCCATTTCTGGGTTGTGACGTGTATATGTTACAGTGAATTTGTGTAATCAGGGATTTCATGAAATCCCTAAAATTTTCAGTAAGTTCATGTAATTACTGTTTCACTCGGGGATTTCATGAAACCCCTAAAATTTCCAGGGATTTCATGAAATCCCTGATTTCAAGGGCCAGGGATTTCAGGAAATCACTGACCCATAATTTTCTTAAGCCGAACACAGGAGTGCATCCCGTTCAACTAATCTTTTGTGGGTTTTTTAAAGGACAGACATGGTAAAGAAAGTAAACACATAGAGGTACATCTCAAACAACTCAAACATTTGAGATAATCAGTGAAAATAATAAATACATGCAAGTGTATCTGACGGAACTCTACATATAAGACAGCCACAGTATAAACCAAAACATACAAGTTCTCACAGTAGAAGATACAAAATAAATAAAAAATGCAAGTACATTTCGCGCAACCAATATGTAAGATAGTTACAGTAAAAGAAGAAAAAAAATGTGCAAGTTCATTTCGTACAACTCATACGTGTACGATGACCATAGTTTTTTGTTTTTTTTTTAAATGATAAAACAAGCGAGTACATTTCGCGCAACTCATACATGTAAGATGTCACAGTAAAATCCATCTTCGAAAACCATGCACTAGCGTAGGACTTGGGGAGGGGTGGGTGGGGCGAGAGTATCTGTTCGTCCCCTCGTATTCTTGGTGCTGAAAATGATGTCAGAATAATTTTATGTGTACCTCAAATACTGGAAATGACGTAATAGATCTCCTCAGGTGAAAGGTATTTATTGACTGAAATGGAATAATGAAAATCCCCGCTCCCCTGTTGTTAGAATTTTCGAGCCTCTGCCCAACCCCCCCCCCCCCCCCACACACACACACCTTCCCCTCCCCCCTTCCGTGAAGCAAATTTACTTGGTCAGGAGATAATAGTCGTTCTGCTCTTTCTCTGACCACTAGCAGCAGCAGATTTCACACTCTCCACGAGTTTGTAGTAGTCTTCTTTTGGAATCAGATATTTGTGGTGTGTTTGGTAGCGTGCAAATAGCTCCGCTTTGAAAGTCTCTTCCATGCTGGATTGAGACATGCTTGCAGTGGAGTGGTAGGCAGTTGTAAGTACATGTAGCAGACTGCAGTGTTAGTGTACCCTCGTGAACATGCAGTTTCATCAGTCAAAAGAAATTACTGTTTGTGTACAGAGTTGTCACATGGTGAGACTGCTGTGGTGAGCTGCTGCTAAGACTGAAATTTCAGGGTCTAGGCAATTCTGAACTTGTCATCTGATCTACGAGTGATTTTTTTCTGCCCTAACTCTTTGCCAGCGTCCACTGGGATACTGCGCTATATAAAAACAATTTATTATTATTATTATTATTATCAGTTATTATACAGTGATGTTCCTCCCAGGTCATGGAGTGGAATCCACGGAGGGCACGAAAGCTGGGGCATTTTCTAAAAAATATGATTGTGCACTGATGATGATGGAGATGAGGATGATGGTAAGATGATCTTATGGAGGTCCGTGGCGGTGCCGATGTGTAATTATCCACATCATAGGATGTGTCATACATCCCGAAAGTCGCACCCGTGAAGTGGATGAATCACGGCTGTGTGGCAACGGCCTCCACATTAGGCCCATAGCACACCTGCTCTGGGTAGGAGCCGACCTAGGTAGGAAAAATGTCTCTTGCCTCTGCTGGGACTCGAACCCGGGTCTCGCGGTCCATGGTCCGAAGTGCTAACCACTACACTGCAGGGGCCGGTACGAGTGAAATTTCAGGGTCTAGGCACCGGTTGTCTGATCTTACACAAATTCACTAAACTCAGCCAGTAAGATAGTGTAAAAACCATGACAAAAACTTAGGGATTTCATGAAATCCCTGGAAATTTTAGGGATTTCATGAAATCCCCGAGTGAAACAGTAATTACATGAACTTACTGAAAATTTCAGGGATTTCATGAAATCCCTGATTACACAAATTCACTGTAACATATACACTGGGCCCGCTTGCTAAAAACTAATAAGGTCAACGTGATAATTATATGCCCGCTGGCGCGTGCCGTTTACACTTCTTCACATGTCCCTGGTGTCTGCTACGCGTAACCAACCCGGGGTATTGGAAGCTCCAAGCCACCCTGGCGCCGCGAGCGTGTCCCGTCTTCGGGGTGTCTGCTGCGGGGTATTGGACGTTTCACACCCCTGCGATACATGACTGTGAGCGGCGCAGGTGGTGAAGTATTCTCGGAAGTATTAATCCACAAAGAGTGAAAAGACCTCCTTACTTTTTTGTTGTTAAACAAGAAGCCTAAAATTTGTCACGCACCACACAGTTAACTGAAGTAAATAAGTTAAAGATTCGTAACTATCAAAGTAACGACTTAAGGGTAATTAAACAAACAGTGCGATACACAACAAGAAAGTGGAGAAAACTCATATGCGAGGTGAGGTTTTGTGTACAATGTTTGCTTCCTTGGTCAGTTACCATCTCAGCCCCACCTGCCCCCCCCCTCCCTCCCCCCCCCCCCGGCCCCTAAGTTACCAAACACCATGACACCAAGGTGTTTCAGATATATTTGTTTAGTCCGTGCTGTTCAACGGTCGCAGCTGCTCGTACGCCATGATACCTAAATCGTTTAAGAAGGATTTTTCCTTCCATTCTTCTCTTCCTTTTTTATTTTTGTTTTTGTTGGTTTCTTTCATCCATCCTTCACCATTTTCCGACTTCTTTTTATTCATTCGCATGTTTACAATGCGCATTTCATAATAATAATAATAATAATGCGTCAGGTACAAGCTGTGCCGTCAGCTGCTTATCCTTTTTT
Organism: Batillaria attramentaria; assembly: GCA_018292915.2. Taxonomy (NCBI): domain Eukaryota; kingdom Metazoa; phylum Mollusca; class Gastropoda; family Batillariidae; genus Batillaria; species Batillaria attramentaria. The sequence continues at coordinate 442,000 of JACVVK020000041.1, read as the reverse complement.
TGTTAACGTGTACACGCACATTTTTTATCAGTGAAAAAAAAATTATTGCAGGACGAAAATTTATATATTTAACACTTAATGAGCACAAATAAGCTTTAGCTTATACAGTCTTCACAAAAAGTTAAGGACCAGTCAACATAACGGGTGACAGTTTCAATAAATCAGAAAAAAAATAAACAAATAAGATTTTTCCCGTAAAATTCGGTAGCAAGGTTAAGGGGTAATTAGTGAACATGGCGACCACTGTGTGGATGGCACGTGCGCGTCACACAGCATGCTTGGCGCGTTTGAAAATCTGCAATTCCGGCAAAACTAGACAGAGTTTCAGTGTTCAATGAGTGATACCTGGGGCTTTCTGCACGGAAAAAATGAGATGCAGGTCAAAGAATGCATCCCTGGTTATGAACTGTGCTGATTTGTTTGCCTACATAAGCTGCTGTTTCAGCGATGTTCAGCACTACACCAGCATGCCACCATGACAAAAGTTGAATGATATTTGCAAGTGGTCCTTAACTTTTTGTGAAGGCTGTAGTAACGCTCAGGGTGAAACAAACACAGTGTAACGGTATTGCAATGGCAGACTAAATTAATCCTAAAATCTCATTAATCAATACTAGAGAGAGAGCGGGGGGGGGGGGGGGGGTCTGTGTAGGTTGACAAAAAGATAAATACATGTATACATATAAAAAGATAAAACAAAATAAAAAGAAATAAAGATCCCCCAAAAGCAAGAAATAAAAAAAAAATAAAAAAGATTAAAATTTCCTATGGTCTACACTAGACACAGTTAAGGAAGTATCAGTAAGCAGACAAAATTACTCCTAAAATCTGATAAATTTACACAAAAGAAAAGAGAGAGAGAGAGAGAGAGTGGTGTTGCCAGGAGTTTTTTTGCTGGGCGATTTAGCCAAAACAGCCATGAAAGTTTCGGCTTTTTACAGAAAGTTTTGGCTCTCTCTGCCGAAGCAGTTTCACAAGTTTTTCGACTAGATTCCCTACTGTTACGTTCTTCCTCCACCTCCATGAATTAAAGATGTTCTGTAGATATATATTCCGCAATAAAACAAGTCTTTGGAGTAAAATAACAAAATTGAACAAACTTCATTTCCTTGAACATTAGAATGCTGTCTACCAAACATTCAGCACAAATCCAAGAAAAAGTGGGACTTTGAGTGTGACTGTCCCTTGGAAATTAGTCCAGCCAGCACAGGAATCTCACAGAAACGGACATAATCGAGCCGATTCACTCGTGAAAACTTCGGCTCGGCCAGCCGACATGACAGACAGATTATCGGCTTTTTTAAAATAAAATAAAAAATCGGCTTTTAGCCGAGATCCGTCCCCAAACGACATCCCTGGAGAGAGAGAGAGAGAGAGAGAGAGAGAGATTGTGTACTCAAAAAAAAAACAAAAAAAAAAACGTGATGGTGTGGAGTGGGGTTTGCAGGCGCACAAATGTGGTAGTGAGGGAGTCAACGCATGGTTTTATACAAAACAGTTTTTAATACCACTATAAGGAGCGGTGTACTATGTTGGTATTCTGGTGCAGCGTGGTTGCAGTGAAGGCTAGATGGCAAAGATCGTAGATGGACAGAGCAGAATCGAACATTCGCAGGGCTGAATTGGGACTGTGCCCCGCGGCGTGGGGCTGGGGTACTTATAGGGAGATCACGTGCAAACCATCAAAGCAACCCTAGGGTGCGTAGCTGGAGGAGAGTAGATTCACGGCTAGAGGGGAGAATCTGTGTTTGTCAGCACATGGAAAACTGATGATAGCGGGCGTACTATAGCAGCTAGAACTTTCAAACAAACGGCAGCTAAAAGGCCTGAAAAATACTTCAAAATGGCATACGTTTGGAACATCACAGAGATTTTCCTATCACCGATTGAAGAGCGTAAAGCCAGGGACCACGCACTGAATTGAAAATGGCAAAATGCACCCGTAAAACTATGAAACAGCGCTAAAAACAAAACATGATTAGAAAGTAAAAACTCTCCTGAAACTACTACAGTTTACAGGGTAGTGCTAGGTTGAACGACTGTGGAGATATTTAGCACTAAAAGGACACAAACAAACACAGCTAATTGGCACATGTGCCACCGTGGATCTACACACTGCGCGCGTGCCTGACTGGGCACGCGGCGGCTCGTGGCATAGCGCTGGCCAGAGAACAGAGGGGGTAGTGGGGCCAGAGACCAAAATAGTGGCCGAGCGGGTGGGAACCACTCGGCTAAAAATAATAAAAAATAATAATAATCGCTGGGCTGCGCTAGACACTGTTAAGGAAGTATCAATATCTGTATTTTCTGGTAGAAACAGTTCTTGCCAGTAACCAATGTTTTTGAAGACATTCTTTCTTCCGAATGACCCGGCGCACATGACGTATGGCAAGGACTGAAGTTATCCAACAGAAACAAAATCCACGTTTCGAGCATGCGCATCGAAGGCATTTCCCCAAGTTTAAATAGATTGCCGAGTAAGCTCGTCCACGCTCTGGCTACTCCCGCGTCACGGGTCTGCCTTCAAACGTTAGGAACAAGAGGACAAAAGGGGCTGTTTCGCAGATCAAAGGCGCCGCTACAGAGGGGCGGAGCATCAACTCCCGCGCCACACCCGTGCCGTAAGAGGCGAGGGGACATGGCGGCTCTCAGACGATGAGATCAAAAGGAAGTGGGCGGAGCTTCAGTTCCCCTGAGACAGAGCGCGCACCCACTTCAGGGCTGCCGTGACGATTGCGGCGACTGCTTGACAACAGAGACAACGATTAAGCGGGTATTCCTTCTTGGCGGCCGGGACAGGTAGCCATACCGGAGATCGATCTGGCCTGTTTTAGCGGCTCCAACGCATAGTGACGGAGGAGACCAAATGACCGGCTGAGTACAATAATGTTTTAAACCGGGCACTTGCCTTTTGCTAGAAAGCCAGTAAAGATTTGACATGTTTTATAGTTTAGCTGTTATTTCCCATCAAGCCGAGTATTTTGATCCAAGATGCAAATCAACACCGAGCTTTACCTCAGTAAAGGCAATTTTTCCGCGAAAAAGCAGCCGTCAATTCCCCCTAGGGCCTAGGTATAGGTAGCATGACGCTTTCACTGTCACTTCGCGGAAAAACACGCGGCTTTTTTTTTTTTTTGGGGGGGGGGGGGGATTTCTAACCTCGGCCTGTGCTGCTGTTTCTGCAAAGACTTCTATAATTTATACATAAAAAGAAAGGACACTGTCTCCTCTTTTCAACCATTGTATTTGTATATTTGTGTTGGCCGAGCCTACCCCCCCCCCCCCCCCCCCGGGTCCTTCCCATTTCTGTCTTTCGGGGATCACAGTAAAGAACTTCAGTTTAAAAAGGGGGTTTTGTCGGAAATGCTCGTCCACTGGCCTTAAACTGGAAAAGGGAACACAAAAATACGCGGTACGGATGCTGCTGTACAGCATCTAGTCAATATTAAGTACAGAATGAGGGACAGTGCAAACAGTGCTATTGTTTGCCACTGCAGCTTCAAGGGAAGGGTTCACTAAACGGTGCACGTGAAGCGTTGGAATAACCAAAACGACATCCCCGCGTTAAATTAGTTTGGCGTCGCCTAGAGATTTCACGGGTAAGTGCCAGCTGGCAACTTGTGTACTGAGCCACGCACGCAGGAGAGCGAGTTGTCATGTGAGGCGACACGGTCCAATTGGCACTGCTTGATCTGCACTCATCAAATCAACTTTGCTTTGTGCTGCCGTCAGAGTGGACCTTTAGTCTATTGCTCTGGGGCCAGCACCGTGAGACTGTCTCGTGGCCGAGTTAGAAGGTATCTGCATTACACTCCCTAAAAAAAAAAAAAAAAAAAAACGTCAACAACAACAACCAAAAAACCCACAAAAAAACCCAACCCAACTCTCCTTATAAGAAACCCTCTTTCTCAGCTTTTTAAGTGATCGCACTGAAGAAAGTCAGTTTCAAAAACTGTATTAAGCGGCCTGAATGATGAGAGAGTGGGATACGGACCTCCCCCCCCCCAACCACCCACATTAACCCCCGCAGTTGTTGTTTTTTTTTGTTATTTTTTTTTTTTTGCTGCAACAACTCTTTGCCGGCTCCAGTGGTGTTACAGAGGGCTCAGAAGTTGGGGCAATTTTTATTATGCATGATGATGGAGATGACGATGATGGTAAGATGATGCTATGGAGGTCCGTGTGGTTTTAGGACTGCGGGACAGGGCCGCATTCCACGCTTCCTGTGATAAATAACCCGGCATTAACCAGTCCCGGGAACTACGGCACCTGTGGTGCCGGCCTTGTAATCATCCACATCATAAGACGTGTCATACCGAGGGAAGCACCCCCAAAGTCGCACCCGTGAAGTGGGTGAAGCTCGGCTGTGTGGCAACAGCCTTCCCAATGGGTCCATAGCACACCCACTCTGGGTAGGAGCCGACCTAGGTAGGAAAAATCGCGCTTGCCTCGGCTGGGACTCGAACCCGGGTCTCCCGATCCATAGCCCGAAGTGCTAACCACTACACTACGGGGGCCGGTCAACCCCCACAGTTTAAGTAGTTTACAATCGCCAGTAGATTTCACAGGTAAGTGTCAATTGCCATGCGTGTAGGATAACGATAAGGTGCGAGTTGTGATGTGAGGGGACACGGTCTACTGGTGCTGAGTGTACTGGTCTGCGCTCAACAAGTCAACCTCACTTGCTATGTAGTGGAAAAGGACATTAAACCCCCAAACACCCACCCAACTTCACTTGTGTGGCCGCCAGTTTTGGCCGTTACTTTATTGCCCTGGTGACAGTTATGTGAAACTTTCTCACGGCCGAGTGAACACCACCACTACGCTCCATCAATAGAAATCTCTCTCTCTCTCTCTGTTTCTCTTGTCAGTAGACCCCCCCCCCCCCTTCCCAAACACACACAAAGACTCGCCTCACCCTCAAACTATCTTTTGTTAGCTTGTCAATGCCGCCTTACTCTCTTTCTCCGTAGCTAGACTCTCTCTCTCTCCCTCTCTCACTCCATTGCTAATTGCCTGCTCATTGTTTTAATCACTACTTCCATAATTAGCTCTTCCGTTTTTTATTGATTATTGTTTGTTAAATGATTAAATCTACGTAAATTAGGGGGAGCCGGGGTGGTCGAATGGTAGAGCGTTGGACTTCTAATGCTCGGGTCGTGCGTTCGATCCCGGCTGGGGCCAAATATTTGTGCTGGCTTTTTCATCGTTGCCCCGTCTTTAATATCACCCTATGTGGTGGAAAAAGACGTCAACCCCCCCCCCCCCCCCAAGTAAATTAGTGTTTGTCGGGGAGGGGGGGGGGGGGTCTTTAGTGTAGCAGGACATTGTAGACAGGTAATTTTCTATCTTTTTTGAAAGAAATCTCTCCCCGTCACCAACCTCACCACTTCCTCCGCCCCTCCCCCCCTCCCTCCTCGTCTCGCCTAGCCCAACACACCCGCACCATACCCCAGCTCTCTCTCTCTCTCTCTCTCTCTTTGTTTATATGTCCAGAATATAAGGAATTACGTGAACAGTACATCCCCTCAAAATTTTACAAAAAACCGTCACAATTTAGATTCTCTGTGATCATGGCAGACAGTAGCCAACTCTTAACCCGCAACCTATCCTTGTTTGTCTATAAAGCTATGGAACACAGGAGTAAGGTACAAGCCATAGTAAGTTAAATATGCTAAGTATGGAGGATATATACATATGATACATATCATTAGTTACGAAACCTGAATATATGGAGCGTGCGTGCTCATCCTACCCCCCCCCACCCCCAAATTTTCAGTTGTGGGCCGAAAGCCTACTGAATAAATTGATTTGTCTCTCTCTCTCTTTCTGTGAAAAACTATGTGGCCATAGTTGTCAAAGACATTCTCTGTCTGTCACACTCAGTAAAACACAGTAGCTAATTTTTGTCATGAACTATGCATCTGAGAGTATAACTCGGGAAACTTTCTCTCTGAAAGTCTCCCTGATACAATTCCGTTAGTTCCCTCTCTGGTAGTATAACTCACGAAATGTTCTCACGTCTCTCAAAGTCTCCCTGATGCAATTTCGTTAGTTGTCAACTCTCTCTCTCTCTCTCTCTCTCTCTCTGATATAAATCCATTAGTTGTCAAAGAAAATATCCCTCTCCCCCTCTCTCTGAATAATTATATGGCTTTACTCGTCAAAGAAATTCTGTCTGTTTCATAGAGTAACACAGTTGCGAATTTTGTCATGAACTAAGCATCTGATAATACAACTCAGGAAACTTTCTCTCTGAAAGTCTCCCTGATACAATTCCGTTGGTTGTGAAATCCCCCTCCATTCTCTCTCTCACTTTCTGGTAGTATCACTCACGAAACATTCTCTCTCAAAGTCTCCCTGATGCAATTCCGTTAGTTGTCAACCCCCCCCCCCTCTCTCTCTCTTTGATACAATTCCGTTAGTTGCCAAAGAAACTCTCTCTCTCTCTCTCTCTCTGGATAACTATATGGCTTTAGTCGAGTGTTTCCAGCTTGTGCAGAGTGAGTTTTACGGGCATAAAGCCACGCAAAGCTTGTGCAGAATAAAACCCTGACTAACTAATTAACTGGCTTCAATTGTTAAAGAAATTCGTTCTGTCTGTCACATTGAGTAAAACACAGTAGCGAATTTTTGTCATGAACAATGTATCTGATAATATAACTCAGGAAACTTGCTCTCTCAAAGTCTCCCAGATACATTTCCGCTAGTTTTCAAATGCCCCCCCCCCCCCCCCCCCGTCTCTCTGTGTGATACTATTCCAGTAGTTGTCAAAGGAAATCTCTCTCTCTCTCTCTCTCTCTGACTTGGTAAACCACAGCATTTTGTTGGAGAAATTATCTATATACATGTACATCCCTGATCCTAAGACAATCTCCTTATTTTGTTCATATCTTCAAGGTAGAAGGCAGAAAGTCTACCACAATGGTGCGTTTTCTGAGGAAGGTGTTGTAAGCTCGGTATGCCCCAGAGGCTCTATCCTTGGCCCAGTTTTCTTTTGTTTATTCATCAATGATATGCCCCTCTCCATCTCAAACTCTAATGTAAGCTGTGATATGTTTGCTGACGACTCCACGCGCCATGCGTCGGATATGGATGAGTCCAAAGTAAACGAAGTATTGCAGCATAGCCTCATTGAAGTCTCCCAGTGGTGTAAAAGTCAACCACATGGCAATCAATACCTAAAAAAAAAACAAAAAAAACCCCTAAAGCATGCTAATGACAACGTGCCAAAATCAACAACGCAAACTATCTCCTCTGCGGTTGTCAGTTGGATCGGAGTCCATCGAGCAAGTCTCAAACCACCGTCTACTATGTGTCATAATTGACGACCAACTCTCCCTGATGCAATTCCGTTAGTTGTCAAAGAAATCTCTCTCTCTCTCTCTCTCTCTCTCTCTGTGTGAATGATTATACATGTACGTCTCGCATGGTTAAAAAAAAAATAAATCTCTCAATCTGTTGCACTCAGTAAAACACAGTCACGAACAGTATCGTAAACTATGTATCTGGTAATATATAGCTCACGAAACTTTCTCTTCCAAAGTCTTGCCGATACAACCCCCCCCCCCCCCCGCCCTCTCTCTCACTCGCTGCATGATTATACGTCTTTAGTAGTGAACGAAATTCTCTCAATCTGTCTCACTCAGTATAAAATAGCCGGGAACTGTGTTGTGAACTTTGTATCTGGTATTATGACTCAAAACTTTCTCTCTCTTCCAATGTCTCCCCAAGACAATTACATCTTCCCCCCCCCCCCCACCCCCCTCTCTCTATCTCTCTCTCTCTCTGTGCGATACGATTCCGTGAGTTGTCAAAAGAAATCTCCCTCTCCCTCTCTCTTTGAATAATTATATGGTTTTACTCGTCAAAAATTATTCTGTCTGTTTCGCTGAGCATAAAACATGGTCAAGATGCTCAAGCCCCCCCCCCCCCCCCCCCGGCTCAGTGAAAGAATTCATTAAAGAGTCCTTTTATAAGCAGAGCGGAAGGCCGAGTCAGTACTTGCTGAGCGGACAGATAAAGGAAGAGAATTCCAAATAGTCGGTGCTGCAGAAAAGAAAGACCTTTCTCCAAAGGTTTTAGTGAAAACACGTGGTTTGCAGAGTGTGAGAGTGGATGAGCGAAGTGTTCTTGTTGGTACGTAGACTAACTCAGAGAGATAAGAAGGTCCTGACTGACTAATGACACGGTAGCACATGCAAGCAATCTTAATGCGAGCCCCTGGGGAGCCAGTGCAAAGTGCGGAGGTGTGGGGTGATGTGATCTCTTCGCGAAACTCTCAGAACTAGGCGTGCCGCATTGTTTTGTAACCTTTGGAGTCACTGTAAGAGATCCTTCGGGCTGTTTACAAGGAGACCATTACAGTAATCCAAGCGTGAAAGCACAAAAGCTGACACAAGAGTCTTTGTAGCCTAAACTGAGAGGAAATGACGAATAGAGCTAATACGACTGAGCTCAAAGTTCACAGTAGGGATGATGTTCACTACATGGGCATGCATAGTCAAGTGTGAGTCAAGAACAACACCGAGATTCTTAGCTGATTTGGCAAATGGAACAGTAGCATCACTGACAACAAGAGTATCAGGTAATGGACCAGCGGACTTAGCTAAGGCATATAACTGATATCCATAGCCAAAAGCTGTTTATTAATGCACACATAACCTCTCATGTTAATTATGCCTCCACTGTTTGGGATGGGTGTTTTGATTTTGTTTTGTTTGTTTTGTTTTGTTGTTTTTTGGTCGTTAGTGTTACATGATATGTTCTTAAAAAGAGTCTAGCACAGCCCAGAACAGACCCCCCTCCCCTCCTCCCACGACCATTGCGAGTACACATAGAGCTCCCCCACCTCCCCGTCACTCTGCCATCGCAGTAACGTCACACTTTATGCCTTTCCTTCGCAAGTCCGCTTATAGACAGATTCAAGAGTCACCATTTTCAGCAGTGTGGGAATCACGGGGAAGCCGTTGTATGCACGTCATTCGTGACGAATTGCATACCGGTGTGGGCATGGCGCCACCATCTTGTTGATACAAACATCTAAACTTACGAAAAACAGGGCTGCAAAACTGGCAAAGCACGTGGGTTTGAAAGATGTCGGTTTGCCAGTTATGCTGCTTTTCGTAAGTTTAGATGTTAGTATCAACAAGATGGCGGCACGATCATTACGTAATAGGGGTAATCATCGAATTTTGTTCAATATCCCGGGGAGTTGTGCAGAAAGTGAAGATTAGAGTGTAGCAAGATATGTAGATTTGGACAGCGGTTTTCCTGATACCATCGGACATGCAGAAGAGTTGGAAGAAAATAACTTTGATGATGGGAACGAGAAGGTGATCAATCAACGCTAATCGAGTGCCAGTGGGAGGTGGCAGATGTGTTCTGTGTGGGGAGGCCAGGAAAGTCGGAGAGGAGTGAGTAGAGGCAGTACTGGGAGGCAACGGAGTGAAACTAGAGGGAGTGCTGCGTTAGATCTGAATCTCACGGCTGTTTGGATAAACATATACACAGACAGTAACCAGTCTACGAAGGTGAGAATGGTCCTGCTGTGTTTCCCCCTGCTGATTGCATCATGATAGACTTTTAGGATATTCTTTTCCCTGGACTTTGTCATGTTGTTGCAGAGCACTGAACAAACCTGTATGCTAGACAGAGGTGTGTGCATTGGTGCAGCAGGAAGGGTGGAGGGGTGGGGGGCCCGAAAAGCTGGGCACACTGTGCATTTTGCTGTGTCGCATGTGCTCATTGGTCTGTACATAGGTGTTTCAAGTATGACCTCAGGCAATATAGAGATAGATCTCATGAAAGACATCATCAGCAGTAAATGCAGTAAGCCTGCAGTACAGCTGAAGTCAGTTGCATACCAAAGTGTTCTGTGTGTGTTTGAACAGTCTGTGAAATAACATGCAAGGTCAGTACAAATGAGGACTAAACAGAAACCATGCACAGCATCACGAAATGTTTTATCTTTTGGAACTGACTCGCAGGGTAAATCTGCACACTGGTGGATGAAATGTACATAACAAGGTTCAACTTTTACTTTCACTGCTTCAGGATGAATATTTCCATAAAACTGGCAAATATGCTTTGAAAATCAAACATGAGGCTAGAAATAGATGAATGGTGTCCCTTTGGGATACAGTTGTCTCCCCAATTGTTTCCATTGATGATAAGTTTGTGCTCATTGCATTCTGTATTCAATATCCTTTCAGATATTATACTGTTATTAATATAAAATGAGGGGTATGTGTACAGTAAACCTAAGACTGATTGTACCCACAAACTGTCATTTGTTTCAAATAGTTCTGCAAAGGAAAGGGTTATTTGTTCCACCTGAGCATTACTACAGGCTCTTGATTTTGCTTAGTAATTGTTGTGTTAATAAATCCGCTCTGGAAAAACAAAAATCTCTTTCCGTCTCTCTCTGACCACCCATATGGCTTTAGGTGTCAAAGAAATTCTCTGAGTAAAGCACGGTCGAAAACTATGTATCTGATTGTATAACTAAAAAAAATCCAACAATAAAAAATCAAAACATACAACAACAACAACAACAAAACACATTACTGTGGAATTTGACATGGACTGAAATCAGTATGTGTACTTTCATCATATTAAGTCACCAGAAAGTGTCTTTGCTTCAGGTGGCGTGGGGGGGGGGGGGGGAGTGGGAAGACAGCATAACTTTCAAGCATATGCCAGTGTTACGAGCGTGGCTGTGCCTCTTGTTTATATTTTGTTTGTATGCTGTAGGATAACAGCTGTAATGCTTTTTTTGTAGCTTTGGTGAGATAGAGAAGTCGCTTTGTTTAGTTTATATTCTTTTATAGTAATGTAAATCTGTTTCCCGTGATCCAGAAGTTTCTTTTGTTATCACGAGTATTCGAGAAGTGGTGACCTTGTTTTGGCTGCCCCCTTTTACCCTCGGGCGACGGTATGCACTTCGGGCCTAGGGCTCAGTCGCTCGGAAATCTCGTGGAAATCGCTTTGTTCTGACCTGTTTACGATTAGAAGGTGTTATATAACGCGCCTAGGTTCGGCGGGCAGGTACTTGATTATTCTGGATTCTTCTTTAGTTTTAAAATAGCAATAATGTGATTCACGCTTTGATTTTGATTGGTTCTGTTATAAGAGTGGTCCAGAATGTACTAGAATGCCGTTACTGTATATAAGGCCCGGAGATGTTTGTGTGTGTGTGTGTGTGTGTGTGTGTGTGTGCACGAGAGTAGCTTGTAATTGCTAAGCTTGAAAGTGCTGTGTAACACCAGAGGTTATTCCGAAAATGTATTCTTAGCAACATTCAATGCAGATAAAGCAAATGTTCTACTGGTTGTCTTATTTCCCTTTCATCCCTATTCCTGTGACCTTGACCCCTCAGGCCAAGGTTACCCACATTATGCACATGGAAGTATTTCATACACACTGCATGTGTCGTAAGCATCCTATTATGGCACGCAAATAACAAATCCCACACCCTTAGACCGCGAAAACAGTAATGTCCCACCACCAGACAACCAAAACAAAACCCCCAACAATTCAGCGGCTGGGTGTTTGGGAGTTTTCCGCCATATATGGGTGATATCAAAGATGGGGCGATGAGAAAAAGGCAAGCACAAAATATGGTCGAAGCCGGGGTTCAAACTCACGACCCGAGCATTGAAACCCCAACACTCTACCGTTCGGCTATCCCGTCCCCCTATTTACTGGAAATCAGACAGACGAAAACGGGGTATAGAAAGTGATTTCATGCATTGACCATTGGGTGGTGATCTTTTATTTGCAGGCTCTTAATATAATATCAATTTAAGTGTTACAGTGATTTTGTCTTAGTTCTTTACCTGCACTCCAAAACAGGAATTAACAACAGTAGCGGACTGTTTCACACTGCCTTAGAATATAGAGCAAACCTGTCTCTTTAAAATAATATTTTTGGAACGCTGGCCATTTTCTTATCACTTCGTTGTGGTGGGGTCGTTAAATCCCAATTAACCAACCATATATGTGAAGATCAAAATGACTTTGAAAGAGACAACTGTGCGAAAGTGGTTGTCCATTAGATATGGTGGTGTGTTATTGTGGTGACTGGATTGTAATATTGTTGCACCAGACAGCGGGGGTGGGGGGGGGGGGTAATTGGTAGACAATGGCAATTGGATTACTTGTGGGGATAGTTTTAAGTGCTGTTGAAGGAATGTAGGAAGTGATTGTTGGGTGTCAGAAGGTGTTATGCCTGTAACAGTGGGGTGGTAGGCTTGTGATTTTTTAATGTTTCTTGCGCCTGCATGGGTGTCGTTAGTGAATGTGTTCTTGGGTATAAGTGGGGTACGGTACTGAAGGTTTGTTCTGTCATTTGTGATTTGAGTTAGGAGTTACCAGCTTACACAAGTTTGACTGTAGTGTTGGTTTTAACCGTGCGATTTTACATCAAATTATGCACTTAGTTTGTATGTCTTTTAGGCGGGTTGTGTTTGTATGTGAGATAGAGTTCTGGGGAGGGAAATATAGAGGGAAAGAGTCTGTGGTGTAGAGTGGGTGGTGTTTGCGAGTTTGACTGTGGCGTGGGGTGTTGGGGGTGTGGAGGGTGGTTTGAATGCAGTAATAATGGAATGTGTGAATACCGATGAAGCTGAGACTCATAAGGAAAACAATAATAATATATTATTTTTACAGTCAAACCTGTGTACGCTGGTCACCCAAGGGACTGAGTCAAATTGACCGGCTTAGACAGATGACCGGGTTATCCAGGATGGCATGTCAACAGCTAGTATGTAACCCAATTAGGCAGTGGGACGGAGACCTCGTTCGTTTCAATCCGTGGACGGTATTACTAAAGTACATGATTTTTATATGACACAGCTCATCAACACCTTCTTTTTTGAAAACCGCAGATATCTCACGTGTAACGATTCGCATTTTATAGAAATCGACTGTTATAATCTGCCGAAATCGAGCTCTGTCAAAAACAAGGGAGACTACAACCGCTGCCGCGTTTGCGTCACTTGCTTGATTTCTGACCAATGAAAAAATCAGCCTATTTGCTTCAGTGCGGAGTTGCAGCATGGCGTCGTCTGCTTCGCTCTCGGCGGCGTCTGCTGCAAAAGTTCGTTGTGTCATTCATTTTAGTGCTACAAACGAAGATAAAGCGATTTGCGTCCTAACAGAGACAACTTTTGACAGAATTCTAGATTTCTCGAACAAATGGAAGCGTCTGGTAGGTGCTCAAGGTGATGTGGCTCGCGTGTTTGTCGCAACGTCTGCCGCAAGGGGCTCCTGACGCAGGTGTTGGATTTCACAGGCAATGTTACAACCGATTCACTGACTCAGCCCGGTAAGTTTCCAGTTGATAAAGTTTCTCATTGATATTGAAGAACAAAAGCCATGATGGCATGTAGCATTACCATTATAGACGGAAAATAACATCTCTCTCTCTCTCTCTCTCACACACATTAAATTTTCAGTAACTACCGGTGGTAAACTGTGTGTTTTGTAAATTGTATGAGCAGCATGTATGTTTATTTATTTATTTCATTCTTTAACATTGTGCATTATGATGTATTTCAGGCTTCGCAGAATTGAAGCCGGAAGGGCTTCAAGGTATGTGTCTCTGTTGCACACAGAGCCAGAGAGTGAGGCACCACCAGCAAAGAGGTTGCAAAAGAAGAGACAAAAGAAACGCAGACACAACCACAGTAACCGAACTACTTATTTTCTTCACCACAAGCATCATCCTCATCCATCAATATTATTTATCCATCTTCACTCTCATCATTATCATCATCATCACCTGACAATATTTCTACTTACACAACACCAGAACACACTCCAGCTCACACCACAAAACACACAACTGCTCTCACCACAGACATAAACACAGAACACTCAATAAGCACCATAACACACACCGCAGATACAAACACAGAACACGCAGCATAAACCACAACACAATACATACTGACATCAGAGGATTTGGATATTATTAATAGAGAATTTGACAAACCCATGGACACGTAAACAACAGACACTGACACAGTATTGCAACCCTTCAACATTGCACACCAACTAGACCAACTCATCACTGGCATCCACTCGCACAACAACAACATCCTCCCAGCACCACTTACATATGCACCACAGCTCACACTACCTGGACTGATCTACACCTTTCTTCATGCAAAAACTTCTTACAGACATCAACCTCAGAATCAAAAGTGCTTCAATCATATCACAACAATCAAGGCTACTCTCTTCTTAGCACTAAACACTTACAGACAACATAATGGACAGACTCAAACACAAGATTACACAGGAACACACACCACACATGACAGTACTTGACGCATGCACTAGGAACACACCCCTACCACCACACTTGCGCACGCCCACACCTGCACCTACACCTGCATCCACACCACCCTCACCTAAACCTGTGCACATACAACCCACATCAACATCTGCACCACCCTCATCCACACATACACTTACACTACCATCACACACATCCACATCTGCATTACTTTCAACCAAACCACCACTCTCATCCACGCATACACCTGAACCAACCTCATCTGTACCCCTGCCTGCACCACCCTCATCAAACAAACCTACACCCATGCCACCATCTTGCACATTCGCATCTACACCATCCTCATATACACATACACAAACATCATTCACATTCACATTCACATCCACATCTGCTCCCACAACATCATCACACTTCAAATACCCTGCACCAAAACCACGACAGTCATACACAACACCCACATACGCCACACCAAACAGATCACACAGACCACTCTTACCTCCACCACACTGCAGAAAAAAACCCTTACTTCCAAACCCAGCCACACACCTATACAGATGCCCACGCACACCACTTCTACAGACACCTAACAAACCAACACACACTCACACTAATAAACACTAACCTACACACACGTACACTGATACACACTACAAATCATACGTTTTAACCCATCACTTCACATCATCTTTCATACTCATTCTCATCTCCATCTTCATACAAGAAGTACACAAAAAAATAAAAAATAAAATTCATCATACCACTTTGAGTGTTCCTCTTTTCACTTGTTGGTTGGTTTGTTGGTTTAAATGCTTCTATTATTCCTTTTTATTATATTTTTATATATCTCTGGATGGGGTTACTGGGTAAAGTCGATGTCTTCTTTCCATAAACAAAATGTCTTGCGCGTCTGTGGTTATTTTTCATGTTTTGGACAAGTATTCAGATTTTTTTTAGTGCACTGAAAGACTTTAGTGATGCACAGACTTAAAAGTTAAATTAACTGATAAGTTATACTGTGGTAATGCTGCAACATTCATGTGGAGACATAGCTGTGCTCAACTTTCAATGAGTCTTTGCTATGCTCCGCGTCGCAAGCCCAGGTAAGATACATGTACATGTACTAATCTGTGTTGAAGTCCTCAATTTTTCTTGTTAGATCTCGATTTTCATTGTTATGCTCTCCTGGAGGTTTTGTCACAGTATGTATGTATATAAACACACGCTCCTGAGGTGTCAGTGTGCCAAGCATCTGATACTGAATTAGTCTGTGAACAGCTTTGTCCTTATCAGTGATATCACTGTCTTTATCTCTTTTCCAAAGCCTTTCACAAGACCCATAGGCTCTTAGATTTGTTTCACATGTCCAGAATGTTTGTTTTTCAACAAACTGAACAAAATTACCACGAATTATAAAGAATGCCATAAGTTTGTTTGTCGCCAGGTGCGCACAGTCAAAAGTACAAGTACTAAAAATAGAAAATGACGATACTAAAAAAATGCGAATCGTTACGGGTGAGATATCTTCAGATTTGGATTCAGCACACAAAATACATCTAGGATCACCCATTTTTGTGTACTTTAGAAAACCTGTCCACGGAAACGATTTTTTGAGCAGTAATTTGGGTGCGTCCCAACGCCTAAATGGGTACTTAAGTGGCGCTCAGCTATTCCCCCGCCACCCTCTCTTTTTTTCACTGACCACAGACTTGCATTAAAATTAGAGACAGATTGAGCCCTTCACGTTTATTTAGCTCTGTGCCGGTAAGCCTCGCTTGCAGCAATCGGTTGACTGACTGAATCGTTTGCAGCATACTAAAGAGTGCGATGTAACTAAACTGAGGGTGGGTGGATGTTTGGGGGTTTAACGTCCTATTCCACCACATAGGGTGATGTAACTAAACTGCAACAACCCATAGACAAGTGTGTGTAAGAACAGAGAGACTCAAACACAGAATTTTGATGTGAACACAGAACATTCCAACTTTACAGCATTGGGTTTAATCGCCAGTGCGGATGACTGCTTTCTGGCTAAGTATAGTTCTCCACATAGACCATTTGGCCTTGAATGTATGTCTGTTGCAGCATATTAAAGTGTGCGATACAAATAACCTGAAATAATCCATAGGAATATGTGTGTAATAACAGATAAACCCAAACACAGAATTTTGATGTAAACACGGAACGTCCCATCATTACATACAGCATTTGGGTTTAATCGCCGGTGCAGAAAACAGTGTTTTCTTGCTCAGTATAGTCCTCTACTGAGACCATTTGACTTTGAATGCATGTGTTTTGCAGGATGTTAAAGTGAGGGATGCAAATAACCTGAAATAAACCATAGGCAAATGTGTGTAAGAACAGAAAAACCCAAACACAGAATATTGATGTGAAGACGGAACGTCCCAACTTTACATACAGCATTTGGGTTTAATCGCCGGTGCGGAAGGCATTGTTTTCTGGCTAAGTGTAGTTCTCCACATAGGCCATTTTGGCCTTCAGTGTATGCCTTTTGCAGCGTATTGAAGTATGCGATGCAAATAACCTGAAATAACCCATAGGCAACAGGGTGTAATAAGAGATAAACCCAAACACAGAATTTTGATGTGAACACGGAACGTCCCAACTTTACATGCAGCATTTGGGTTTAATCGCCGGTGCAGAAAACAGTGTTTTATGGCTCAGTATAATCCTCTGCTGAGACCATTTGACTTTAAATGCATGTGTTTTGAAGGATATTAAAGTGTGCGATGCAAATAACCCGAAATAACCCATAGGCAAATGTGTGTGACAACAGGGAAATCAAAACACAAAATTTTGATGTAAACACGGGACGTGTGTAAAGTGTTTAAAAGTCACACAGTCGCACAAGTGCAAAATGGGGACATTTCCAAATTTTTGCAAACAATCAATTTTTTTATACGTTTTTCAGGGCGTAGAACACGATTTTGCACTTAGTACAATGTGGGAACGTTCCATCATACACCTCGGTTCCCTCTTTGGAGTTGAGATTTGTGTCTCAGTACCATTATTACACAAATGACACGTACACACACACACACACACACACACACTGGAGCACATACACAGATATATACATGAACCGGTTACTGTAAAATTATACATAGCATAATATAAAGTTGAGTGCTTAACCATCTCTAGATATCATTCAAGTAAAACTTTATATAATGTCCACTGGCTTGTGAATTTGTCTGGTGAGGTAGTTATAACGTGTCTGTATTTTTCAACATTGTGCCTGTACTTGATAACATTCTTAAACATATTAATGTTTGGTAGTGTTTTCTGTAATTTGCACTTACATATGTGGAACTTTCCTAATAATATCTTGAGATCCATGACTTCGTCAGTTTTGCAGTTCTGTTTCCAGCCGAAGAGAATTAGAGATTCTGAGAAGGTGAATTTGGTACAATGGGAACAAGTGGGATACAACCATGTTAAAATACTAGTCCAGAAATTTTGTACAATAGGGCAGTCCCAGAAAAGGTGTACAATAGTCTCTTCCTCCACACCACAGAAGGTACAACAAGGAGAGTCACACAACTTCCTCAAAAAAAGAAATCTTCGTGTGGGTAGTAGACGATGAATTAGTCTAAACTGAAACCATCTCAGGTGTGTATCACTAGTACATGTAATTATTTTCTTAAAGATTGATGTCCAGTTAAGTTGATATGTACAATGTTGCTCCCCTCTACTGATACCGGTGGGAGCCTCGTTTGTTTTCACAAGCACTGAGTATCACCATGTAACAAAATCGACCACACTTTACTATACACAGTTTTGTAGTTATCCTCAATATCAAAGAACATCTTCTGCTTATAGTATCTAATGGCTTGCAAAATTCCATTATATACAAGAAAGTTGGATGAAACATCAGGAAACTTGTTATGAAATTCTGTATAACTAATAAATACACCATTGCTGTCCACCAAATCCCCTATTTTTACAACACCATTGTCAATCCATTCTGCTACATGTATTGTCTTACTATCTCTTAGTATATTCAAATTATAATGTATACATTCAGACAGACACTCACTACTGTTTTCTTTACATTGCTTACATAGTTTTTTGTAATGTCGCATCACATCACGCCAAAAACTGTTTTTAAATCTTTTCATTATTAAGTTTGCGAACTCCCCTCCGGATATGGGCAGACTTTGCATTTCTGGACACTGAACAAAGAGCATTCTTCTCATAACTGAATCTTTTAGAAAAATTCTCTTTAGCCAGCTAATTTTCATAGACGCAACAAAGGAGTACACATCCATCATTCTCAGTCCACCTTCATCATAACGTGAACAAACAACAGTCTTTTTCAGTTTTGCTCGTTTCTTGTCCCATAAAAAATCATAGAAACACTGATTCAAGTCATGAAGAAAATGTACAGGTGGATCTGGGATATTTGTGAATAGTGGGACTAGTTTTGATAATGCTAACGTTTTAATAACAGTAATTTTCCCATAGGGGGTCAGTTGTCTCCTTGCCCACACTAGTAGTAGGCGCTTAATCTCCTCTAATTTACCTTGATAATTTAAATTAACAATGTCACTAGTGTTTGTGGAGAAAACAACGCCAAGGACTTTGAATTTAGCTGGGTTCCATACAAAATCTGTGCCAGGCATATATTTAATTCCACCACCTTTTCTTGAGCCTATCCAAACTACTTGTGTTTTTTCATTATTCATACACAAACCAGAGAAGGATGAAAAGTATGTATACTTTGTTCAAACGACTTCTTACTTCCATCTAAATACAGGGTGGTGTCATCGGCAAACTGTGAAAGCAGTACTTTAATATCATCTGCAATTTTAATACCAGCAATTTCTTTATTGTTTCTTAATAACAAAAACAAAATTTCAGCGCATACGAGGTATATATATATGATGAGCAGGGGTCCCTCTGCCTCAAACCCCTGAATACTTTAAACCAACCAGAATAGCCACCATTTACTGCGAGACAGGAAATCACATTGTTATAAAAAGTTTTTATCCAATGTTTCAGTGTTGGACCAAAATTAAAAAAGTCTAAACATTTCTCAACAAATGACCAGGCTACACTATCGTACGCTTTCTGAAAATCTATCAGCAGCAATTGACCAGGAATGTTGTGTGTATCCGTGTATTCTAATATGTCATACATCATTCTGATGTTTTCACCAATAAAGCGTCCAGGTA
>JACVVK020000041.1:405000-417500 GCA_018292915.2 Batillaria attramentaria | reverse complement strand
ATTTCGATGGAAATTTCTAGACCATCCCAGAACATGCGAGTGCAGTAACGTCAGTAGATTACGTAACCTTGGAAAGATTCCGTACTTGCCAGTATGTTACAGAATGTTCTAGATCTGACCTGTTAGTATATAAGCAGCACAGCACAGCGTTCTGGGTTCTTCCTCTTTCATGAGTTTGTTCTTGCGCATCTTCTGTTAATAAAGTATTGGAGTTCCAGCCTGTTGTATCCCGTGTCTTCTCTGCGAGTGCACCGAGAGAGCGACATAGCAGGAGAAAAATACAACAGAAATATTTGGCGTCGCCGACAGGATTCGACATTGATCTACCTACGAAGGGACAGTACTCTCCAGTACTCAAGAAACTCCAACTACAGAAGTTGCACCCCTTCAACTGTTGCAGCAGCGAAAATTGACGACTGACAATGGCAGAGACAGCGGAGCTGATAAAATTGCTTAGAGAGCAATTAGAACAGCAGAAGGAACAGATGAAGATTCAAATGGAACAGCAGAAGGAACAGATGAAGATTCAGAAGGAACAGATGAAGATTCAAATGGAACAGCAGACGGAACAAATGGAACAGCAGAAGGAACAAATGGAACAGCAGAAGGAACAGATGAAGGAACAGATGAGAATTCAAGCAAAGCAGCATGAAGAAGAATTAGCAGTCCAAAGAGAGCAGATGGGTGCGTTGATGAAGATGATTCAAGTTCAGACACCGACTGGGGATTCCAGCGCAAGTACCCGTCCTCACACTTCTACTGTTTCGACCGCCGCTATTCCACCTTTCGCTGCCTTTGATTCCACTTCAGAAATGTGGCCTGACTACTGGTCAAGATTCTGCACATTTCTTGTCGCCAACGCCGTTCCTGACGACCGCAAGGCTCAAGTCTTCCTCACAAATCAGACTCCGGCTATCTACAAACAACTGGCAAATCTGGCTGCTCAACAAAATCCAAGAATGATTATCAACGATCTGACGATGGACCAAATCGTCGAGTTCATGAAAGAACAATTTGACCCAAAACTGTTCATAGTGCGAGAACGTTTCAAGTTCTGGAGCAACATGGAACGGAAGCCAGGCGAAACACTCCAGGAGCTGGCAGCCCGTATACGTCAAGACGCGGCTACCTGTGACTTTCCTTCGATCCAAGATCCACAAGATGAAGCTCTTAGGCAGAGATTCATATGTTCTGTCAACAACGAAGCTGTCTTGAAGGCTCTTTTCAAGGTCAAGGATACCGAGTTGGATTTTGCCAAGGCTGTCAAGATCGCCATAGAGACTGAAGACGCGGCAAAGGTGGCCAAGGAAACTGTCTACGGTTCCAAGCCTAGGCCGGTCAACAAAGTCAAGATGAACAACAAAGGGGGTCGACCAAAGAACCACCAGCAGTCTAACTCCACGACCAGCAATTCAGCAAAGTGCTACAGGTGTGGAAAGGCTCATAAAGCAACAGACTGCTTCTACAAAGAATCCAAATGCAACTTCTGTCAGAAGATAGGACATTTGGAGGCTGTCTGCAAAAAAAAAACTGCATCAACAGCAACAAGGGGGACGACAATCTGCAAAATCTTCAGTGAAAAGTATCACAAAAGCAGAGCTCGTCAAAGCCATCCTCGGCGAAGTTCCCCAAGATACTCCTAGGTTGGACGTTCCAGTCACAATCCAGGATCAACAGTTCACGATGGAGCTGGACACCGCAACCACAGGAAATTTTGTTTCTGTGCCAGTCTGGAAACAACTGGGAAAACCGAAGCTGGATGACGTCACACATCGGTACGAGTCTGCCAGCAAGCACGACCTACCCGTGTTGGGCACCTTCATGGGCCAGACTAAGGACCCAGTGACTGGTAAACAGAGCTCCATTCCCTACATCGTCACCAAGATCCCTGATCTCAACCTACTTGGACGAAACGCGATCCAGGCTCTGGGAATTTCAGTGGACAATGCCCTCGGACTGAAGAGCATAGAGAGTCAAGTCAAGAGCGAGGGTGCAAAAGAATCGCATCCGAAGACCTCCAGCACAACTTATGCTTCTCTTCAAAAGGATTGCCACACTCTCTGCGACAAGTTCCCAGATCTCTTCAAGGAAGAATTGGGATGTCTGAAGGATTTTGAGCTGGAAGTAAAGTTCAAGTCCGACGCGAAGCCGGTTTTTCACAAGGCAAGGCCGGTTCCGTTCGCTCTTCGTGATGACCTGACGAAAGGCTACGAAGAAGGCATCGCCAAAGGAGTCTGGAAGCCAGTCCAGTTCAACGACTATGGAACACCAGTGGTTCCAATTCGTAAGACAAACAGTACAGGCGCCCTGAAGCCAAAACTGCGGATCTGTGGTGACTACTCAGTCGGGATCAACGATCAACTTGCTGATCACCGTCACCCAATGCCTCTCCCAGAGGAACTGATGCAAAAGCTGGGAGGAGGATTCGGTTACACGAAGATCGACCTCGCTGATGCCTACAACCAGATCAAGCTGGCACCAGAAAGTCAACGCAGACTAGCCCTCAGCACTCACCGTGGGGTACTTCTGCAACAACGACTACCTTTCGGAATCAAGTCAGCACCTGGTTATTTTCAGGAGATCATGGAAAATCTGACCAGTGATCTGCCTGGAGTTGCCGTCTTCCAAGATGACATACTCACCAGCGGGAAGGATGCCAAAGATCATCTGAGCAATCTGGAACGACTACTCACGCGTCTGAACGACAAAGGACTCAGATGCCGTCGTGAAAAATGCCTGTTTGCTCAACCCAGTGTGGAATACCTTGGACACACTCTATCGGCTGAAGGAATCTCCAAAGGATCCAAAGTCGAGGCAGTCTTGAAGATGCCACCACCTACGGATGTCTCAAGCTTGAAGTCTTTTCTGGGCTCAGTACAATTCTACGGGAAATTCATCCCAAACCTGGCTACTATGGCAGAGCCGCTCTACCGCCTGACAAAGAAGGCAAATCCCTGGAAGTGGGGAGAAGAGGAACAAGCAGCTTTTGAACAGCTGAAGAATGTGCTTTCCTCTGATCAAGTCCTTGTACACTTCGACCCAGATAAGCCTGTGGGGCTGGCTTGTGACGCATCCAACGTTGGAATTGGAGCAGTACTGTTTCATCGCTATCCGGATGGAAGCGAGCGCCCAATTGCCAATGTGTCCAAGACTCTTACAGCTGCAGAAAGAAACTACAGCCAAATCCACAAGGAAGCCCTAGCCATCATCTATGGTTTGCGGAAATTCTACCAGTATCTGTACGGACGACAGTTCATACTGGTGACTGATCACAAGCCCCTGACGGCACTGTTCGGACCAAAGAAAGGGACACCACTTCTTGCAGCTAACAGACTAGCTCGGTGGGCCCTATGGCTGAACCAGTTCGACTACACGATCGAGTACCGGAAAACTGCAGATCACGGCAATGCAGATGCCCTCAGTCGCTTGCCTTCTGGAGACGACATCGACTTTGACAGGGAGGAGAGTGGGGAAGACACGGACATGGTGTGCGCCATCCGAGTTCTCAGTCTTCAAGTCAAACCTTTCGACGCCAACATCCTTCGTCAAGAGTCAGGCAAAGATCCAGTGATAGCTACAGTGATGCGCTACGTGCGCGAAGGGTGGCCGCTGAAGCACGCTGAGATCAACGAAGAAGTCAGAAAGTTCCAGAAGTTGTCTGATTCTCTCAGTATCTGCCACGGATGCCTCATCTATGGTACAAGAGTTGTGATTCCACAAAGCCTGCAGCCCAAGATCCTTGATCTTCTGCACATCGGACACTTCGGCATGGAACGCATGAAGCAGTTGGCAAGAACTGCAGTATACTGGCCCGGTATCGACGCTGCAATAGAGATGACGAGTCGACGATGTGACTCATGCGGCGAACATCAAAACAAGCCATCCAAACCGCCAGTTCATCCCTGGATGTTACCAGAGAAGCCATGGAGCCGAGTTCACTTGGACCACGCCATCAACTTCATGGGCACCAACTGGCTGGTGATCACGGATGCTTACTCAAAGTACCCATGCATCCACCCAACGTCATCCACGTCCACTAGAGCTACTCTAGACCTGCTGGAAGAAGACTTCGCTCACTTCGGATACCCACACACGTTGGTCTCCGACAATGCAACCACCTTTGTTTCTGAAGAGTTCCAGAGCTGGTGCAAGGAACGTGGGATCACGCACCTGACAGGAGCGCCCTATCATCCTGCTACCAATGGAGCTGCAGAACGGCTGGTGCAGACATTCAAGCAAGCTCTCAGGAAGTCTTCTCTGCCCCCGAAGCGAGCACTTCAAGAGTTTCTTATGCAGTACCGGAGAATGCCGACATCCTGCGGATTCTCTCCGAGTGAACTCTTGATGTCCAGGCAGATTCGGACAAGGATCGACACTTTGCTTCCCTCGCCAGCACACATAGCTCAGGGCAAGCAATCCAAGGAGGCATCTAAAACTCAGGTGACTCCGGACCCTGGAGGTGTCGCCAAGGTGACCAGGCAGTACAAGGCTGGAGATCCAGTATATGCACTGTACTATGGACCTCACCATGCCAAGCAGCCCAGATGGGTACCAGCAGTGGTCAAGAAGTCTACGGGTACTCGCTGCTTCAACGTCAAGGTAGTTCCTCGTGGCCCAGTTTGGAGACGACAATGGGAACAGCTGCGCCCACGTTACGCTTCTGAAGAGGACAACGAACCTGGTGATTCAGCAGATGCCTCTGAGCTCCCGATCGACCATCCGATGGAGATTCTGGAGAATGTGCCACCGACACAGAACCAGAGCAGACCACGACTGCCCAGGACCAAGCCACCTGTTCCTGAGTATGGTCCAGACAACCCCAGACGATCCAAAAGAACACCAAAACCCAGAGACAGACTTTGTTGTTGAAGTTTGTTGTGAAACAACAATTTTGGTAGGGAGGTGTTGTAGAGATCGCGAAAAGTCACTGCATTTCGATGGAAATTTCTAGACCATCCCAGAACATGCGAGTGCAGTAACGTCAGTAGATTACGTAACCTTGGAAAGATTCCGTACTTGCCAGTATGTTACAGAATGTTCTAGATCTGACCTGTTAGTATATAAGCAGCACAGCACAGCGTTCTGGGTTCTTCCTCTTTCATGAGTTTGTTCTTGCGCATCTTCTGTTAATAAAGTATTGGAGTTCCAGCCTGTTGTATCCCGTGTCTTCTCTGCGAGTGCACCGAGAGAGCGACATAGCAGGAGAAAAATACAACAGATTTAAATAAATATTACGCCTGTACACGAAAGACAACCAACTTGTCTCAAAAGGGCGATAACTCCCAAATCACTTAAGCAATCATCACACGCTTGAATCGTCTAATGTAACATTTTGATATATTTGGATACCCCAAATTTGAAGCCATTCGGTTGAGTATTTTCGAAGAAACGGGCCTGGACACAATTCACACACACACAGCCGCACGCACACACGCACACACGCACACACATCCGCACAGACGGCACTCACTGAGGAGGAGAAGTGCGTTCGGAACACTATACGCGTCAGCATCGATGACGCAAGTTTTCTTACGTCATTGTCAGAGTTACACTTGCAAAATCGTCTCTGCGGGAGATCGGCAGTGACGTGCGTTTGTACCACAGATGCTTGCCTATGAACGTGGAAATTTTAGCCCGTCCTATTATGTTGTTTCCATTACTATGGAAACAACATAAAAACAGGTGACGTGTTCGTTTCCGTAGGATAATTATAGCCGTGACGAAATATGTTCATAAGTTATCTTTCTTTCAAGCAATTTTTTTTTAAAAGTCTCTCCGACAGTGTTTAGAGTTCGGCTTATCTGTCAAAATCACGTGACGAAATATGTTCATAAGTTATCTTTCTTTCAAGAATTTTTTTTTTTAAAGTCTCTCCGACAGTGTTTAGAGTTCGGCTTATCTGTCAAAATCACGTTTGAGATATCCGTGTTTGAGTTAGCTATTTTTTGGCAGAGTTTGGCTTATCCGAATTAGAAATAGTCTTACAAAGAGAGGGGTCTGGCGGGGAATTGGTTTTGGTTTCTGTTATCCGAGTTTTTTGCTTAAGCGTGTTTCGTTTAGGCGAGTGCGGCTGTACTGCACAGAACGAAAGTGGTACACAACATATGGACAATCACGAAACATTTAGGAATGAAACAATGACATACAAACAACAATAACAAAGAAAAAAAATGTATTCATTGTGTGGGGCACTGCTTAAGTGACACACCTACGTCAAAAAAACAAAAAAAACAAAAAAAAAAATCAACAGAACCAGAAAAACGAAAAAAACAGACCTCGCTCGCCGAACAGGTCAAGGCCACCTCCGACCACGCTCCCACATGTTCACTTTCACTTCATAATGGTACTCCGTGAATCAACTCCGATACTGCGGCTACTAACAACTTCATAGACAGTTCACAGCTGAAGTAAAAGTACACCTACAGTACTTGATGGCAGGACTTGTTCACGTAAAACCCACACAGACTGCATTATCACAAGCGCTAGCTACAGCTGACGAAGGCCTCGGCCATTGGTTTGACTTTTGACTTTGTCACGTGACGTAAACACAACATTACAGCTGACGCAAGCCTGGGCCGTTCGTTTGACTTTTGACCTTGTCACGTGACATACACAACACCCCCCCCCAAAAAAAAAACAAGATGGCCACCAGCCCAATATGTTGTTTCCATTCAATGACCTGCTGTAGTCACAGTCGTAGTCGTTGTGTCATGTATGCAGCCCGCGCGCACACGCCGGAACGCAAGCTCTCTGACATCAAGCATGCTGACATTAAGAAAGTACTGAAAACCCTTATCGTGCCTCTATGCACTTGCAAAAACCCAAACACATGAGGTCGTGTGAGCTCGCCTAGCTGGTTGACGTCACAACTTGTTGGCGTATGCGAGGTTCTACATGGGTGAATGAATTCTTGTAATGAAGTCGTTCCCCTTTGACAGAGTTACTTCCCGCAGACCTGACTGACAGACGATTGCTTACTGGTATCGGAGAAGAGACCCTCTCTCTCTCTCTCTCGCCTTAGACGCGCGCACGCACCCCCCCTCCCCCTACACACACACACACACACACACACACACACACATTATGCAAAGACCTTGGAATCAGAAAGACGCGTCACTCCTGCCCTCGTAAGAGTAGACTCCAGAGTGCAGTCCCTTTTCGGCGGGGCGTGAAAATGTGACTGCTTACACCCAGCGCCATTTTTAAAAATGGCGAATTTTTTTTTAGAAAAGCAGAGACTTGTGTGTCATATGATTCGATTTGAAACGAAGTCTTGAATATCCGACCACTTTTCGTTTGGGCAAAATCTTTGCCAGCGGACAATTATTGTTGCGCTTTGATGGCACTGTTTACGTGGTAGACTGATCCAACAGGATGTGAGTAAACGGCAAGGGGGTTGCACTCTGACAGGCAAGGGTGTTGCACTCTACAGGCAAGTATTATTGCACGGTGCAGACGATCACGTACCTGCCTTGTGGTGGAATAAGAGACGATTACAAAAGCATACACACCCGTGCTCTAGGACTGAATGTAATAATAGATCTGTCCATTCAGACAGAGACAGGTTATGTATGTCTCTGATTCAGAAACACGCCTACTTTCACTCTGAAGACAGCCTGCTAATCACTTGCGCCACTGAGGATCCCTCTGGGTTCAAAGCTGGTCAAGGATGACATAGTGCGCGACCTTGTGTTTGAGAGCACCGAGACAATTTAGGCCCGTCACGGTAGCGCAGTGAGCGCCATTTCCCCACTGTGCACAGAGGTACTTTCCACTGAAAGACTCTGTGCTCCAGAGAGTGTCGTAAGAGAGACATATAGCGGGACAACGCGAAGAGTTGTCTGCCCGCATTAGCGCGCATCCTAGATCTGGCCCCTATAGTGACAGCATGGCGGAAAGTGGAAAGCGATCACAAAAGCATGCAATTGTGTTCTGCGCCGAATTGTTCAAATAACAGACAAATATAAACGGGGAAATACTTCTTTTGGTATTCCTGTTGAAAAACAAACATTTTTTTTTCGCTTTCTTGTCCAAAAAAAAAAAAAGAAAAAAAAAAAGACCTCAAGTGGTACGTGTGCATGCAGTGTAAACTAACAGTACACACACGCGGCTGACGCAGATACAGCGTAATTTTTTTCCCTGACAACTTTACAAATCACGGTGACTTAAATTGTGCTAGCGTCTACCTGCATCTAAATTCAGAACACACACACACACACACACACACACACACACACACACACAGAGAACAAAATCATCCGGCTGAACTTCGTTCTAACCATTGTAAAACCATATCACAACATAGAATCTGCTGGATCGTCGGTCGCAGATATGATTAATGCTGAGTTAGCAGGAAGTATTCAGCGGATGCGTCCATCTTTGGATCTCTCGCACATTCGATCTTTCTGTGTTCCGTACTAGTTTTACTTGAACACATCGAACGAAATGCACTGCGTAGCCTACGTACAGCAGTGAAAGCCAAACTAGATCTTTCTTTCGTCCTCCGGAACTTTGAGAGTACTTATGTTTTCCATAGGCCTAAAACACATGCGAAATATATGGGGGGAGACCACCTGGCAGTCGCTGACATCTTCGTTTTTGTTTATTTTCTTAAAATGTTTTACGGCGGCTAGTGTAGGGTTGGGTCAAACAACTGCGTAGATCTGCGGGATGCGCGCTAATGCGCGCAGACAACTCTGACGCGTTGTCCCTCAAAGGGAGGTAAGTGAACTATCTTTATGTTTCCAAGATCTTTGCATTATGCTTCTGAGTGTGAGTCAGTGGCAAAAACGAAACCCACTGAAATTCCCGCTTTCCACATGTCAAGTTGTAGAGACCCTTGCGAAAAGATACTGCATTTCGATGCAAAATAATTTCTAGACCATCCCAGAACATGCTGGTGCAGTAACGTCAGTAGATTACGTCACCTTGGAGAGATTTCGAGCCTTCCAGTAAGTTGAGGAATGTTCTAGATCTGACGTAAGCAGCCCCCCTGCACAGCGTTCTGGATTCTTCTTCTTTCATGAATTTGTTCTCCGCGCATATTCTGTTCATAAAGTATTGGAGTTGTAGTCTGTTGTATCCCGTATCATCTCTGCGAGTGCACGATGATGGCGACATAGCATAAGTAAAATACAACACCACGTCTCCAAACAGAGGAATTCCGAAAGAAAGTGGCGAGACACCCCCAAGAAAAAACAGCATCACGTCAATCAAACATGACGCACTTACTTTACGTCAGTGCGCGTGCGTCTCTTCTTCGATGTTTGTGAGGCGTGTGGCTTGCAGAGGAAATGTGCTGTGAGTACAAATTTTCGAGTCAACTGACGATAACGGCTGCAGTGAATTTTTCTAATTTTTTTGTATATTTTTTATGGCACCCCAGGCTCATTATCTATGTATAGTAGGAGCGATTTTGAGATCTAAAGTGTGTTCACCAGCACTTTCATCAGGTACGGCTTACGCCAAAAGTATAAAAGCGACAACCTCCAAACTTCACTTAGTTGAGAGTCCGTATTCATGCTATCTATGTCCAAAAAATGGAGTGGTTTAGGTAAATATTACGCCTTTAAACGCCAGAAAGCCACTTATTCTGAAAAGGGCGATAACTCGCAAATCATGTGTGCAATCGTACCTGGATCGGGCCTTCTATTCAACAATCTTGATTCATTTAGAAACCCCAAATTTGAAATCGATCGGTTCAGTATTTTCGGAGAAATAGGCATCTGAACTGGGTTCACATGCAATGTCAACTCAGGCTCGGTTTACATGAAAACTATAAGAGCGACCATTTTCTAGTAGTGAGTCAATTCAGAGTCCGTATTCAATCTATCTACTGCCAAAAAATTGAGTGATTTAAATAAATATTACGCCTGTACACGAAAGACAACCAACTTGTCTCAAAAGGGCGATAACTCCCAAATCACTTAAGCAATCATCACACGCTTGAATCGTCTAATGTAACATTTTGATAAATTTGGATACCCCAAATTTGAAGCCATTCGGTTGAGTATTTTCGAAGAAACGGGCCCGGACACAATTCACACACACACACACACACACACACACACACACACACACACACACACACACACACACACACACACACACACACATCCATACAGACGGCACTCAGTGAGGAGAAGAAGCGCGTTCGGAACAGCATACATGCCAGCATCGATGACGCAGGTTTTCTTACGTCATTGTCAGAGTTACACTTGCATAATCGTCTCTGCGGGAGATCGGCAGTGACGTGCGTTTGTACCACAGATGCTTGCCTATGAACGTGGAAATTTTAGCCCGTCCTATTATGTTGTTTCCATTACTATGGAAACAACATAATAAAAAGCGAGAAAGTAGTAGATGGAGTTGTATTGAGGCATGCATTGCTCGCCAGCTTGTTAAACTACACACATTTCGTACATGGGGTGCGGTCAGATGACGCCGGCGGGGGGTGGGGGGGTGTGTGGGGGGGTCATTCACTATGACCTTTGGCCTTGTCACATGATGTTTACAAACAAAGTGCGAAAAGGGGTGGTTGAAATTCATTATGGTTCTTACGATATCAACACACAAAAAGGATGTGGCTTGCGCGGTTTTAAGCCCTAAAAACTCACTCACTCACTCACAAAAAGGATCGAAGCAGTCAAAGTTGGACTAGTAGTAAAGCGAAGACGGAAAAAATGCGTTCACGCAGGTAACTTACAGTATCTGTCTGTCGCCGACATCGGTAGACAGCCGGAGATAAAACGAAACGCATAAGTAAGGGTAACAGATTCAACACCCAGTCGTTTGCGTTATTTCATCTGCGTCCAGAAACAAGTCCTCTGAGGAAAGTTGGCGGTTTCTGCCATTCGACTCTTGCACCGTGTTTCCCGGCTGGGAGGCTTTCCCACAGTTGGTGTCTGGTGGTTCACTACGTGGGCGGGTTGGTAGTCTTTGCAGATCAGTCAAAGATTCAATTTTATACACTGCCTGGTCAGTCTCGACTGTTTTTGACGAAGATTTTCCCATTTTTTGACCACGCTCGCTCCACACCAGGATAGTCCCTGCTCGACATTAGAAGCGAGAACCTAGCGGCCGTGAGGTCTTCCGCGATCACGACACCAGATGCTTTCAGTTTTTTTCCGGTTCTGGAACACTGCTCGTAGGGAACGTCGTGAGACGAATCGTGCAATGATGGGTCTTGGTTTCCCTCGAGGTCGATCGTACCTGTCTTTACGGCCGACACGGTGTGCTACTTCTAGGTCTTCAATCTTGACGTTTAGTCCCAGTTTGTTTTTGAGGATGCCTAGCACCTTGCCCTCGCAGGCCGCTCCTGTTTCACGCTCCTCTTCCCTCACGCCAAAGATTCTGATGTTATTTCTTCGTGTGTATTGTTCCAACGCTTCGCTTCTTTTCCGTGCCACCTCTGCTTCATGTTTCGCCTCCTTGCATTTGTCTCTCAGTTCGTTGATCTCCCTCCTACATCCTGACAGTTCTTGTTTCAGCACCTCGTTCTCGCCGCGAAGTTCGAAGATCGCACCCTTTACTTCGTCCACTTGCCTTTTCATGTTGTCAATTTTATCAATGGCCACCGTCAATACCGCGGTTGCCGATTCTCGTTATAGCGCGTGAACATGCGTGAACGTGCGCGATTTTGGACCGAGACTAGGCTTGATAGACTCAGACTGTGGGCTACTCAAGTCACACACGATGCCGCACTACCACTGCGTTGCGATCGGCTGCCAAAATGGCTCGAGAAAATCAGATAAGCTGGAGAAATTCCCAGAGATGGTCTTACCAAATGGTGAGATCGTTCAGTTTGAGCCCTTTTCTTCAAAAGTTTCAAGAAATTTGTGGATAAAAGCGATTCGCAGGCAGAACGTTGACCCGTCTCGGTGGCCTAGCGTGTGCAGCCGCCATTTCGTCGGGTACAAGCGGACAAATTCTGTCCCGGTACCTACATTGTTTGAACACAATGGTTATGGAACCAAAAATCAAGAAAGAAAGACTTTCATTTCCAAGCAAAAGTTCAGGTCGCACTGATAAACAGCCAAAGTGCTTGAATAAAAATTAGTGGCAAGCCACAAGTCACAGGTCGACTTGACCTTTACACCGCCTACCTCTCGGTTGAAGCGACTGCCGATCTGCTTCAAGGGCTAGAGTGATAAGCTGCGCTTTTGTGTAGCCACTAAAACGCACGCCCCTGTCTTTCAGATATTTTTTTCAGTACAGGAACTTTCATTGATTTACTTTTATCGCGAACACCTTCGCCGGTCGAAACGCTCACGTTGCTCGCCATCGCATGCGTAGCCCACCTCAGGTGGACCGTTCGCGTCTCCGGCGCTGGAGAGCACCCGACTCTTCGTAACCGGCAACCGCGGTATTCATTAGGTCCTCGTTGGAGATTTCACGGGTCGTTGATCCGCCACTCCCTGTGCCTTCTGTCGGGCCGCTGTCCGCCATACCTTCAGTCCTATGCACTGACACTGTCGGGAAGTGTTTCCGAATGGGCACCA
>JACVVK020000041.1:387500-402500 GCA_018292915.2 Batillaria attramentaria | reverse complement strand
GTGTGTGTGTGTGTGTGTGTGAAGCAACATTGAGCTTATATTAAGCAGGTGTGATTAGAAGATGTGTGTGTGTGTGTGTGTGTGTGTGTTGGGGAAAGAGAGAGAGAGAGAGAGAGAGAGAGAGAGAGAGAGAGAGAGAGAGAGAGAGAGCATCAATCTGTTGGATGTCATGTATTTTTCAACTAGATAAGTAAATCTGCATGAAATCCCTAATAGTTCTTTCCACGACTCACCTCGTGGACACCCCATACACAATAAATTCAATAGTGTTTCCGCATTCGATAATATCGCTGGTAGTCCTGTTTGTATTCGGAACAATGTGGCGCTTAGCCGTGCAATGAAAACCGTACTCCGCCCCTAAGAGGCCTTTCACACGCGACCATTTTGAACGATTTTGCACGTCTACCAGCAGTAACTGAAATGCACTCCCAGCCAATCGCAAGGGGCACTGCCCAGGGACGCCGTCGCCACGTCTGAAATAGAACACGGTCCTATTTTTCTCCTCGCCACGCCAGCCAGTCAACGCTGACCGCGCGTTGTGTATTGTGCAGCGCCAGGCCGGCAGCGCAGTCCGCCTAGTGCACGCTGGTAGCGTGTGAACAGAAAATCCACGCGGCGAGCGTGTGAGTTCGCTGCAGGCACAGCAGGTCCTGTCAGCTCTCGCAATATCGCCAGGCTGTTTTCATCGAAAGGCTCGTGTCCGGAAATCGAAACGGCTACAAATTACGAGGGGGAGCCGGGGTGGTCGAATGGTAGAGCGTTGGACTTCTAATGCTCGGGTCGTGAGGTCGATCCCGGCTGGGGCCAAATACTTGTGCTGGCTTTTTCATCGTTGCCCCGTCTTTGATATCACCCTATGTGGTGGAAATGGACGTTAAACCCCCAACCACCAACCCACCCACCCCGCTACAAATTACGACAGATACTATACACGCACATATATCTTCACCATCGGTTGGCTGCAATCGTTTAATGCTTTCGTTTATTCATAAAACGAAGCTAGCTGCTGTCACGTGAGATTCTCAACTCGTGAGACTCAACTCCAGGATACATTTGCACCCCGTCCCGCGCAGCTGGTGCACATTTGCCCCCCCCCCCCCCCCCTGCAAATGACTGGTATACATTTGCACCCCCCACAGGCGAACTACACCAACAGAGCCAATCTTTAACACAGGTATTCAAGTTCCTCAGAAACTACAGTCTGTTCTACAGACGTTCCAAAACCGGTCTGTATGCACTGCATTTGCCAGGATATTGATATATTTCTCTGGCTGAATGAGCCCTTGACAGAAATGACGGAACGGATTTGCATTAGACGTAACACACAGTGATCCTGAAAGGGTTGCCAAAAAATAAAGAGGGCTGTATTGGATTTCCTGCTTGGTGATAGCCGCGAAGTAGTCTTTGTGGCTTACGCGGCGTGAAGCCTCAATAAATCAGTCCTGCTTGGTGATACAAGAAGCTAGGCAAACATGCCCTTCTGTAATAGAAGCGCATGTTGTACCACTCTCTGCTGACTGGCCCTAGCTGCAAATACCCAGGGCCTGCATGTGAAAGTCGAGGTTAGGGAGTTTAGCCCAGGGTTAGAGTCTATCCTCGAACTAAACTAGCTCTAGGGTTTTTTTTTTGTTTTTTGTTTTAAATTAGGAAACGGGTCCATTCAAGCAAGGTGCCTATGCCGTTATAGAAGGTTTTTTTTTTCTTCCTTTCTTCGCCTCCTTTTTTATATAACCTTTTGGTTTTTTTTGGTTTCTAGTCTGGGTTAGGCCCGTAGCCGTGGGTTAAATTAACCTCGACTTTTACATTCGGGCCCAGGTGAATACTGTTACCGTCACCGTGCCCCCCCCCCCCCCCCCCCCCCCCATGAATTTTGTTAGTGGGTATCTCCTGGACTTCTTTTTTTTGGGGGGGTGGGGGTGGTCCTGAACATGAAATCATCTGTGAACAGGTTTATCGCAACACGCACTATTTATCGTGTAGCTATAGTTAAGCGAACCCTTCCGGCATCGGCGGGTGACAGAACGGGATCCCTAAACCGGCAAAGCGACACAACGGACAGTCAGTGTAAACATGTTAACAACTGATTTTCGTGTTCAAAAGACACAGACGATCAGCAAAATACCCACAAACAAGTGTCGTGGGGGAGGCTGTGCACGGTGACGGTATCCAGGTACCCGGCGGGTGCCACTTTGCAGTCTATATTGGTACAACAAGTGCACGGTACAACAAGTGCACGGTACAACAAGTGCACGGTTGCCACTGTGTGTCACCCAAGCCGCCAGCGGTGCTAGAGGCGACCTGTTTAAGCGTGTCTAGTGTCGTAATCAGTTGGCACCACGTACAGCTACTGTGCGGGGGGAGACTTGCCCTAGCGGGGGCAGTTGTCAAGGTATATCTTTATTACTAGTAGTAGTAGTAGTAGTAGTAGTAGTAGTAGTATCGACAGATTATCATTTCATGTAAATCATTGATTTGTCACTATTTTGAGAGAGAGAGAGAGAGAGAGAGAGAGAGAGAGAGAGAGAGAGAGAGGTGTTCATAGTATCGACAGAGTATCATTTCATGTGAATCATTGATTTGTCACTATTTTGAGAGAGAGAGAGAGAGAGAGAGGTGTTCATAGTATCGACAGAGTATCATTTCATGTGAATCATTGATTTGTCACTATTTTGAGAGAGAGAGAGAGAGAGAGAGAGAGAGAGAGAGAGAGATGTGTTCATAGTATCGACAGATTATCATTTGATGTGAATCATTGATTTGTCACTATTTTGAGAGAGAGAGAGAGAGAGAGAGAGAGAGAGAGAGAGAGAGAGAGAGAGAGAGAGGTGTTCATAGTATCGACAGAGTATCATTTCATGTGAATCATTGATTTGTCACTATTTTGAGAGAGAGAGAGAGAGAGAGAGAGAGAGAGAGAGAGAGAGAGAGAGAGAGAGAGAGAGGTGTTCATAGTATCGACAGATTATCATTTGATGTGAATCATTGATTTGTCACTATTTTGAGAGAGAGAGAGAGAGAGAGAGAGAGAGAGAGAGAGGTGTTCATAGTATCGACAGATTATCATTTCATGTGAATCATTGATTTGTCACTATTTTGAGAGAGAGAGAGAGAGAGAGAGAGAGAGAGAGAGAGAGAGAGAGAGAGAGAGAGAGAGAGAGAGGTGTTCATATTTCGTCCTGCTGGAAGACTAACAACCTATCCTTACTGTAGGCAGAGATGGCTACACCCGGTAGAGTGGCTCCATTCGACGGGGAAGAGCCAGACGTGAGCAAGTACACTTTACACCAGGTGAGCGAAATGTTCCTACTAGTTCATGGTAAAAACAAAGGGGCTGGTACATGTCTTCAGCCGAGAAATGCAAACCCTCTCGACGATTTCCATTTTGTGATTTGAATTAACCTTCGCCGTACGTCTAGAGTGATTTGAATTAACCTTGGCCGTACCTCGAGCATGATTTAAATCATCCTTCGCTGTACCTCGAGTGTGATTTGAATTAACCTTTGCCGTACCTCGAGCATGATTTGAATTATCCTTCGCCGTACCTCGAGAGTGATTTTAATAAATCATTGCCGTACGTCGAGAGTGATTTTAATTAACCTTTGCCTTTTTTATTAGCCAAATTCTTTGTATACAAATGCAAACTCCAGAACATTATCCCAAACAAAATTTGCCTTTGTGCAAATACTAAAAGACAGATATGCCATGCTGCTGTTGGAAAATCAGAAAAATGTTCCCATGACTGGCTTATGTACACCAACTTAGTCGTGTAAAAGACTCCAGTGATTTGTGGGCGGGGGTGTGTTGGTGTTCGGGTGTGTATGTGTGTGGTCGTGTGCGTATATACAATTAGGACAAGTCGAGAAATACCTACATATCATTATGCACATATGCTTTGTGTCATACTGTACATGGGTTAAAGTGAATTATATTTATGTGCGAGCGGCTTGTGTGCAAATGTGGGCGCCGAGGGATCGCACGGTTACTTTAAGCACACGCACACTGTATTGTACGTTTTTCGTATTGTATTTGTGTTAAATGTTTAACTATGTGTTAAAAACAGAATGAAAAAAAAAAAACCCTTTGCCGTACCCCGACATTGATTTTAATTAACCTTCGTCGTACCTCGAGAGTGATTTTAATTAACCTTTGCCGTACGTCGAGAGTGATTTTAATTAACCTTTGCCGTGCGTCGAGAGTGATTGTAATTAACCTTTGCCGTAGCCGACATTGATTTTACTTAACCTTCGTCGTACCCCGAGAGTGATTTTAATTAATCTTCGTCGTACCTCGAGAGTGATTTTAATTAACCTTTGCCGTACGTCGAGAGTGATTTTAATTAACCTTTGCCGTACGTCGAGAGTGATTGTAATTAACCTTTGCCGTACGTCGAGAATGATTGGAATTAACCTTTGCCGTACGTCGAGAGTGATTTTAATTAACCTTTGCCGTACGTCGAGAGTGATTTTAATAAACTGTACGTCGTGGTGGTTTTACACCCACACTCTCATCAGTTCAACCGTCCGTCGCTTAGTCCGAGTCAAATTTCCCACTGGATCCATTTCAGATTTCATGTTCAGTGATCACAAATAACTGAAAACTCAGCTGTTACTCTTAGACTAGAGGCAGTGTGTGTGTGTGTGTGTGTGTGTGTGTGTGTGTGTGTGTGTGTGTGTGTGTGTGTGTGTGTGTGTGTGTGTGTGTGTGTGTGTGTGTGTGTGTGTGTGTGTGTGTGTGTGTACGGAAGCAACGTAAAACCTCAGATTTAACGAAACCAGCACTGAGCAAGTGCTGAAACCATTTCAATAAAGTTGACATTGTTTCTTTTTTCCAGCTGGCAAAGCGGTCCGACACCACTGAACTGAAGAGGCGGTTGGAGAACATGAAGGATACCAAGGGAAGTAAAAAAGTAGTCAACGAGTACGATGCGGATGGATTCACTCCCCTTCATCATGCCGCGTACCTCCATCTTCCAGAGGCGGTGGAGGTTTTAACAAAATGTGGTGCAGGTAAGTTACAGCGCTTTTTATTTCCTTTCCATTTTAAGACCAGCCTTTTACCTGTTCGTCGTGTTAGTACCGGCTTATGTGTATTTTTTTTTCCTTTTTAACCCTCCTGCACCTCCGCTTTTGTTCAATTTTCAGTCTTTATTTCTTTCTTTTCCTTGATTTTGTTTTGTTTGTTTGTTTGTTTGTTTTTTTGTGGGGGCGGTCTTGTTTTTGTTTTTTGTCTTTTTTTTTCTCCTTTTATTAACAACACCAATTCATTTGTTACAAAAAACAACAACAAACAAACAAACAAACAAACAAAACAACAACAACAAACAAACAAACAAACAAACAAACAAAACAAACAACAACAACAACAAACATGCGCATGATCCATGAAGTCTTCGAGGCATGCTGCGATAATGAGTATTCTGGAACAGAATCACTTGCAGTAGTAAAATATATATGCTTCACACATATATATGGTTCTCCCTCGCTCTCTCTCTCTCTCTCTCTCTCTCTCAATTTCACTCTCTCTCTCCCTCCCCCCCCCCCTCCCCTTCTCTGTCTCTTTCTTCCTACCCCCTTCCACTGGCTTATGTGTACGTATATATGTGTTTGTAAACAGTTGTTTCTCAACTGAAAAACAAAACCTAACTTAAAACCACTGCTCTGTTCAATTACTTGGTTGTTCTGTAGACTTCCTTTATATGTCGTTTCTGTTTTTGTGTCAGTTTTTTTTTTTTAAAAGATACTGCAGAGGTAGAGGGGGGGGGGGTCGTTTCTCTTTTTTGTGTCAGTTTTTTTTTCTTTAAAAAAGATGCTGCAGAGGTAGAGGGGGGGGGGGGTTCTGTTTTTGTGTCAGGTTTTTTTTCTTTCTTTCTTTTAAAAAAGATACTGCAGAGGTAGAGGGGTGGGGGGTCGTTTCTGTTTTTGTGTCAGGTTTTTTTTCTTTAAAAAAGATACAGCAGAGGTAGAGGGGGGGGGGGTGGTTTTTGTTTTTGTGTCAGGTTTTTTTTTTTCTTTAAAAAAGATACTGCAGAGGTTGAGGGGTGGTGGTGGTGGTAGTGGGGGGGGGGGGGGGGTCGTTTCTGTTTTTGTGTCAGGTTTTTTTCTTTAAAAAATATACTGCAGAGGTAGAGGGGGGGGGGGGGGGGTCGTTTCTGTTTTTGTGTCAGTTTTTTTTTTCTTTACAAAAGATATTGCAGAGGTAGAGGGGGGGGGGGGGGTCGTTTCAGTTTTTGTGTCAGGTTTTTTTTTCTTTAAAAAAGATACTGCAGAGGTAGAGGGGGGGGGGGGGGTCGTTTCGGTTTCTGTGTCAGGGTTTTTTTTTTTTTTTTTTTAAATACTGCAGAGGTAGAGGGGGGGGGGGGGTCGTTTCTGTTTTTGTGTCAGGTTTTTTTTTCTTTAAAAAAGATACTGCAGAGGTAGGGGGGTCGTTTCTGTTTTTGTGTCAGGGTTTTTTTTTCTTTAAAAAAGATACTGCAGAGGTAGGAGGAGGGGGGGGGGGGGTCGTTTCTGTTTTTGTGTCATGTTTTTTTTCTGTAAACAAAAGATACTGCAGAGGTAGAGGGGGTGGGGGGGTGGGGAGGTCGTTTCTGTTTTTGTTTCAGGTAAATGTGTGTGTGTGTGTGTGTGTGTGTGTGTGTGTGTGTGTGTGTGTGTGTGTGTGTGTGTGTGTGTGTGTGTGAGAGAGAGAGAGAGAGAGAGAGAGAGAGAGAGAGAGAGAGAGAGAGAGAGAGATTTGTGCTGGAGTACGCGAATTGATTCATTGTTTGAGAATTTGCGCTACGCAAGTACAGTACGTATTATTATTATTATTATTATTATTCTGTTACAGATGTAAACAAGATTGGTGGTGAATACAACGCTACACCATTGCACATGGCAGCACAGCACAAAGCGAATCGGAGTATGCACGTGGTATGTTTTGAATGACGTTTATTTTTTTTGCGACGCCCATAGTTTAAGTGGAGTCAGTGTCAGCCTTTTCCTTCTTGCTGTATGGAAGATTCAAAATGACACCCAATTTGTGACTCTCGTGGTTATGTTATACTCATAGCACTCCGTCGTCTGTCTGTCTGTGCGATTTCGATTTAACTAATTGCCGACCTTCACCTCACACCGTGGAATTCCACCGTGACCCCAGGCACTGTGTGCGTGCCAGCCGGGCGGTTTTAGCAATTTTTCGATTTTTTTTCGGAAAGAGGTCTTCCTCAGATGTTTTCTAATCGTGTTTGGTATGGTTTGAAAAATAATTATAAGCACTTTTACGGGGGGGGGGGGGGGGGGGATGACAAATTGAGCATAGCGGCCACAGTGAGAGTGGAGATAACATGAGTTGTGGGTGTTTGGTAGGGCCGCTGCTACATGTTGCCAGGATTGGTATTTGCAGGGCTGGCAACGCTGGCAACCCTAATTAAATCGCTGGCTGCCAGCTGGCAAATCCCCCTTGCCGGTGCTGGCGCGGAAATAGAAAGCCGTTCTATTTTTCCTGGCAGCCAGCTAGCCACTGGCAGCCCCGTACAGCCAACTGACCAATCACTGCCCAAACCTTGCAACGCCGCAGGCTGCGTGTGCCGCGGATCACTTGCCCGCCAGCAGGCAGCCGAGTACGGCAACATGCAGACTGGCAGTCGTGTAACCGTGCGCTGTAGCAGCGTCCTCACTAGGTGTGTGGTTGGGAACGGTATGCGAGGGCTCTGCACAAACGCTGGGTGCATGGTCGGGTAAAAGTTAACCGCGTTGGATTTTAACTACATGTTTACAAATTCTACAGATACGAATTTGTTCGCTCTTCTCCTAGGATCATGTCATCGGCTTCCTTATAGAAAATAAAGCAGATGTACAAGCAAAGGACACCGAAGATCAGACGCCTCTTGACTATGCCGTCACGTACGAAAACGAAGCAGCCGTATACACCATCCTGAGAAAAAGCAAGCACAAGAAGGAGAATTTGGTAGGTGCAGTACTTGGCAACGATGGGTAGCACATCCAGAAAGAGGAAGATCTTTTCAAACTTTGCACGCCTGTTACTTTCATATATCCTTTCACCTGATGCACAAACCAGCCCCTGAGCTTTAGTACTTATCATTTCTGCATTTTGATTTACATTCGTGATTTTAAAGCCAGAACCCAAACGAGTGAATGTGTTGCACATCAACCTGTCTACTATTACTATGGTTTAAAAAAAACAAAAAAAAACCACAGTGTTTGAAATGATCGTTTGTGTGAGCCTGTGCATCTCTAGCACCATTCCGCGCGCGCGCGCGCGTATGTATGTGTGTGTGTGTGTGTGTGTGTGCGTGCGTGCGTGCGTGCGTGCGTGCGTGCGTGCGTGCGTGCGTGCGTGCGTGCGTGCGTGTGTGTGTGTGTGTGTTATATCTTTACGTCCGCGCTGTAAATCATTATAATTGTTAATTATTTGAGTCGGTTTTCTGTTTTAAACTTTCCAGTTCCTTGATTCATTTCATCTTGCATGCAAAAGAGGTCACAAGGATCTCGTGCAGGTATTCTTGACAGGACGATGGAGAAATTCAACGGTAATTGAAGGATTAACACCGTCTCTGTCTGTCCCTCTGTGTTAATTTTATCCATGGCCCACACTTTCATTCAAACGTCCCTAGGTAGTATTGAAATGGTGAGCTATTACGATGATAACAGTCCTGGCAAAATAAGTGAAAAACACTTTACCTGACAAAAGTTTGTGGTTTGTATCGCTTTTCTGTATACAACCGGCCTAACCAGACCCTCGTTTGCACTCACGATGTGCGGCGTGCAAGTTTTTAGGCGACATAAGATAAGATAAGAGTACTTTATTGATCCCTCGTGTGGAAATTTCATATCTGCTCAGACGTACAGTGACAATACAATGCATCAAAATTCTACACACACACACACACACACACACACACACACACACACACACACACACACACACACACACACACACACACACACACACACACACACACACACACACACACACACAGAGGGGAGTTTCAAAGGAATTTTATGAGATCGCTGCTGCGCAAGTTCAGATAACATTTTATTTTAAATAATGCAGACGGTGTTTTCTTATATCTAATTTTCTCTCGGAGACTTCGCAGAATACCAATTATGATTAACCTCACTACTACTAACAAAGGCTGTATCCATGGATGGATAGTGTAATGTGGCTAGACTTCATCTTCGCCACACACACACACACACACACACACACACACACACACACACACACACACACACACACACACACACACACACACACACACACACACACTTCTCGCCCACTCCTTCATACTGCAAAACAGGCGTACTTGCAAGGACGATCCACAGGGTGTAATGGACATAACAACTGTCTGCTCATACTGGATAAATAATGCTAATGCTAATGCTAATGCAGATTGAACGGGAAACCACGAGCTACAGTGTACATAGAATTATAAGTTAACTAAGTAAAACATACGAGACATACGGCGAATGTTAATTATATGATGAGTGTATTTTTCAGTACAGTCATACAATAGCCCTACTATACACTCGATTCTTCTCGCTCATGATTCTGTGTGTGTGTGTGTGTGTGTGTGTGTGTGTGTGTGTGTGTGTGTGTGTGTGTGTGTGTGTGTGTGTGTGTGTGTGTTCTAGAAGTCTCAACGAGTCGACGCCTGCAGGACGCCGACAAACGCGGTACTTGCCTGTCCTAGGACAAAATTTAATTTTGTTTTTTCTGGCTTTCATGACCAGACGCTGACAGATTTCAGGAAAAAAGGCAATATTCACTTACGTTGAGTAGACATTTAAGGAATTTTAGTCTATAGAAGGTAAGAAGAAATAGACTATGGAGAGTAAATTCAAATTCAAGTTCAGATTCAAATGGTATGGACTGTGGACAGTAAGTGAGGCCTCTCAGCTAATATACAATGTTATCTTTTTATTCTATCAATCGCTTTTACGTCTAACCTTTCGTTTCGGACAACAAAGTTGTAAACTAAAATCTCTTCACTTTTCTCTTAGCACTAGCGTTAAATAGATTCATATACAGCTCAGGTTGAACATGTTATAAATAGATTTATAATACTTTATGTGTTACTGAACTGCATGTATGTGAACTGGACTTCTTTTGAAAAAAAATCTAATTGCACTTTCCACAGCGGTTGAAAGGGGTTGATCCCGAAGGGAACACGTGTCTTCATTTAGCAACAATGAACGGACATTCTGAGCTCATTGAATTCCTGTTGAAAACAGGTATGATTATGTAATAATCATAGAAAAGCTTCTATCAACCGACGCTGAAGAAAAAAAGAAAACAAAAGAAAACAAAAACCAGCTCGGGGTATATATATAAATTTCATCCTCTTTTTTTTTTTTTTTAAGAGAAACATTGAGATGCATCAGGATGTAAATGAACGGGGATGATGATCAGACTGATGATGATTGATGATGATGATGATGATGATGATAAAATGTAACGTCCCCGCCATTGAGAATGATTGGAGACATGAATGGGAGTCTTTCCATTTTAAGATTCAATTTAAAAACATAAAATTAGCTTTCGAGTCCTCCGTGGGTTCCACCCATGACCTGGGAGAGAGAGAGAGAGAGAGAGAGAGAGAGAGAGAGAGAGAGAGAGAGAGTGTGTGTGTGTGTGTGTGTGTGTGTGTGTGTGTGTGTGTGTGTGTGTGTGTGTGTGTGTGTGTATGTGTGCGGGGCGGGGAGCGTGGGGGGAGATATCTAGGGGAGATTTATGATTATAACAATGAACATCTTCTGCACGGTGTAATGAGCTGTAGCAAACAGGGATACTTTTTCCTTCTTATTCTGGGGGCAATGCAGACGGTGTTTTCTTATCTAATTTTCTCTCGGAGACTTCGCAGAATACCAATTATGATTAAACTCACTACTACTAACAAAGGCTGCATGGATGGATAGTGTAATGTGGCTAGACTTCATCTTCGCCACACACACACACACACACACACACACACACACACACACACACACACACACACACACACCCACACACACACCCACACACACACACACACACACACACACACACACACACACACACACACACACACACACACACACACACACAAAATTAGTGTGCTGATGAAAGTGAGAGAGGTTAAAGTAAAACGCATGTATCGAGACACATGTACTGCTAGGAGATAAAAAAAAATTACATAACTTAGAAGTAATAGTACCTTAGTACATAGTGCGTATGTACTTTCCGTTGCAATAGTCAGGCTGAAATGTCAGGTGTCACATCAAGTAGTTCATTTATACGGGGCGACATGGTTCAGTGGGTTGATCCGCTTCCTACGCATTTCGTGTGAACCTGTGTGAGTTCGACCACCATGGTAGGCCGGAGTAAAATACAGTGCTTATCCCAAAACGTCGCCCGTTTCTTCTGTCTATGTGAAGTGGATTTTGTTTTGCTGCCCCAACTCTTTTGCCGGTTCCAGTGGTGTTCCTCCCAGGAAATGGGTAAAATCCACGGAGGGCTCGGAAGCTGGGGCAATTTTTTTTTATTATGCATGATGATGGAGATGAGGATGATGGTAATATGATGCTATGTGTGTGGCAACAGCCTCCCCTTTGGGCCCATATAGCACACCCGCTCTGGGTAGGAGCCGACCTAGGTAGGCAAAATCCCGCTTGCCTCGGCTGGGACTCGAACCCGGGTCTTCCGGTCCAAGGTCTGAAGTGCTAACCACTACACTACGGGGACCGGACCTGTTTGTGTAACTTGTCCACCGCAGTCAAGAATACACCGAACGTCCCCGACCTGGCAGTCTCACTAGACTGAATAGTGTTAAGCTGGACTGTCACTTCTCAACCGTGCCATTAGGGCCTTCTCCAATCACACCTTGTGGCATAGGACGCTAAACCCAGCTTACCGTCCAGTTCCATCATAAAACGATGATATCTCTGAGTCCCGTGGATGTAAAAATCAGCGTGAACACACAAAACTGCACTTCGCTAGAAAATATTTCTTTTTTGCATATCCTGGGTTTTGCATCGTTTTTTTTTTTT
Organism: Batillaria attramentaria; assembly: GCA_018292915.2. NCBI lineage: Eukaryota > Metazoa > Mollusca > Gastropoda > Batillariidae > Batillaria > Batillaria attramentaria. The sequence continues at coordinate 390,474 of JACVVK020000041.1, read as the reverse complement.
TTTTTTTTTTTACTACTTTATTATTCCCATCGGGAAATTCGGGCTGCTTCCCCCGGGGGAAGCGCGTCGCCGCGGTGCAGCGCCACCCAATACCCCTCTCTCTCTCTCTCTCTCTCTCTCTCTCTCTCTCTCTCTCTCTCTCTCTCTCTATATATATATATATATATATATATATATATATATATTACACTTTTGCTGGAGGAGGAGAGCCGGATAACCCGGAGAGAAGCCCCCGATGAGCAGCCTGGTAGCCAGGAAAAACCGGTATCACATATCACAAGCTCGACCTGGGCTCGAACCCACGCTTCATCGCCATGACATTGGTGACGGCCGTTCAGTAGCGCAGCGGCTAAATCCGACGCGCTACCTATTAGACCACCGCTCTCCCCCATGTATGTTTGCCTCAGGAGGAGTGGATGTGGAAGGTACAAACTACGAGGGAAATCGTCCAATCCATCTGGCTGCCATATGTGGGAAAAAGGAAGTCGTCGAACTGATCGCAGACCACTCGCCAAACATCAACGTGCAGAACAAAGAAATGAAAACAGCTCTCCATTTCACCTCTTCCCTTGGTCACACTGAGATCGCTAAATATTTACTGGGCAGGTAAGATCAGCGTCTTAATAATAATAATAATGATAATAATAATGAGCGCATTAATATGGGAGTTCCATCCCAAATATTTGGGTCAAAGCGCCGCGAGCTAAACCCAGCATCTAAACCCAGCATGCACGCTCACGCGAATTATTCGCATTCTCTCACACACTGGACATGAACACATTACAATCACGTGGTGTGAAGGGCCAGCTCAGCAATTTAAGTTTCGGAATTTAAGAAGCATTTATTTTTTGAGTTTTGTGGGCTGAACACTTCCAAAGCAGAGGGGGAGGAAGCTGGAGTACCCGGAGAGAACCCCCGAACGAACGGTGTCACATTCTTCGTCCCGAGTGGGTATTTAACCTGACCTCTCGCATTGGTGACAAAGTCTTAACCACTAGACCACCGACCAGCCCGCAAGTAGTAGCCATCAAAGTACATCCGTCGGCGTACATCCGACTCGCAAAGCACCCCCTGACCTTCAAAGACAAGTCGCGATCATACAGTCGGTCGCGTTTGAACAGCTTTATCACCCTTGATTGGCCAGTTCATGGTGTAATATGAGATTGAAAATTGTTTCCGAATGTGTAAAGCAGCCGCTGAAGACGACAACATAACAGACTTCTTCTGCATTAAGTACTCGGTCCAACTTTTGCGTTGAGGTGTGTCGCGTTTTTGCATTGGCATACTTTTGTGAGAAATCGGTGTATTGTTTCTGTCGTTTTCGTAGCAGAAAAGAGTGCACTAATCTCACGCAGCTGTTTCACTTCGTGCAGAAATGCGGACATCAACTGTCAAGACAAGAACGGATACACACCACTTTTGTTGGCGACGGCCAGAGGACATGCAGAGCTCGTCAAACTACTTCTGGGAAAAAAAAAGAAAAAAGCAGACGTTGGCAAGACAACTGTACACGGAGAATCGGTTGTCTACCTTGCTGCCAAACACAAGAGGAAAGACGTTTTGGAGGTTTGTCGACTCAAGTGTTTAAACAAAATGCATGTGCCAAAACCCTCCGTCGTCTGTCATCTGTCGTCTGGTATTTAATTTATTCATTGTCCCCTTTAGAAATAATGTTGCGTCTAGCAAATCGAGTCGTTTCCTTTTCAGTCGTACCCACCTTAAAGATCTAAGCTCCCGACAAAAAGCTTTCCGAAATGTGAAAAAAAAATTACAGAGTTGACCGTGCAAGCACAGTCAACTGTGTCATAGTTGCAGAGTTTTCAGCGTCCCCGAAACCCCAACAAAAGCCAAGGGCAGCCTGCTTTCACAGCTCAGTTTGCGTTTTGACACTGAGCAAGAAAGATCGTGCAGCACTCAACATCCGCTAGACACTAAAGCGATGTGTCTAGCTCACTTACCAAAAGCCAAATAATGTCACGGCAAACTCGTGCTCTGGTTTTGTAAGGGTCCCCGAAGCGCTGAAAACTCTGCAACTGTGACAGAGTTGCCTGGATTATGCACAGTCGAAGGAGTCGCAGTTAAAAAAAACAAAACAAAAACAAAAACGCAATGTTTGCGGATTTTTGCTGAGATTGCAGACCTTTAAATGGTGATCTATGTAGTTGTTCTTGAGACAATTGAACAGAATAATAGTGTATAACAAACTAAAAGCCAAAAGCTAAGTTGTTGTCGTTGTTGGTTGCCGTTTTTTTTGTATGTGGTTTTAGTGGCGGGGTTGGCTGTGTTGGCGGTTCTTTAATTCTACATGCTTATAATACAATCGATTTTGTTTACAGACACTGCTGGAAAATGAGAATGCCAAAAAACTGATCGACGTGAGAACCGAAGTCGATGAGGAAAAGGAAAGCCCCCTACACGTAGCATCCAGAAGGGGTGATCTGGAGATAGTGAAGGTGAGGACTGGTCCTGACCATAAAACAGCACCATTTCAAGCCCGTACTGGCCGTAGAATCCCTACGCAAATCCTGCTCATCCAAATCTTCGGCCTTCAGGCCAAAGCCCGTTGTCACTGATGCACAGTAATTACGCTGCAATCACAAGTATATACTATCTTGAATGTCCTCCTTGGCGTATTTACACCATAACTGAACCAGGAACCGAGGTTGGAACCGAACCGAGCCGAACCGGGCCAGGCCCAGTTCCTTGCGTTTACACTGCAGTTTTGTGGAAGGTGCGCTGAGCTTTCATAATGTTGGTCTGGCACCCAAGCAAGCCTGGTTCACATACGTATGTACTACGTCACACCTGGTCAGCGAGTATTGCTCTACCACGGTCCAGTCATTTGGAACATGTCCCATGTTCGCCATGCAGAGTCGACGGACTTTTTTAAAACCGCTTTGAAATCTCATTTCTTTCCGGCTTTGTTATACAGACTAACTACTCTTCCATCACTGTCACCATCATTGTCAGTTTA
>JACVVK020000041.1:255000-385000 GCA_018292915.2 Batillaria attramentaria | reverse complement strand
TATATCACAGATGCCCCCTTGTCCTTTATCCATGAATATATAACATCATATATCACAGATGACCCCTTGTTATATATCTGGGAATATGACATATTCACAAATGACCCATTGTTATTTATCCCAGAATACTGAAACATGTACTTTTTGTATCACAGATACCTCTTCGCCATTTTCCATGAATACAACATCATATTTCACAGATGACCCCTTGTTATTTGTCTGGGAATATGACTTCATTTTAACAGATGACCCATTGTTAACCAGAATATGAAAACATGTACTTTTTGTATCACAGATAACCATTCGCCATTTTCCATGAATATAACATCATAATTATTTCACAGATATCCCCTTGTTATTTCCTCCCCCCTCCCCCCCCCAACCCCCTCCAGCCCCCCACTCCACCCCCCTCCAGCTCCCCCCACCCCCCCCCCCCAAAAAAAAAGAAAGAAAGAAATAAAATAAATAAAGAAATAAAATAAAGAAATAAATTTTAAAAAGACCACAGTTGACACTGTGTTACTTAGCTAAGAATATTACACCCGATATCACACCTTGGCATTTGTCTGTCTGTGTCATAGATGACCCCTCTTCATCTGGCAGCCGATAATAATCATCGTCGTGTGGTGCAGCTTCTGATTGGAAAGGGGGCGGCGATAAAGAAAGACAATAGAGGCTGGAACTGTCTTGATATTGCCATCGATAAACATCGCACGTGCGTATCATAATAACGCGGGTTTCTAAATCCTCAGTGTTAGAGCCTATAGAGCCGTAGGCGCTGATGCACTAGGCAAATACAACTGCTGAGTACAGCGGTAACAATAATATTCAAATGGTCTTGCACGGATTTTCCTGTTGCAGTTACTTAGTTACCTAGTCTGTTACTTTGGGGTGAGGGGGAGGGAGGAGGGGAAGAGGATGGGGGGTGGGGGTGGGGAGAGGGGGTGGAGGGAAGGGGGAGGAGATGGGACGGTGTGTATGTGTGAGGGGGGGGGGGGGGTGGCTTTGATGAAATCGTTACTAGACAATTCTTTTCTTGCAGTCTAATCAACCAATCAACCAGTCCACCCACCCAACCAGCCAACTAGACCACTAGAGGCAACTATTATGCAATTGGCAGCGGTCTCGAGCCGCGCGGGGGAAGGCTCAAGCCTTCCTTAATAGTGGTTTAAAGTGGCCCCTACTGGTGTGCAGTGGCTTGTTCTTTTCAGCCAGGCTTATCATAAAGTGGGCATGGAGTGGCCGGGTTTGTCAAACCAAGCATCATACTTTTTTTCTGTTCGTAGCGCTGTGTCCAATGTCATCATTGACTCGGACGTTTGGGAGACCGCCCTACGCAAAGAGTCTGATGATCAACACGAAGATGAGGGCTCTACAAGCAAATCACTGTGTAAGGGGATCTTACACTAAAGTATAACTACTTTGATATAATAATAATAATAATAATAATAATAATAATAATAATAATAATAATAGGTGCTTTATGTTAAGTACTTTTTTACGACTTTATTATCCCTTTTGGGAAATTCGGGCTGCTTCCCCCGGAGGACGCGCGTCGCCGCGGTGCAGCCCCACCCAATTCATTATAAATTTGTATTTTTATTTTTTACAAGTTTGCTGGGGGAGGAAAGCCGGATAACCCGGAGAGAAACCCCCGATGAGCAGCCCGGCAGCCAGGAAAAACCGGTGTCACATATCACAAGCTCGACCTGGGCTCGAACCCACGCTTCATCGCCATGACATTGGTGACGGCCGTTCAGTTGCGCAGCGGCTAAATCCGACGCGCTACCTATTAGACCACCGCTCACTCCTCAAAGCGCCGCGAGCTAAACCAAACGCGCACGCTCACGTGAATCCCACGCATTTTCTCAGACACTGGACATGAACACATTACAGTCACGTGTTGCGAAGAGACAGCTCAGCAAGTTTGAAACTACAGGCGCGCTCACAAGCACAAATGTTAATTGTTAGTCTTTTATGAAGTTTTTTTTCTCTCCCAATTTTAGGGTAAACGCGTTTAAAGATTTCACTCTTGCCAACCTTAACCGCTCGCCGTGTAATTCCCCCGTGACCCAGGCACTGTGTGCGTTCGCAACCTTTGCCAACTGGGCGATTTTAGCAATTTTCGAATTATTTAAGGAGGTCTTCCGCAGACGTTTCTTAATCGTGTTTGGTATGGTTTGGAAGATATTTATAAGCACTTTAATGGGAAAATATTTTTGAATGGAAAAATTGGGCATGGCGGACACAGTGATAGCGGAGACGACATGGGTTGTGGGTGCTTGGTAACAACGTCCTCACGCATCAGCGCCCGGGATCTGGGTGTGTGGTTGGCAACGGTATGCAAGAGCTCTGCACAAACGCTGAATGCATGGTCATGAAAAATTTAAAAGCGTTTCCATATAATCTCTACTTCCTTTCCTCACAAGTGCCGTTCTCAGTAGATGTGGAAATATTATTCATCTTTATAATTTATAATTTTAGATGGCTTTACTAACAACTGTTTGCACTGAATGCTGTTCTTTTCATTCTTCACCGAGAATTCTTTATTATGGCAGCGCCTCTGAACTGGCTTCGTGGTGGTGGCTGCATCAAGGAAGCTGAACGTCCCAAAACGCCAATGCAGAAACTGATCCAAAGAATGCCGCGTATGTCTTTTGAACAATTCAAGGATGAATGACGTCACTAAGTTTTGCCAGATAATAATGAAGTACATTGAATTCAGCCATTCGAAAATTCGAGAATGTAGAACTTTCAAATGAGCTTTCGCGATGGATTGTGTGTGTGTGGTGGTTCTCGTGATCAACACTTGACGCTATGGGTTGGTTTTGCAAAAATACAGGCTTTTGTTTTTTTTTTGTGTCCCTTAGATGTCGCAAAGCGTGTGCTTGATCGCTGTATAACACAGAAGGAAGGGAAACAGGCCATGAAGGAGTGCGAGTCCGAGCAAAACTGGTTTGCGGGTACTACTCCTACTACTACTACTACTGGAGATAGATAGATAGACAGATAGATAGATATTTATATATCGATTATACTCGTCGAGCTCTAAGCGCCTACACAGTTAAGGAGAATAAAATAAAATAAAAATAATGCCAGAGAGAACAAGAAAAGACAGCGATTGTGACACACACACACACACACACACACACACACACACACACACACACACACACACACACACGCGCGCGCGCGCGCGCGCACGCACGCACGCACGCACGCACGCACGCACGCACGCACGCCTTCGTGAATTACACACTGTTAGTGAAGATTTGTCCTGAATGACATCTCGCCGAAGAACGCAAGAAGAGTTCTGTCAATCCCTCCGACATTACTGCTGCTGGGCTGAGAATAAGTGTGTTTTTTGTGTTGTGTTTGTTCCTTGGCGTAAAGTACTGTTTTTGTAACTACCACTCGTCAGTGCACATTTCCTGTGGGTTCAATGTGAGTGCTTCACGTCTTCAAATAATTAGTATAGTAAGAAAACAGGGAACATGCATACAATAAATTAAGCACAGAAACATTTCAAGCGGTGCCGATTTTACATTTCCGCTTTTAACCCAAACCGAGGCCCCGCTTTTAGGAGAAGTCATCAGCTAAACAACGACTGTGCAGAATGTTGATTTTGAACTTTAGTTATATGCAGTGGAAAATGGTTAAGTGGTCAAACCGGGCCAATTGACTGACTCAATGTTTAGAAGACGTCATCAGAATGACGAAATGATTCTCAAGCCTGTGTCTAGGCACTGACACGATGTATCACACAAAATGAAAGTTGGCGACGTCAGATAATTGTATAGTGTCGTTCCCGTGCAGATAGCAGCTGCTCACAAGCAGTACCCCATAACTTAATGAAATTCTCCCCCAAACCGGCCAGGTTGCGATACAATGGCTTTGCGCGTCGGTCAGCAATTATTGCCGTTATCATCGGGCTTCCTTACGGCAACGGCCACCTCGAATTCAACAAGTTAAACACATTTCGGGTACATTTGAAGCGAGACAATGTTTGCTTGGCTGTTTTGAAGCTCTCGGGAACCCGACCTACCTCTTATTCAACCCACAGAACAAAGTGGCTTTGTGTCGCGTTGTTTCATCTTTACTGCAAAAATACATGCATGCCTCCATTTCTCTGACCTTCAGATATTCCGAACCGCGTGCGTGACTGGTTCAGGCGGAACAAGGACGAAGAGAATAAAGTTGTGGTCGAGTACAACTTCGAGTTTCTGCAGCTAAACTGGACTGGCGGTGAGTTTGCGAACGGCTGGTTTAATGAAAATAAAAGCGACATAAAAGGGACAGAAACCACTTAAACTTTCACAAAGGACGGCACGGCTGGTTTTATGTTTTGTATTTTTAAATTTTTTTTTTTTTTGCAGAGAAAGAAATCTGAATTCTCAGCGAATAGCTGGAGGATGATGGGGTAGACAGTAATAGCTGCGGGATAGCTCAGTCCTGTTTTTGGCATTCGCACGAAAACAAGCACCATACTTATGTTTATTATTAGGGATTTTGGAGAGGTGACTTTACGGAAATATCTATTCCCATCACCCCTCACAACAACAAATAACAACATAAAACTACAGTAATAACAACAAAACCAAAAACAAACAAACAAAGCGTCCAAAACGTTATATCGGCAACACCATGCAGCTATACATTGTGATGGTTAGTACGGCTCAGCTGGTATAGTTTGCCCGTTACGGGGTGCATATGTATACCAGTCATGCGCACGAGGGGCAAATAAACTCCAGTCGTCCACTAACGGGGGCGACTGTATCCCCGCAACGCGGGAGGGGGTGCAAATGTACTCCGGGGTCTGGCGAGGTCACTGACTTCACTCTACGACCTTACTTTATGCCGAAATATCGACGGAATTGACTGGCGCCTGTCTGAGCTATAATGTTGAATCTGTTGTCCTCAAGCTCACTGTCTGACGTGAGCGATAAATGTTGCCGTTCTAGTTCTTCTTGTCAGGGTGCTCCATGTATACCGAATAATCATGTGCTTTCGTTTTTGCAGATACTCTCGCAGCCCTAGTGCCATGCAGCGAGGATCCCAATTTTTGGCTGGAAAATCACCCGCTTTCAATCATGGTATCACAAGCTAAACATATTTTTCGTTTAAAATATAGCACAGCTAACAATTTAGGCCTGAGGGATAAGAAAACCAGCAGTTTACGTAGATTCAGACGACATCTTATATTTTTGAGTAAAGAAACGTATTGTTTCTAGAGCTTTGCAGCAAAATTTCGTTGGATGTGGTTGAGACTTCGAGTATATAGCTTTCAATATGGCGAAGTGGCGTGAACATGATCCCGATGGTTTTTGGGAGACTTGGTATGATTGGCTACAGGGCTGACACTGGTCCAAACCATCCAATCAGATCTCGGTAAAAGCGAATCGGCCACGTAATCAGCGTATGTCTCACGTGATGGTCGAGCCAAAGCAGTCAAAGAGACACCCGGTAGAGTGTGTACAGGGCCTACAAGGATGGAGGTTACGGGTAAAGTGTTGGCCTATGGGCTTTTGTTCAAACAATATGAAAGCCGGACAGACTGCTTATACCCAGAACATTTCTCTCGCGTCTCATGAATGGATATAAAATTTCCTGTCGGATTAAATTTCCATAGGTACGGTGCACCAGCAAGGAACTCCTTCAACACGAACTGACCAAGAAGCTTCTGTCCAAAAAACTGGGACTGCTTGGCAAATCTTTCTATTTCTTCTCTTTTCTCATCTACGTCGTGTTCCTTGTGTTCTTCACGGGGTTCATTGTAGAGGCAAAGCCGTCGTACATGTTCAGGTAAGTAAGCTACGCGAGAACACATACTTCTTTCAGACTGAAGAATTGTTTACACCAAAAATTTAATTTAATTGCTGGGTAGATCATACCAAGGTCATTTCAGGGCGACAGTGAAACGAAATAATTGTTTAACCTCGCTCCCCTGTGTCTCTGTCTGTATCATATGTCTGTCTGTCTGTTTGGCACTCTCCCTCCCTCCCTCCCTCCGTTGCACTTCTAATGCTCGGGTCGTGAGTTCGATCCCGGCTGGGGCCAAATATTTGTGCTGGCTTTTTCATCGTTGCTCCGTCTTTGATATCACCCCATGTGGTGGAAAAGGACGTTAAACCCCCAAACACCCACCCACCCCCCCCTCTCTCTCTCTCTCTCTCTCACACACACACACACACACACACACACACACACACACACACACACACACACACACACACACACACACAAGTACACTCAAAAAGGAGAAGAAATAAGCTATGCAATTTTTGCAGGAAAAACACGAAGGAAACATTATTTCAATCACGGAGAAAATCGGTCTCGGTTCATCCATTTTCACGAGAAGCTCTGGCTGCAAAATATCTTCCATACTTCAGGGCCCATATGTAAAACTCGAGGTTAATTTAACCCACGGCTACTGGCCTAACCCAGACTAGGACAAAAGAAACCCTAAAAGAAAATTAAATTTAAAAAAGGAGGCGAAGAAAGAAAGACAAAATTCCTTCTATAACGGCTTAGGCAGCTTGCTGGAATGGACCCGCTTCCTGGTTTAAAACAAAAACACAGAAAAATTAACCCTAGAGCTAGTTTAGTTCGAGGTTAGACTCTAACTCGGGGCTAAAACCCCTAACCTCGACTGCTACATGGGGCGGAGCCATATCTAAATGCTGTCTCGACAACTGCGACCGTAATCTGACGCTCAGAAGTTCTGAAGTCCATCATGTAACACAAAAGCATTCGGCCAGTGTTCTTTCCGTTGATTTGTGCGGGAGCCGAGGAAGCCGAAAAGTAGAGCCGACGTTGGAGTCTCAATGTTCGGGTCGTCGCCAAATATTTGTGCTGGCCTCTTTCTGGTGCCCCGTCTCTGATATGACCCATATGTAGTGGAAGAGGACGTTAAACTCACCCCATCCCACCCTTCAAGGACTATGATTCACATAAAAACCAAAACCAGCAGCATACAAAAACAATACAAAACCACCACTACAAAAAACACCCCCCCCCCCCACACACACACATAGCAAAAAATAAAAAAAACGAAACAAAAAACAACAAAAACCAACAAACAAAACAACACCCCCCAAAGAACAAACAAACAAACAAGAAGAAGAAGAAACAAAAAACAAACAACTCCCAAAACAAACACCCCGCTGGTGAGAATATGCCCCCCCCCCCCCACACACACACCCACCCACACACACACGCGTTGTTTTGTGGGACCAGCTGGAAAAGACGTTTGTTGATTGTACTGAATCCTTCCTTACCCGGTTTCTTTTATCATTGGTTTCAGCAACAACACGTGTACCAAGGAGAATCTGAACTTCACTCCAGGCTATTTCGCGACAGCTGGTACTGAGGTCGTGATGGCCTTTTCCGCGATCAACCTACTGAAAGAGGTTTGCACATTTTCAAAATATGAAAGCTTCAGAAACTCATCATTCCTTGTATACCATTGACATTAAATGAAACCAAATGAAAGCTGTCATTCCCCGCCATTGTGGAACTGTAGAAGTAAGAAGAAGTAAGATTAACAAATGGCTGTACCCAAACCAAGGGGTCATGAGCACTTCCTTTCAGTAAGTACATGTTAGGGCAGCTTCTTCAAGGACGTTCTGTTGGCTCAGTGCCAGCATTTCACTGTCACTGTCCAGGTGTACAAGTGGTGTGATGATAGATATCCCGAAAACAGCTCAGAACGATCTGTGAGCATGCAAGTGGTAGCACTTGCCCTTTGAAAATGTTGTTTTGATCTTCTCTTTATCTTCAGCCATTTCCCTGCCACACACGTTTTTGGTCCCTCACTGATTGTATCTCTTCACATGACATGCTGTACAAAGGCAGCAAAACATGCCTGCTGTTGTTGCTTTAACCACTAGAACGACTACATTTTGAACAAGTTTGACGTCTAGGCTAGAGGCGCGAGTCATAAAATTCTGCCACCATGGCAGTGAATGAGTTAGTGTCGTTTATTTCAGTTTCTGCAACTGCTGCTGTTCCGGTTCGCCTACCTGAAGAGCTTTACCAACTGGCTTGAAGTGATTTTGCAGATCCTGGCACTTTTGTGCGTTGTCAGTACCAACGACTGTGAAGAACAAACAGGATTCAGGGAAGTATGTGAAGAAACGTATCCACGTCAGATTGCCATAAATTAATTCCAGGGCCTTGACCTGAAATTTCGAAAGTTTCCTTCCCGCGAGACTTCACAAATGGCGTGTACACCCGTGGTGCAGGTTTTTAAAAAAAAAATCTCCTTCCACGGGGAATATCCTTAATTTTGTTTAAATCGGGGGGGGGGGGGGGGGGGGGAAGCAAGAGAGAGAGAGAGAGAGGGTATGACACAAAGCCACTAGGGGTTTAAGAAATTGTAATAACAAAATAACATGTAAAAAAAATAAAATAAAAATGTCTGTCAGCATGAAAAGGTTGTGATACATACGTCTGGAGGCAGAGAGAGAGAGAGAGAGAGAGGTGCTTGTGCTGTTTACTGTTTAGATTTCCTTATATTGCCTGTTTTATTTCTGTCTGTGTGTGTGTGTGTGGTGTTAGGCATGGAAATGGCAAGTGGGATCTGTGGCCATCTTCCTGACGTATATCAACCTCGTGCTCTACATTTTGTTGTTCCCCAAACTGGGCGTCTTCGTGGTGAAGTTCAAGGACGTGCTGAAAATCTTTGGACTGTTTTTTCCTTTCTTTTTTCTCGTGCTGGCAGCATTTGTGGCGGCCTTCCACGCCCTTTTGCAACAGCAGGTACATTGGTTTTTGTTCAGCACCACTTCACAATTTAACTCATTCAAGACGGGCCGATTTTTCCTCAGCCATCCCCTGTGGACGGGCCGATTTGTGAGGGTCAGAAAAACAAAACAAAACAAGATACAAATTTCAAGGTAGTTTACTAACATACTTAAATATTTTTGTTGTTAGTCACCTTGTAACTCCCCCCCCCCAAAAAAAAAAAAAAAAAAAATAAATAAAATAAAATAAAATAAAATAAATAAATAAAAAAATAAAAAATAAATAAAAGTTAAAAAAAAAAATCAGGATCCCCATATGTAGCTTTCGAATCCCGGCTGGGGCCAAATATTTGTGCTGGCCTTCTTCTCGTTGCCCCGTCTTTGATATCACCCTCACATGGTGGAAAAGGACGTTAAACTCCTGTACACCCATCCCACCACCCGCATAAAATTATGCAGTTGTTCGTCTGAAACCGATTTGCGCTGTAGGTTCTTATATACGGTCGTTTTTCCCGGAAAGAGTTAAATTCTTTATCACAAATCACAAATTTCTGACTCTTATCCAGCCCTCTTGTGGCCTTGACCTGTTTGACTTAATCAGTACCTATAAAGATTACTTGACCTTGATCATGCAGTAACAATGAAAGATACTTTTGAAAATGATCAACTACAGTATGAGGTTAATTGACTTTTTGACAAAGACTAGAACAAAGAAAAGGTCACTGTGCTTTAAGTATAAATAGTTGTGTGGAAAATCGGATAATGATTTCCCTGATTACTTGACCTTTGTACATGATCAGCAACAATAAAAGATTACTTGACTTTTGAAAATGATCAACTACAGTATAAAGTATATATCTGACATAGACTAGAACAAACAAAAGGTCACTGTGCTAATAGTTGCGTGGACAATCGGATAATGATTTCACTTAATATTTTACCGTCCACCAGCTCCCCTTCGCGGACTTCGGAACGTCATTAGTGAAAGTGTTTTCCATGATGATCGGAGAGCTGACCTATGACGACATCTTCAATGACGACACGAAAACTGTCGAGTACCGTGTCATCAGCTACATCTTCTTTGTCCTCTTCGTGATCATCATGAGTATCCTGATGATGAACTTGCTGGTGAGAATATGCTTACGGTTTATACACTTTACAGTATAACAGTTACTGAAAATTAACAAGGTTCTTTGGTCGTCCGTAATTAACTGGTTAGCCCAGACGCCCACAGTCGCATCCACTGACAGAATACTCCATAGCTATTTAAGCGTGGCAGATACCTTGACAGGTGCTTGAATGTGAACATTAAAACAATTTTTTTTTTAAAGAGAGTTAAAGAATAGGTATTTTATCGAAATATATATGTTCCACGTAAACGGCGATGCAGCATTGTTCTGGCGATATTGGCAACTGTATAAACGCGTTGTTATAGATTAGTGAATTGCCTGCTGTGTCTGTCGTGTCCTGTATAGTTCAAGCACTCGTTCGTTATCACTGCTGTCGTCAGCCAGTCTGCCATACGTCTTACAATTAGAGGTCCAAATTGCTTGTGGCACTCACTTTATATATGGAGGCTACGAATTTTGAAACAACCTTTGTACTGGATACTTTCTCTATTACTGTGTTTTTCTTTGGTTTTGGTTTGTCTGTTTATATCATGGTTCATCTTCGTTAGGTCGGTCTTGCTGTGGGAGAGGCGATTAAAGACGTACAAGAAATGGCTTCATTCATCAGCTTAAGCATTCAGGTAATGTGACTACTTTGCATGTTGCACTGATTTGTGGCTTGATGCCACTAACTCCAGTAGGTAACTCCAGTAATTTCCTGTTGAACTAGTCAGTTTCACCAGTGTCTGTCTGTTCATCGCATATGATGTGCGTGAGTGTGAGTGAGTGATAGGCGCATTGAGTTTTATTTAAATAAATGCGCCCTATAATTATTATCATTATTATTATTGATTAAAATAAATCCTGATCTCATACAATTGTGAATAAGTTGACTTGTATAAATAATGAGATATAAAAATTTTAAAATCGAGAAAACGCTTTCAAATTTAATATAAGAATGGAGTTTGTAAGTTCGTGTTGGGTTCAGTTCGCGGTTCCGTTTATTGGTTGTGAAGATGCCAGATTAGTTGTAGTCTAACCGTTATCACTGGTTTATTCAGTGCCTAGAACTTTCATCCAGTTTTTCAGTTTCATTCTTTTCCTGTCTGGAAAAATAACATTTCATGATTCCCGGCCAGAGTTTCCCAAGTTCTTGACGTTCTTCAAAAATGTAAGACGCGCGTTAACATATTTCACGACATGTATGGTAATTTGTTTCAGTTTGTTAATGAGTTCTTTCAATCTTTTATTTTGCTGTTGATTTTCTTTTCAGGTGGACCAGGCGTTGAAATATGAGCAAGCCTTGCCGGCTTGCTTGTCGTTTCTTCGATATGACAAAACCAAGGACTCTGAAATAATAACACAAGTGCCCCCGGTATCTATCTATCTATCTATCTATCTATCTATCTATCTATCTATCTATCTATCTATCTATCTATCTATCTATCTATACTCGTTTGTTGATTTCGACCGTAAAACTGCTCGTTAAAAATCGTAGTTTTACGGTCGAAATCACCAAACTCGTGTGGTGTATTTTCCGTAATCGGTTGCACCTCATTGTGAAAACTCTCTCTCTCTCTCTCTCTCTCTCTCTCTGTGCGTGTGCGTGTGTGTGTGTGTGTGTGTGTGTGTGTGGGTGTGTGTGTGTGTGTTGTGTGGTGTGTGTGTGTGCCTCAAACTGTTCATTTGAAAATATTTTAATACCTTGTCAGATATTATTATTATTATTTTACCTGCTGTTGTTGTAGTGACTATCTCATTGATCTCCCTTGATGAGTTTGTTTTTATAATTATCTTCCTTGTTGGTTGCTAGGGTTCGAGAGTTACTTCCCCTGTTGTTATGTTGAGTAACGGTTCAGTTACACTCGCCGATCTTTGTGAGTCATGATAAACTCAGGAACCCAGCTACAGGTCTGTGTCTGATGATTCAGTTTGAAGTCAGGAACAATTGACTAACCAAACTGTAATGGCGCCTGAAGCTTCGACCGAGGGACAGGCGTCACATTCAAATGATTTTAATAGTTATGTGTGTGTGCTTCGCAGGACGAGCAACATAAAGTCGAGGAACCGAAGAACCAACTGGATGCAACCAAGACGGCCGGAAATGTTGAAACGGTGAAAGCCGACTGCCAAGAACTCAGAAAAGATGTGGACGAACTGAAGAAAACGTCACAGGCGATACAGTCCATGTTAAGAAAAGCGTTCAATGACAAGGGCATCGAGTACAAGGAAGAAGACTACCATGTGGATGACGAGGTGGAGCAAATGAAGAAAGGGCTTTCGAAGGTGACGAAAAGAAAACAACGAGAAACTGCCCCCAAAGGCTCGATTGGGTTGGTTTTGGTAATAGACGACCCCGCTCCATTACCCTGCCGTGTATTGGCAAAACACAGTGCGACCATGACGTCATTTTATTGAAAATGGGTAACTGACGTAAGCTTTTTTTCTTTTCTTTTTTTTTCTTTTTTTTTTTTTTTGCTCTCAAATGACGTCCTTTCAGTCATATCAAAGTACACGTGCGTCCTTCGTTGTAGTGTGTGGCAAACGTTTGCCAGACCATGCCATGTGTTGTGCTCATTATGCCGCGGGACGCGATTGGCTGAATTCTGGGGGCTCGACCCTTTTTTATTGACAGGAGGGGGGAGGGGGGGGGGTCGTCCTACACTATCAGGTAACGATCATGTTAGGCCAGTTTTACAAGCTGCCATGACCTCATGACAATACACTCAGTATCAGTGTAAATAACACTAAATGTTCACAATGAAAAGCGCACTGTCGATGTGCGAGGCATCACTGATATTCTTCACCGAGTCTTCCAGCTCCGATCACAGTTGCCAGCTAGGTGCATGGGTGTTTGAGAATTTTACGTCTTTTTCCACCACGTATGGGTTATATAAAAGACGAGGCAACGAGAAAAAGGCACATACGACTATTTGGCCCCGGCCGGCCGGGAGTCGAACGCACGACTCGAGCCATGAAAGTCCAACGCACTACCATTCGGCTATCCCGGCCCACCAAGTGCCAGCTACACCAGATACTAGTTTCAACAGATACCAGTATAGCTTTGGATTTACTGTTGTGCTTTTGTCCATTTCTGCTCACCCCCGATGGATGAGTTCCTGAAAGGATTTTTATTCATTATTCAGTCATCATTAGCTTGCTTTACGTCCTATGGCTTTTAGCCCTTAAGGACAAGTTGTTCCTGGCATGTGTCTTCGGCTGCTTGGCTGGGCGAGTGTCTTTGGGGAGGATGAGGGCTGTTTTGCTTTGCTTTGGACAACGTCAGAAGTTTCTCTGCTTGGGTCTCAGTTTGTATTTAGATTTTTAAGGCACGGTTATAAGGTAAACAGTCGTGAAATTGTGTTTCCATTCTGATCTTTTTTTTTTTTAAGTCAAAGACTTCAGTTTGGGTTGATTCTGAAGCTTATCCATTTGCCATTTCTTTGGTATGTACGCAAAATGTGAAATTTTTGCACTCTACCTTTTCAACCAGTGCAAAACCAGTTTGCTTGGTGATCCCGTCACCTTGATGAATACTAATCATGTTTAAGATTTTACATTGCAATAATGTAAGGTGAGAATAGTTAGATGTGTGTTCCAGCGGTTTTGTTTTCCGATTAGGGTTCTGACAATGATATCGTGACACGTTCATCAGTTATATGTACAAACATGAGTCCGTCCTTGCTGTGATTGTTGCATTTTACCTGAAGTCAAAGGAGAGAAGCGTGAACCTTGTATGTTTTTGAATTGTGTTTTGTTTTACATCTGGTGACGTTCCATAGTGTATAACGAGATTGTCCATGCTGTGATTTTTATATTTTTTACCTGGAGTGAGAGGTGAGAAAGCACACTTTCTGTGTATCTTTTATTTTGTGTTATACATTATGTGATCTCGGCAATAATATCTATGGGTAACTTGCTGCAGACGTTTGTAGTAATTTGTTTGCTGGCTTTCTTGTTTGGAGCACGCTCGATCAGAGTTTGAAGGGGCAGATCTGTCTGCATGCAACAGTTGCTCATGACTGCATAGCTCACGTGTATTTTGTAAATTCATTACCATGCATGTGTGATTCTGTACTTGCTGAATAATAATAATAATAATAGTGAGGATTTGTCTGGCGCCCAACCTCCTGGAGCTCTGGGCGCCTGACCATAGCAGAGTGGTAATAATGATAATAATAATATTGTACAGGCGCTTTTCTCAATTTCATGAATCGGCTCAAAGCGCCGCGAACTGAACCCAGCACGCACGCTCACGTGAATCACACGCATCCTCTCACACACTGGACATAAACACATTACAATCACGTGGTGCGAAGGGTTAGCTCAGCTATTTAAATTTCGGAATTTAGAATTGCATGTATTTTTTCAAATTTGGTGAGCTGAACATTTCCAAAGCAGAGGGGGAGGAAGCCGGAGTACCCGGAGAGAACCCCCGATGATCGGCCCGAATGAACGGTGCCACATACGAGAAGGAAAAATTCTTCGCCCCGAATGGGACTCGACCCTCTGACCTCTCGCATTGGTGACAAGTCTCTTAACCACTAGACCACCGCCCGCCCGTGGAATTACATACATACACATTAAATACGTCACACACACATAACATACATAATACAGAAAATGTTTTCCAGAATGTATGAAAAAAAGGGTAAAATTAATGTAGTTATGTGATTTTTTGTCATTCCTCCGACGTTGATTATGCAAGTCATTGGTGTACTTAGTTGTCCACTTCACATGTTACTAAAAATTAATGGTGTGCTCAATTTCATGTTTAAACTTCATCAACTAAAACTATTTTTAGCTTTTTCTTAAATTTGTGGAAACGTCTTTTTTCGACTTCTTATTTACACTAACTTGTTTGCCGTTTTGGATTGCACTTAAGTGACCTCCCTTGTACTTAAGTTCACCAACTGACATTATATCTTGTTTTTCTTTAACTGAAAAAAAAACACTTTTTTGTCACTTTTTAATACTTTTTCTTACACTTTTTCCCCTTGTTTTGCAGTCCTACGATTTTTAAATATTTTTGGGACACATTTAATCTTGCTTCTTTTCCAACGTAATCGCTTGGGCTTCATCATTCAAAAAAAAAAAAAAAAAAAAAGAGAGAGAGAAAAAAAAAGAGATAAATTTCATGGCCTTCTATGCAGATCACGTTCGTTTTTTTTTTTTTAAATATATACTGCCAATTCATTAATTTTGTTTTGTTCAAAGATGTGAGTGTATTTTACATGTGTGTTTGACCAGTCTTGCTTCAGATCTTGAAATCATGATTATCATGACACTAGTTTTGACATTACCACCAAAGTGTCAAGAAGTACCATTCTGTATATAGTTGTTGCTTCAGAATTATTCGTGCTTGCTCGTAGGAAAATTCTCTTCTACTTGTTTGTTTTCATTTCCATCTTTTTCCCTTTTTTAAAGGTTTCGAGTCTTTTTTGATGTTTGCTCGTTTTGATTTTGCCCTCTGTCTGTCTGTCTGTCTGTCTGTCTGTCTCTCTCTCTCTCTCTCTCTGAGCGCGTGCGTGTGTGACCACATGGTATCAATAGCTTGTTACATTTAAGTTTCGTTGTTCGACACACGTTTGTTGCAACGGCTGACTGTAAATTGACAAATCTTTCATGTCCAGTCACCCCATGTCCATGTCCAGTCCCTCGCTAAATCAATACAGTTCTCTCGCTCTTTTTTTTTTTTAAATCACAGACACCTAGCTCGCACACATGAGATACTGGTCCCTTGCCCCCTGGAACAAGTAATCATTCGTGTGGCGAAAACAGATACCAGCATACAAAAGTCTTAATTGTAGGAGTAGTGTTAAATATTTCATAATTATATTTCAGAATCACAGATATACTGTTCCCATGGAATATTGTGACTGGCACTATAAGTACAAAACTATAACTACGACTGTAGTTACGGACTTCATTCACGGACTTAACATTATCACCAGCAATTCGAAATAATGGTACAAAATCTTAACATTGCACAACAAAGTAATGTTAACACACACACACACACACACACACACACACACACACACACACACACACACACACACACACACATCCTTGTGAATTACACACTATTAGTGAAGATGTCCTGAATGACATCTTACCCGAGAAGAGAGAGAGAGAGGGGGGGGGGGGGGGTGTAGGCGGACGTGCAGTAAATAGAAGAGCGAACTCACAGCCCTTGGATCAATTTCACACACCCACGCTATTTCAGGAAATCGATTTCGTTTCGCGAACTGGTAAATTGACATTAAATTTAGCTAACTTCATTGACTACAGGGGATTACGTCGATGAGAAAGTGAAATTGACGAACCTTTTTGCTAAAATCTCTTGAGCAAGGACAATTAAAAAAAAAATATAAAAAAACCCAATAAGCAACCTCATGCCCTCGACAAGACGACTACGGATCTCTCTCAAAACCAAGCGATATGAAACAGTGCCACAGTGTACAAACTAAAACCAGCCCAAAACCAAAATGTAAACGAAGCAAAATCACTATGAAACGAAGTGAAGTCACACACACACACACACACACACACACACACACACACACACACACACACACACACACACACACACACACACAACTGTCCTATTCACAGCGTCTCACATGCTTCAATTCAAACCAAATACAGAATGCAAGCCTATCTGTCCATGTAGTTGACGATGCATGTGTCTTAAAAAGTGTGATGATTGAAACCAAATAGAATGAGCCTAAGAATCTTTAAGATTATAGGGCCAGTAAACAACACCTACACCAACGAAGCCCCCACATGTTCAACTCGGATAAAAAGAAGAAAATGCACAGGAGCTCAAAAGAATACAAAATAGCGAGTCTTCGGTCTCATTTTCCCTAAGAACGCTAACATGAAGTTTCTTTTACCTTCTTGGGCCTAGATGGCTATTCGAATTGGCACGTGAAACTCGCTTATTTCACCTTCACTGCGCCGGTCAGAGCAACCCCATGGCGGAAACCAATGTGGTATATTCAAATTACGATTAAACTCTCTCTCTCTCTCTCTCTCTCTCTCTCTCTCTCTCTTGTTTCCTTTCTCTAGACATTAGCTCGTGTGTCGAGCTTATTCGTCTTTCTTATTGTTTTCCTTGCTCGTTAATGGACTTTCTGTAGCTAGAGGCTGGTGTTTTCTTTCTTCCTCTCCGTGTCAGTATGACTGCCTTTGTTTTCGCTCGGGGCAATGGTAAGATATTTGTCATTATCCGTGGAGCTTACGGGTTGCAATCAGTGTCAGGGCGGAATTTGTTTTTGTGACCTTGGAAAAGTCCGGTCGTATCCCTAGACAAGACAAGACAAAGATGCGATGCGATGCGATGCGATGCGATGAGACGAGACGAAATGAGACGAGACGAGACACGTACAGTACGATAAGATAATATAAGACGAGACGAGACAAGACAAAAGATAAGATGATATAAGACGAGACGAGACAAGACAAGACAGGACACGGTTCGATAAGGTAAGATAAGATAAGACTAGACGAGACAAGACAAGACACGGTACGAGAAGATAAGACGAGACGAGATGAGACGAGACAAGACAAGACAAGACAAGATACGACGAGACGAGACGAGACGAGACAAGGCAAGGCAAGATACGATGAGATGAGATGAGACGAGACAAGGCAAGACAAGCCAAAACAAGACAAGATACGACGAGAGGAGACAAGACAAGACAAGACAAGACAAGATACGACGAGACGAGACGAGAAAAGACGAGACAAGACAAGACACGGTACGATAAGACGAGACGAGACATGACAGGACACGGTACGATAAGATAAGACGAGACAAGACAAGACGAGACGAGACGAGACAAGACAAGACACGGTAAGATAAGATAAGAAAAGATAAGACGAGACGAGCGAAGATCAGATATTAAGATTAGAGGAGATCAACTGGGCTGCGACGAGACAAGCCGTGTAATAGGATAAGGCAAAACAAGATAACGTAAGAATAGACAAAGATAATGAGATGCGAACAAAGATGATGAGATGAGAACAGACAAGATCAGACGAGACGAGAGGAGACTAGGCGATAGGAGACAAGATACGAAAAAGCAACTACAAAAGTGAGGAGTTGAGTGAGGACGACCCCTTTCAGCATTTGTCTCCCACCCCTGATTGTCCCCGCATGTCCCCTTGCAATTGTTCTCTTCCCCAGCCCTGCCCGACAGTAGATTGTGTTGTAGGCAGGCGCCAGTCGACAGGCGATGAATCAAGCAGAAATCGCCACACTTTCCCTCTGGCTTTCCCTCCACCTAATTGGCTTTTTCCACCGTTCCAGCGCGCCTCAGACGGTAAGTCAATGATTTACGCGTCTGATCCAGCACGATGAAGGATGCACGAAGAGAGACGCTCACGCACGGCTGTATATTCACATACATATTCACATACGCACTCGCACACACGCGCACGCACGCAGGTAAAACACGCAAACTCGCGCATGCACGCAGGCAAAACACGCAAACTCATGCATGTACGCACGAGCAAACACACACTCGCGCGCGCGCGCGCACACACACACACACACACACACACACACACACACACACACACACACACACACACACACACACACACACACACACACACGTACATACAGAGGTAGATTTAAGACAAATAACTGTACGCACAGACACGCAGATAGATATAAAGGATAAGTGTTATTGTGCGTGCGTGCGTGTGTGTGTGCGTACGTGCATACGTGTGTGTGTGTGTGTGTGTGTGTGTGTGTGTGGCCAACATGTAAGAGAATCGACGACTCCACTCGCCAAGCTCCGAGGCCAAAGCCCCGCCCCTTTACTCTGCCGTGTATTGGCAAAACACAGTACGCCCATGACGTCACTGCATGGGAAAATGGGTGATTTCAAGATGAAAGAGATTGACGTCATGGTCTTTTTCCTCTAATGACGTCATTGGACTTACTGCTTTCTTTCCATGTTTCAGTCATATCAAACTACACGCCTGCTTCTCTCGGTGTAGTGTCTGGCAACAAGTTTGCCAGACCATGCCATGCGTTGTGCTCATTATGCCGCGGGACGCGATTGGCTGAATTCTGGGGGCTCGACCCTTGTGATTGACAGGACTGGAGTCCTCCATTGAGAAAGTACAACAAAGTCTCTGGCGCCTAGAAAACTGTTTCAGGCCACTGACGTCTGCCTTCACCTGTTTCTTTTTTTTCCCCTCACACTTTCCTGACCAATTTGTAACAGGAGATATCGGTTGAGTGTGAACAGCGGGATATCACCTGCTGGTAACACGCAAAGTGCAAAGTGCATTCAGCTGTTATTTCAGGAGAGGCTTAGGCAATGACTGAAGAAAAGGACATTTAATTTACGTGGGTCGAAATCTGAGACACTTGTGCGGTGCCCTACATTTTCACATATTATGAAGAAATGTGTTTGATGAATGTGGCTTTGTCTTTCAAATTTAAAGACCAAATGGCGTAGGACACAAAATGACCGTGGGGTCATGTGCAGTGTTTTCTGAGGTGCCCTGTTTGGCAAGTGTGATAGTCGGTAGTGATTTTTGTTGTCATGAAAAAGCGTGATTTTCGTGATTTTTGTGTGATGTAGGTCAAGGTGCATGGAAGGCGGTCACAAAAAGAGGCAAGCTGCCAGTGAAGCTGGGACTTTTTGCACAGAGGTGGGACACAAGTGAGGCAAGCGGATTTGTGCGAACTGCCTCTATGGCCTAAAGAGAAAGTAGTACCCTAGTGAGGCCTGAGCGGAAAGGAGACATTCATTTTTTTAAAACCCCTGTCAGGTGCGTGCCTTTGAATGGTCTGTTCATGGTAGTAATTGTTTCTAGATTGAAGCATTTGTTAGGGGTGACTATGATGCCTGAGGCTAATAGGGAATATATAGGCATTTTGAGGCCCTGCGTATTTGTGTCCTTCGCCCAAATATCACCTGTACCCACACTGATTTGGTGTTTGGTATTTTTTTTCCTTCCAGTTAAGGGGTGGGGGTGGGTGTTTCGGAATTTAACGTCCTTTTCCACCACGTATGTTTGATATCAAAGACGGGGCAACGAGAAAAAGGCCAGCAGAAATATTTAGCCCCAGCCGGGGTTCGAACTTTCTTCCAGTTAAGCTGGCAGGTCTAGGGTGGGGTGGGGTGGGGTGGGTGTTTGAAAGTTTAACGTCCTTTTCCACCACATGAGGGTGATATCAAAGACGGGGCAACGAGAAAAAAGGCCAGCACAAATATTTGGCCCCAGCCGGCGGGATTCGAACTCACGACCCGAGCATTGAGAGTCCAACGCTCTACCATTCGGCCACCCCGGCTCCCCCAGCTGGCAGGTCTAGAAATATATGCTTGGAAATGACACGGAAGGGGGGAGGGGGGAGGGGGGCAGTATGTATAAATAGACGATGAATAGTATTCCGTACCGCTCACGACTATCCCACGTTTTTGACACTTTTTTTTTTTTTTTTTTTTTTTTGGGGGGGGGGGGGGGGGTCTGTTTACGAAAATCAGGCAAGATTAACGGTTCCTTGATGGCTCTTACTGCAGTAAACACGAGTATGATCAAAGTGCAGCACTCCCACTGAACCAAATTTCAATCCATGCAGACACTGACTAATCATGATTTTTTTTCTTTTAGCGAGGCCATAGGCGCAGAACCCCCAACGTACTTGGTAGGCATTGAGCTAATGAATGAATGAATGCAAAATCCAGCCGAACGGAATAAACAAGATGAAAGCAAAGCAGATGAATTGTGGGTGTTGTTTTAACAGCGTATTAGTTCTTGTTTGATTCAAAATTTGAAAACATCAGCGACAGCAGCAGCAACAACAACAACATCAACAACAACAACAACAACAACAATACGTCGAAGTCTAGATTATTTTTCGTTTTTCTTCTCATCCTGTTATGCAGCTTATAGTCGAGGAATTCATCAACTGCCCTACTTTAAAACTTTATCAAACTTTCATTTCATCTATAAAAAATCTTCACATATAAAAATCTGATTATTTTTTTCCCTGAAGAAAAAAATTGGAAGATTTTTCCCCTTTGAAGCTTATGTCTTATAAATACATGTAATGATACTTTTATGACAGCCAGTGTCAGAAGTTTGTGTTCATGTTTTTGAAGTGCGTAATCAAAGAACAAAATGATGACTTCGATGTTTTATGTCTGGTCTGATCCGACTTTTTTTTTTTTTTACTTTGGGTGTTTTTCTCCTTAAACCCAGGTCTCAGTTATATGTTATGCGTATACTTCAGAAAAGAAAGTTCTAACATTTGCATCCGGTCTGAAAGATTATCGAAGAAATTGGACGTATTGAGGTTATGGTTCGACCATTTTTTTTAAAACTCTAAAACGAGAGCGAAACTCTAAAAGTCGGCAGTGGAGAGAGAGAGAGAGCGGGAGCGGAGATAGGGGGTTGGGGATGGGACACATCGATAAGGAAACTCAGATCCAAGATATCCTAGTCCTCTTTATAGAGACTGTAAGTGTGAACTATAAGGGGACATAGATACGTGGTGCAGCTAGGGGTCGTTGTCTTCGAGTCACATTTTTTTTTTCCAGCAGAGTGAAAGAGATCAGGAGGATTAACACGCGAACCAGCTTCGTGGCATAGTACCTCGTCGCCAAGACGGTGTGTATAACATGCTGGGAGTGTCTGCTTCATTTTCTTTGGATTACAGCCCATGAATACAGAACGAGCAAAACAAGCTTGTGGAGGAAGAGGATGGAGGATTTAGAGAAGTACTAGGAAAGGCGCAAACCTTTTTCTTCCCATTTCCATTTTGTGTGTTTTTGTTGTTGGGGTTTTTTTCCGCGACCACGAAGTTAACAACAACAACAACAACAAGAACAACAACAACAACAGCAAAGTCCATGCATTAAACACATTAGGCACCAGTTCTTCCCTTTTTCTTGTGTGTATCCCCCCCCCCCACCCCCCCCCCCCGCGACCACAGAGTAAACAACAACAACAACAACAACCACGCAGGGTGAAGTCTTTTTGCGGTTTTTCTGCGACCACAAAGTAAAGAAGAAGAAGAAGAAGAAGAAGAACAACAACAACACCTGCGCCACACACGAAAGGCAAAGCCCCTTTACTTGTCCTTTGGTGTTTTTCCCCTCACAACCACAAAATGAACAACAACAACGACAACAGCAATAGCCACAACCGCAACAAAACCCATGCACCACGCCCGAAACGCGATCTCCTTTTTTTTATTTTTTATTTTTGGTCCACAACCACGATGTAACATACCAGTTCCATTAATTGTGCAAACCTCTGACAAGTCGGTAATTTTTTCACCTTCTGTATTGGCGACGGTCATGAACATTTTCCATTCACGACCAGGCTTCTACTGCGGAAAGGGGACTAATCCTCCCAGAACGCCCTTCGTCACACCGGAAGACGTAGTCGTTTCCGCTTCCGGCGGATGATGTCTGGGTCGACGATCAGCTGAAGAATTAATGCCCCTTGTTGGCGGAGTGGAGACAACAAGTCTGCTCTCAAGGGGACTGCAATCCTAATTTCGTATGGACTCCAGGACCTTGTCCTAATTCGAACAATTAAAGAGAAAAGTCCCCCCCCCCTTCCGCCCGCCCCCAACACACACACACACACACACACACACACACACACACACACACACACACACACACACACACACACACACACACACACACACACACACAATTGCAAGGAGTACTGATTGACTCTCTCCAGAGTCACTTTAAGGAGCTTAGATCTTTAAGGCAAGCTGCCAATGAAGTGAGGCCTTTTTGCACACAAGGCAGACAGACGTGTTTCAATGCAGTGGCTTAATTTGTGGCCTAAACAAAACAAAAAAAACTAGACTTGCATTGCTCCAGTGGTCAAGGTTTCTTACCCGAAACTTCAGTTTTGTCTATTATCCTCTCATCATGTTTAAAGCCTGTTTGGTACTTACTGACTTAGTAGGCCCATGGCTCCCGGTGGAGCATAGCCCATCCACGACCCTTCGCCATCGCACTCTGTTCTGGGCTGCTCTTTGCCACTCCAACCCAGTTGGTCCCCTGCTTGCTTAACTCTGCCTCCAGCTGTTGTGTGTCCCGCCTCCAGCTGTTGCGAAAGCCTGTTTTGGTATTGTGGTCAAAAGTTTTTTTTTCTTAGTCTAAGCACACATAAAGGCAAACATAGGGTGGGTGGGTGGGTGTTTGAGGGTTTAACGTCCTTTTCCACCACATAGGGTGATATCAAAGACGGGGCAACGATGAAAAAGCCAGCACAAATATTTGGCCCCAGCCGGGATCGAACTCACGACCCGAGCATTAGAAGTCCAACGCTCTACCATTCGACCACCCCGGCTCCCCGCAACATAGGGACAGGCACTAACTGAAACTATTAATGAAAAAGAAAACAAGTCAGAAGACGAATTAGAATTAGAACTCGTGCAAGGATAAGGAAACGACCCCTCTTCCTGGTAAAAAAAAAAAAGAAAAAAAAAGAGGAGTAGTAGAAAAAAAAGTATCGATGCCATCCTTAAAGCCTTTTCACACGCTGAGTGCCTGCAGCGAGTTCGCACGATCGTTTAGTGGATTTTCTGATCACGCGCTACCACCGTGCACTGGGCGGACTGCGCTGCCGGCCTATAGCGCTGGACAATACATACACAAAAGCGCGGTCAGCGGCGGCTGGCTGCATGGCGTGGCGAGGAAAAACAGGATCGCGTTCTCAGTGTCCAAAGGCGTGGCGACGGCGTCCCCGGGCAGTGCCCCTAATAAGCGGATTTAATTGGCTGGGGGTGCATTTTACCGCTGGTAGGACGTGAAATTTAATGGTCGCGTGTGAAAGGCCTTTTACAGAAATCAACCCAAAGAACCAGGATGTTCTCCCGAAGAACAAAGACGTAGCTTTTCTCGAAATAAAAATAGTACACGAGGAAAAGGTAGGTGGGTAGGTGGGGGGGGGGGGGGGGGTTTAACGTCCTTTTCCACCACGTATGGGTGGATCAAAGACCGGGCAACGAGAAAAAGGACAGCACAAATATATATGGCCCACGCCGGGATTCGAACTCACGACCCGAACATTGAAAGTCCAACGCACGAGGAAAAGGCAAAAACCTGTTGATTAAACTGGCATTAAAAACAAAAAAGCCTGTGGCACTGTGTACATATAAACAGAATCTTGAAAAATTTACAACTCTGATTTAAAACACAAACAATGAAAACATTTTTCAAAAAAAAAAGAAAAAAGCAAAAAAAAAAAAAGCAGCAAGCCAGAGAATCGAAAAACGCCTCGTGAGCTTCCGTGTCCTATTCTTAACCCCGCATTTTTGTGTCTTGCACGAAACTGCTGATTCAGAAACCAAGCAACTGACGCGTTGCAGAACATGACTGGCAGGTCAGATCGCCCCGGAGGAGTTTGCTGAGTGTACATCTACAGTCACTGATCTGGACAAAGGGTCTGTGTGCCTATCAAAACCATATCGCTTGGACCCTGTCTGCAGACGAAAGCGGACATGTGCACGTGTTTCTTCACGTGTTTCGACCAATCAACGATAGCCTCATTTTGGGGGTCTTTTTCACAGGAAGAGGACAACCTATATCCTGGGGTATTGCGATGGGCGTGAAAGAACCCAGGTTTCGGCTGGTCCCAAATTAAATCGCGTTTGGAAATGTCATGTGAACGCGAAAAAAATCCTTAAGGGTGATGTACTGGCTGGAACCCTAGAGGCGTTAAGCCATTCGCTGGGTCATAAAGTGTAATTTACACCCTGTTTTATGTAGATGTTTTGTCAATTTAAAAACAACAACAGCAACAACAATCTGAATTCTGCAATCTGAAAAATTAGTCTTACACCCTCAGTGTATACCCCAAGGCACAAATGTAGTTAATGTACCGTGTCATATTCGTTAGTACCTCCCTGTCTTGATACTTTACGTACGGAAAACTCTCTCTCTCTCTCTCTCTCTCACACACACACACACACACACACACTGTCACACACACTGTCACACACACACACACACACACACACACACACACACACACACACACACACACGAGAGAGAGTATTACACAATTTGTTCTCCCTCGACAAAAAGAAAGGCACTAGGGGTTTAAGAAATTGTAAAAACAAAACAGCTGTTAAAAAAAGTTTTAAAAAGCGTCTGTTAGCATGCAAAGGCTGTGGCACGCTTCCTCTTTCGCAGCTGACGTTCCGCTAGTGACTCGTTTCCAGTTGTGCGCGCGCAAGAAACGGAAGTTAATTAACAGGCAGCCTCTCTGTGGACAAAGATCTGTTTCCGGTGCAATCAAACCGTCGTTGCAATGTGGGTCACACGGCCACTAGAGAGAGTTATTCTTGCAGAAAAGGAATCCCCCCTCCCCCCCCCCTCTCTCTCTCTCTCTCGTGTAATATTTTTTTCGAGTACTTCCCATCGTAGTCTCTTTTTTTTGTAGCAACGGCTGATTGAAAATTAATCATTGTTTGGTGAAATCACCTCCGTTGGAAAATAAAGTTCGTTCGTTCATTCGTTCGTTCGTTCTCTCTCTCTCTCTCTCTCGCCGTCTGTTTGCTGTTCGGTAATTAGTTTTCCATCATATATCAGATAACAGAAGCGGATACTTGATCACAGTGCCCAAAGACCTCGTCTCTGAATTGAGAAGTAGGCTTTGGCAAAAACACTGGAAACGGAAAAGGGACAGGAAAGGCCGAGATGTGTAGAGGTGATGGTTGTAACGGGAAGAGGGGAGAGGATGGAAGGGAGGGGTGGTGGTGGTGGTGGTGGTGGTGGTGGTAGGTAACTGGGTAGTCTCAGAGATTATACAGATTCTAGAAGCGGAAACTTGATTACTGTCCCCAAGGACCTCGTCTCTGATGCAAAGCCGACCACAGGATTTCTTTTTCTCGGCTTCATTTTAGGTTCATTTTCATTTTACGCCGCTTCTGCTACTGATCTAGAACATGTTTTAAATGTCAAGTTGTTTTGCTATTTTTTCCCTAACTGATTGGTCATTACGGATAAAATCATTTAAAAAGAAAAAAAGAGAGTTTTTTTTTTCTGCACTCTATAGTATTTGTTTTTAATGTTAAATCTTTATAAAACACCGTAAACATGGAAAGTGTGAGACAGCTGATGCAATGACAAACTGAAAATGCATGTTAGCAGCAAGGAACGTTGTGGGGTTGGTTTCATGCTGACACGCTCACCGCAACAAGTACCCCCCCCAAAAAAAAAAAAAAAAAAACCAAAAAAAAAACCCCAAACAAACAAACAAACAAACAAAAAACAGCAACAAAAAGAAGAAGAAGAAAAAGGCCCCCCCCCCCCCCCCCCGAAAACAACAACAACAACAAAAACAATAATGCTTTCATGCTGACACGCTCACCACAACAAGTACCCCCCAAAACACACACACACACACACACACACACACACACACACACACACACACACACACACACACACAAACACAAACACGCACGCACACACAAAAAAACAAAAAAACAAAACAAAACAAAACAAAAACAGCAACAAAAAACAAAAACACAAAAAAGGCACACACACAACAACAACAAAAAACAAACAAACAAACAAGCAAACAACAACGACGACAACAACAACAAAACTAAACAAAAAAATAAAGAAAAAGAAGAAAACAACAACAAAAAAGAAACTACAGAAAACACATAAAAACGAAAGAAAACAAACAAAACCAAAGCAAACAAACAAACAAACAAACAAAAACAAAAACAAAGCAAGCAAACAAACAACAACATCAACAACAACAACCTATACAAAACAACAACAACAAAACCCCACTCTTCCTCCAAGAAAAGAACCGCACCCATCCCACATCCCCATCACACTCTCTGAAAATGCTGAAAATCTTTGCACTTTTCTTCCCTTTCTTCATGCTCGTCCTTGCGGCTTTTGCCTTAACAGCTTGCACGCGGTTTTGCAGCAATAGGAAACTATATAGAATGATGTTATTGTTCAGCTTGATGTCTTGACACCCAGACACACATACTGACGCTCAGTTCGTATAGTTCGCACCCCTGGGCCGTATTGAGCGAACTATACCAACCCAGCGACGCTCATTTAGTAGAGTTCCCCTGCTTAGATCGGTTTAGGGTTAGGTTTAGGGTTAGGTTTAGGGTTAGGTATAGATTTAGGGTCGGGGTTACCTTGTGGTAATGGTGCAAGCGCTATGTTGTTTAGACGGTCGCAGTGCATTTACAGCAGGTGCAAATGACACAAGGGGGCGAACTATACCAACGCAGCTATATTCACACACACACACACACACACACACACACACACACACACACACACACACACACACACACACACACACACACACAGAGACTGGTTACTCTTCCAATTTTTAGAAGATCTTTGAACTTTGAATCCACGTGAAATTCTACCTCAAATACCAATTCATCCACCTTTCATCATTCCTTGCAAAGGAAAACCTCCACAAAACTCATTGGACAGTGGAGATGGAAGGCGCCGAACTAGGTCTAAATTTGAAATAGGCCATGAACACAGACAAGAGAACCAAATTTTAGCCGCAAGCACAGCTAGAAACTTTTTTTTTTCATTAATATTGTAACTCACTAAAAGGTCTTCCTTCTTCGTCTTTATGTTTGGTTTTCTTTTTTCTGTTTTTTTTTTTCACCCCTGCTCCTTTTTCTGTTGTCTCATGTTCCTTCTTTTTCCTTTTTTTTTTTTTTTTTTTTTTCTTTTTTAAAAATTAAAATTGGAAGTCACTTCTTCCCTCATCGCCTTCGTGTTTGGTTTTCTTTTCTTCTTCTTCTTCTTTTCTTCTCCTTTTTCTGTTCTCTCATGTTCGTTCCTTTTCCCTTTTTTTTCCTGGCACACACACACACACACACACACACACACACACACACACACACACACACACACACACACACACACACACACACACACACGCGCACGCACGCACGCACACACACACACACACACACACACACACACGTTAAGGTGTTTAGGTGCGCGTTTTGTCAGATTCATCTGTCCACACGATCTGATTGTTCTCTGTTTATATGGTTCTGTTTTGCCACGGTAAGTGTCCTTCGCGATATGCCAGTGACCTTTTGGTCTCAATCCTGCCACGAAAGGTCTATGGTGTTAGGACAGAATGCTCGATTTAAACAAAAGCAAATGCCGCACAGAAAAATTTTATAGAAAGCCATGGCCAGCTCTGTACCACTATACTCGTGTACATCCGTGTACGGTGACGTAATGCCACGTTACCTAAAGAAGTCAAGCAGCACAACCAGCCAACCAAACCAATCAAACAATAACCGACAAACGAAACGTAGGGAAATGAAAAGCGCCCCAAGCAACAAAACAATACAACAAAAACAACAACACAAGCTGGTCAATGAACCTCTCTCTCTCTCTCTCTCTCTTTTTGAAAAAATGGTTATTGTAACCAACATCTTATACCGTTATTAAATAAAGCATAAAGTCAAAGTCAAAGTCAAAGTCAAAGCTCTCTCTCTCTCTCTCTTTCTCTCTCTCTTTCAAAGTTATACCGTACTTGATACAATATTAATAAAAATTAGCAATTCTGCATTGTACTTTGACAACTGAAAACTGTAAAATGTGTGTATAATTATTATTTTAGTTACTCAGTTAATTTCCATGGCAGTTTGCTTCTTTTTTTTATAGTTATTAGTCTGTTCGATTCATTGTTATTGTTCAAATCATTATTTCATTACTTTTATTCATTATTTCACGATTATTATTTAATTTGTTATTTCATTACTATTGTTTAATTCATTATTTCAGTATTATTGTTCAATATATTAGTATTTTTTGATTTTTTTGAATTTTGTATGAGTGTCAAAACTAATGGAACTTAGTGCTACGCAAACATTTTAATATGATTCTGATTTTGAAATAAATTCTCTCTCTCTCTCTCTCTCTCTCTCTCTCTCTCTCTCTCTCTCTCTTTCTCTCATCTTCACCCCGTTTTGTCCTATCGACCGAGGTCTCATAGCATTCATTACTCTGATCCAGTTTCCAGATAATGACTGAATAAGGTCCTGGACTCCCGTGTTTCAGGTCAATGGCCTAAGGTATAAAACTGTCTCTTGTTCAGAGATAGGCAAGGGATACCATGCATTATCCTCTCGAGGCTTCAGTGGCGCTGGAATTGCGTGTCGTTAAAGTGTCATTAAGTTCCCGCAACTCACCGCTGCGTGTCTGTTTTAGCTCCCCTTGTTGCTGTGGTGTGAATGGCCGCGGAAATGTCACCGTCGTCCTTTTGCAGTTTGTGCTTGCTCGGTTTGTGTTGCGACACTGTCATTTGGAAAGCAACCGTCTTCAAACTTGATGTCAGCTTGGCTGATAAGATAAGATAGATAAGATTTAGTGAGACAAGAGTTGACGATGTGAGACCTGTCGATACGAGACGAGACTTGACGAGGCCAGAAAAGACCACACCACACCATACCGGACCAGATCAGACGAGGCACGATGGAAAAGGACAGGAAAGGAAAAGACAAGACTAGACAATACAAGACAACACAAGCCAAGGATAAGAAAGTAATAATAATAATAATAATACATCATACTTATAAGGCGCCCGTCTCTGAAGGACAGACTCAGAGCGCACACACCCACACCACACACACACACACACACACACACACACACACATGAACATGGACAGAGGGTCCCAGTTATCTATGGAAAGGCCTGACGGAACAGGTATGTTTTGAGGTGTGATTTAAATGCTGACAGTGTGGGGACATCACGGAGGGCAGAAGGCAGCGAGTTCCAGATTGTCGGGGAGAGGTAGCTGAACGCGCTGGAACAAAGAACCTTACGACCAGAGACAATTACGTGAGGTAAGTCTTACATAATACCGCCATTTGGCGCCATGAATGTGAAAAGAAGTAAGCTAGAACTAACCTTTTACTGTTTGACAGTATTTTGGTGCTGAACATACCCCACCATTGACCATATTACATGCGTTAGCCTGTTTTGGTGAAATAATTATTCAGTCTAACACAATGCGACATTGCATGTCAATTTTCTGCTATTCATCGACGTCATTGTGAAAATTCCGGGCATTTTTCTTCCTTGTCTTGTCAGAATAGTCATTTGAAGGCGTCCAGATATTCATGAGCCAGATGCCTCCGTTGGGGGAACTGTGTTAACAGCTAGTGTGCTAGAGAAACCTAGCTAGTAAGAAAGATTATATCTTTTAATTAACTTTATAGTGCGGCATTGCGTGACTGTTTGTTTTGGGCAGGCATTGAAAGCAGATATATCCATGCCAAGGATAATTAGATTCTCTGTACCCTGTTTCATGATGGGTGTGATGAGACAAGGGGTGGTGGTGGGGTGTATGTGTGGGGTGGGGGAGAAGAGGGAAGGTGGGGGGGGGGAGGAAGCTGTTGCTAAAATGTCAGGTTCACACGAAAACAGGTATCGAATAAATTCTCTTGAAATTTTTACCAGCCCATTTCCTTGTCTTACGAACTGTTTGCAGATTTGTTTCTTGCGCTGAAATTCAACTTTCAAGGTGATTTGTCCTGTTTTGGCTACCTTTTTGTCGTTGCTGCTGATTCGTTCAAAGTCTTTTGTTGCTTTGCTCCAAATAAATCTTTCGTTAACTTGCTTCAAACGATCTTCCTTCTCCTCTGCCTTCTCTCTCTGTGTGTGTGTGTGTGTGTGTGTGTGTGTGTGTGTGTGTGTGTGTGTGTGTGTGTGTGTGTGTGTGTGTGCGTGCGCGTGTGTGTGTGTGTGTGTGATGTGGGATGGACATGTTTCACGCGGGCATGCTGACATTCATTAGATACCACGCACTTTCTCTATTTTGCCCCAAAAAAGAAAGTTTCTTGAGTTTCCGGTTGTCTAAAATTTACAACTTTCAGTCTGTGTCAAGGTGTTCTGACCGTTGTTAACAATACTGACGTTTATAAAGACGGATGCTCTACAAGAAAAAGTTAACATGAACTGTGAGGCCTAATGCACCCTTGCTCTGCGCTTGTGTTCCAAGGATATTATTTCGTTGTTGTTGTTGTTGTTGTTGTTGTTTGTCCTCTGTCTTCAATTTGTTGTTGGGTTCAAATCATGAGTGTGCTCAAGTTTTGTTTGAGGCAGTCTCGTTACAACGTTGTCAAACCACACACACGCACACACACACACACACACACACACACACACACACACACACACACAGGCGCGCGCGCGCGCGCGCACGCACACACGCACGTACGTACGCACGCACGCACGCACGCACACACACATGCGCGTACAGAGAGAGACAGAGAGAGTGCCAGTCGGGGGGCGGGGGGGGGGTGTCGTTGGGGTGGAGGCTGAGACAGACAGACAGGCAGGCAGACAGGCAGACAGACATACAGACAGACAAAAACTGCGGTGTTCTGATGAAGTCCAAAACTTAAGCATTGTCCCCCACAATACAGGCAGACAGACAGACAGACAGACAGATAGACAGAGACTGCGGTGTCCTGATGAAGTCTAAAACTTAAGCATTGTCCCCCACGATACAAGCAGACAGACAGACAGACAGAGACAGACAGAGACTGCGGTGTTCTGATGAAGTCTAAAACTTAAGCATTGTCCCCCACGATACAGGCAGGCAGACAGACAGACAGATAGACAGAGACTGCGGTGTTCTGGTGAAGTCTAAAACGTAAGCATTGTCCCCCACCATCACAGTTACTCATCAGCACAAAGTAATTTGTTGGTACAAGCAGGCAGGCAGGCAGACAGACAGACAGACAGACAGACAGAGACAGACAGAGACAGACAGAGACTGCGGTGTTCTGGTGAAGTCTAAAACTTAATCATTGTCCCCCACGATACAGGCAGACAGACAGACAGACAGATAGACAGAAACTGCGGTGTTCTGATGAAGTCTAAAACGTAAGCATTGTCCCCCACCATCACAGTTACTCATCAGCACAAAGTAATTTGTTGGTACAAGCAGGCAGGCAGACAGACAGACAGACAGACAGAGACAGACAGAGACTGCGGTGTTCTGGTGAAGTCTAAAACTTAATCATTGTCCCCCACGATACAGGCAGACAGACAGACAGACAGATAGACAGAAACTGCGGTGTTCTGATGAAGTCTAAAACGTAAGCATTGTCCCCCACCATCACAGTTACTCATCAGCACAAAGTAATTTGTTGGTACAAGCAGGCAGGCAGACAGACAGACAGACAGACAGACAGACAGAGACAGACAGAGACTGCGGTGTTCTGGTGAAGTCTAAAACGTAAGCATTGTCCCCCACCATCACAGTTTCTCATCAGCACAAAGTAATTTGTTGGTACAAGCAGGCAGGCAGACAGACAGACAGACAGACAGAGACAGACAGAGACTGCGGTGTTCTGGTGAAGTCTAAAACTTAATCATTGTCCCCCACGATACAGGCAGACAGACAGACAGACAGATAGACAGAAACTGCGATGTTCTGATGAAGTCTAAAACGTAAGCATTGTCCCCCACCATCACAGTTACTCATCAGCACAAAGTAATTTGTTGATAAAGTTCAGAGTTCGCTGTAATGTTACCCACTTGTTTTTGCAGATCGGACGGCAATGCATCTGAAGGTTTACCAATCGGCGCCTAATTGGGGACGGATTTGGTTTCGGATTAAGCCTTTAAGGTTGCTGTTGTCGCCGCTGATAGTGTTGTCGTTGTCGCTGTTATAAACAACGAAGTCAATAGTTCAGCCGAAGGGCGGAAGGTGAAAAGCGGAATGCTGAAAATAACAGTTGTTGTTGTGTTCTTATTTTTTTCACAGAATCTTGTGGATTCAAACCTTTCTTCTAACCAGAACAACAACAACAACAACAACAACAACAACAACAACAACAAAACCAACCAACCAACCAACCAAGCAACCAACCAAACAAACCAAAAAAACAAAAACAAAAAAAACCACTCCCACCCCCTTCTCATAAAAGAGACCCCCTCCTCCCCCCCCCCCCCCCAAAAAAAGAAATAAATAAATAAAAAAGATAAAATAAAATAATAAAAAAATCAGAAAATGGAAACAGAAGAAAAATGAAGGAACAAACAAAAAGGAATGACCCCATCCCATAAGGTTGTTTCTCCCAATTTCGCACTATTTTGTTGTTATTGTTGCCGGTAGGTTCTTTCTTTCTTTCTTTCAAA
Source organism: Batillaria attramentaria (assembly GCA_018292915.2). Lineage (NCBI taxonomy): Eukaryota > Metazoa > Mollusca > Gastropoda > Batillariidae > Batillaria > Batillaria attramentaria. Next base: position 351,964 of record JACVVK020000041.1, on the reverse strand, counting down.
TCTGTAAGACCTACCGAAGACATTAAATCCGCTGCACCATAGAGGATCCAGAATCTTAGGCGAGAGAGAGCAAAACGTCAATTCTGTGAAGTAAACATTTGACGTCAGCCTCAGGCAGGTCGCCCTACAGAGAGAGAGAGAGAGAGAGAGAGATATGACGTCAATTCCGCGAAGTAAAAATTTGACGTCAGCTTCATGCAAGTCGTCTGACAGAGTCTGACAGAAGATGTTTGTTCACGTCTTGTGATTTCTCTGTTGATGTTGAGACTCCGCCGACTGAATTGATTTTTACAAGAAATCTGGAAGACTCAGAAGCCTGGTGAAATGTCGGAGGCAGTGATGATATCTACCGATTTTGTCTGTGAACTACATATTTGACGTCAGCCTCACGCTGCTCGTCTGATAGAGGATGCTTTTTCATGTCTTGTGATTTCCATTTTGTTTTTGTGACTTCCCTGACCGAATTAATTTTTACATAATATCTGGAAGATCTGGAGGACTGGTGAAACGTGGACTTGAATACCTTAAATTGTGCTTACCTAATCGCAAAAATGGAATTTTTTTGACCGGCGCTTCTCGCAGAAACTTGAAAAAAATATGTTTATCTACAAGCTGTGTTATTCTTAATTCTAAAGCTATAATAGTGCTGTAGTTCCTATCATATGTGCAGATGTCACACGTGACAAAAATGCCGGGATGGTGAGTAATTTGAAGGAGTCTTTTCACAGATATTTTGCCTTATATGCAAACCACCCCTACCTCGGAATTTTTTTTTTACACGAAACTGTCACAGCTACAGAGTTGTGCTACGAATACAGTCAGTATAATTGGATGAACTTCCCAAGTCCAGAAAACGAAGGCATTTGAACAACTTTTTCATAAAAATACATAAGATGGCCGATTTCTTTAAATGAGCGATAACTCTTCTAAAAATGCGGCAGGATAAAAATCGTGAAATGTAGGTCTGGAGAATATGACTGCCCATTTTATAGCAAAGTATAAAGCCCTCCAGCGAGGTGGTTTAGGAGATAGCCATCATTGCATCCGTCCACACACACACAAACACACACACACACACACACACACACACACACACACACACACACACACACACACACACACACACACACACACACACACACACGTCTCACAACTCCCGCCAAAAAGAACGCAGCAGCATAGTGTGCACGTAAGGTGTCTATGACGCAGATTTCATTACGCCACTGTGCGCGCGAACGTATGTGTTGTCTGGACAAACGTCACAGTCTTGCTTTTTATCACTGAAACTTGCTGCTGTGCGCATCGAAATCTGCCCCATCCCATACAGTTGTTTCTCTATAGAGAAACAATTTAAAAGGAAGAAAAGAGAAGAAAAGAAAAAACGAAAATTATAAACTAGGAGCAAAAAAAAAGGAAAATGAACGAACATGAGAGAACAGAAAAAGGAGAAGAAAAGAAGAAAAAGAAGAAGAAGAAAAAAAAGAAAAAAAAAGAAAAAAAGAAAACCAAACACAAAGGCGATGAGGGAAGAAGTGACTTTCAATTTTAATTTAAAAAAAAGAAGAAAAATAAAAACCAGAAAAAAAGGAAAAAGAAGGAACACGAGAGAAAAGAAAAAGGAGCAGGGGAAAAAAAAACAACAGAAAAAAGAAAACCAAACATAAAGTCGAAGAAGGAAGACCTCTTAGTGAGTTACAATATTAATGAAAAAAAAAAGTTTCTAGCTGTGCTTGCGGCTAAAATTTGGTTCTCTTGTCTGTGTCCATGGCCTATTTCAAATTTAGACCTAGTTCGGTGCCTTCCACCAGCAGTGTCCAATGAGTTTTGTGGAGGTTTTCCTTTGCAAGGAATGATGAAAGGTGGATGAATTGGTATTTGAGGTAGAATTTCACGTGGATTCAAAGTTCAAAGATCTTCTAAAAATTGGAAGAGTAAACACTGTGTGTGTGTGTGTGTGTGTGTGTGTGTGTGTGTGTGTGTGTGTGTGTGTGTGTGTGTGTGTGACACTTCAAACGAGACAGGACATCGAAAAGCCGTAAAACAAACACAATGTAAAGTGCACATCTCTTATTCAACCTTTAAGAACGTCGATCATCCCTCCACCCAGTCCACTTCCCCCTCCAGCACTCCACCCCCTCCCTCCACACACACACACACACACACACACACACACACACACACACACACACACACACACACACACACACACACACACACACACACACACACACACACACACACACACACACACCCTACTCCAATCTCTGTTATAAATGATGGCCATAGCTGTCTAGGCATCTTCTTATTGTAAGATATCTTGCTGCGCGTAAGTATTGTTTTGTGCTTGTGGCGCACCATCAGTACACACACTTCGTTTGGAGTACTTGTATCAAACTTTTCATATGGGCCGAATTATCTGCAAAAAACAGAATAAATGTTCTCTCTGATTCTTCTTCTTTTGGTCTTTTGATTTTGAATGTTATTATTATTATTATTATTATTATTATTATTATTATTAATTATCGTCATCATTTATTTATGTGCTTATTTATTTATTTATTCATTTATGATGATGATGATGATGATGATGATTAATATCATTATTTAATTATTATTATTATTATTATTATCCCGTGAGTTCGTATCCTGGCCGGGGCCAAATATTTGTGCTGGCTTTTTCATCGTTCCCCATTCTTTGATATCACCCGTATGTGGTGGAAAAGGACGTTAAACCCACAAACACCCACCCACCCACGCTGTCCCCCGTGCACGCAGATATTCCCATTTTTTTTCTCAGACAACCAGACCTTTAAGCACTGACGTAGGTACTCGGAGGTCTGTCTAGTCACTGTTAAGATGGAAGCCACAGTGATTCGCTGCCGGAGACAAATCGCCCACTATCACACTACGATCTTTCCTACTTGGCTACAGGGGAAGTACGTTATAAAGTGCATTCGCCTTGAAGATATCGGACGTTTCCTTGCTGGCTAATTATGAACAATTAATACACTTGTAGCACTTCGGGGGAAAAAACTTTTTAGCACAACTTTCTTCCAACTTCCAACTAATTACGTTATACCTGTGAAAAAAAAAATCCCTTCGGGTTCTTCCCCAGTAACCTATTTGTATGGATTTTTTTTTGCTGGATCTCTAGTAATTAAGCACACCCTACACCCCTTCCAGGCCTCTACGCTTTTTTTTTCAGCCCTATGTTGCCATTCCCAGCTAGGGTGACAACATGCACTAGCAAGAACCGTTCTGGTGCTGGACCTTTCCGAAATGCTGGCCCCATTCTGTGGAACTCCTTGCCTGAGGTCAGAGAATACAAATGCACGAACCCTCAAAATGCCTAGATATTCCCTGTTCCTAGATGTTCCCTATTCCTAGATGTTCCCTATTCCTAGATATTCCCTATTCCTAGATGTTCCCTATTCCTAGATATTTCCTATTCCTAGATGTCCCCTATTCCTAGATATTCTCTATTAGCCTCAAGCATCATAGTCACCCCTAAAAATGTTTCTATCTAGAAACAAAAATTACCATGCACTGACCATTCAAGGCACGTACCTGACAGGAGTTTTTTTTTTTTTTAATAAAAAAGTAATGTCTCCTTTCCGCTCAGTTTTCACTGGAGTAATGCTAGTCTACTTTCTGTTTAGGCCAGAAAGCCACTTCATCTAAATCCACTGACGTCACCTTTGCCTCTCTTGAAAAACAACAACAACAGCAATAACAGCCACCAAACAACAGCAACACAATTAACAAACCAAAACCACCAGCTGCAACAGCAAGAGCAACACGAGAGACACACACAAACAACAACATCAACAATAACATAAGATACCGAAACCCCCACACGACATAAGACCGAAACGACTCAAAACACGCTCAAAGGACGAGAAAGAAACATGTAATACCATATTTTCGGCGCAGTGGCCTTCATATGGGTACACACAACAACGATTAAAAAAAAAACAAAAAAAAACAGCGAGGGGTGGGTGGGTGTTTGTGAGTTTTCGACCAAGCAAGAGTAATATCAAAGACGGGGCAACGAGAAAAAAGCCAGCACAAATATTTGGCTCCAGAGGGGATTTGAACTCACGACCCGAGCATTGAGAGTCCAACGCTATACCATTTGACTATCCCGGCTCCTTAAAAAACAACGACGAAAAAACCCAACAGACTAAGAAACAAACAAATAAACAAACAAACATAACAACACAACAACGGGGTGAGTGGTGGCCTAATAGGTAGTGCGTCGGATTTAGGCGCTGCGCTATTGCACGGCCGTCACCAATGTTATGGCGATGAAGCGTGGTTCGAGCCCAGATCGAGCTTGTGATATGTGATACCGGTTTTTCCTGGCTGCCGGGCTGCTCATCGGGGGTTTCTCACCGGGTTATCCGGCTTTCCTCCAGCAGCAAAATTGCAAAATTGTAAAAAAAAATATATATATATAAAGGATAGGTATTGGGTGGCGCTGCATCGCGGCGAAGCGCTTCTCCCGGGGGAAGCAGGCCGAATTTCCGGAACGGGTTAATAAAGAAGTAAAAAAAACCACCCCCCCAAAAAAAAACAAAAAAAACCCAAAAAAACAAACAAAAACAAAAACAAAAACAAAACAAACCAACCCCCAAACCCCACTAAACCCAAGCAACCATCTTCTAATCATCTGTTGCACGAAGTTATCCGAACAGTACCTACTACCTACCCTCCTAGCTTCCTTCAAAGAAAGCAATTAGTTCACACAGTCACAATGCTGTCTTCATGTCCCGTATGTTCCGTACAGTCTGGCTGCCGGGGAATCGGATTACAAGCAGACGCAGACAACCTTCAGACGAATTTAATAACTTCAATCTGTACTCTGGTCAAAACATAATTATCTCGTCTCCAGTAGACTGCATCTAGATGCTTCATTTCCCCTTGTCAACAAGAAATGATGGACATATCTGTCAGGTGAATTCGTACTGAATCCCAACTTGTGTCTTGATCTGATTTTTTTTTTTTGGGGGGGGGTTGTTTTACATCGATTAAGATTTTGAGACTTTATTTGTCATATTGTCTGCATCTAGACTGCATCTAGGCACACTGATTTTACCTCCTCAGAAAAAAACAACGTTTCAAAAGAAGAAAAAAAAGTTTTTAAGAAAAGTATAAGAAGAAGAAGAAGAAAAGGAAAAGGGCAAAATCGTCTCAGCTAAACTCGTTTTGGATTCCTACCCGTACGTTGATGTAATCCGAATCAGTTCGTAACTTGTTACCAACAACATATAATCTATAATAATAGCCGCGAGCTCGTTTTGTTTTGACCTTCACGCTACTTCCTTCTTCCCTCCCTCCTCCCCCCTGCTCCCCCCCCCCCTCTTCTTCTCCCAACACCTTCACCCTTCCACCCCGCCAGCGAAATATTTCTGCAGACGTGTTTGGTCTTCGTCTTTCAAATTTTCCTCTTGTAACTCCGCCGATACGTCCATACCCACTTCCCCAGGTCCCCCTCCGTGGTAGTTGGTTATTGTGGTAGGAAGTCAGTATACGCTTTATGTCTATGGACTACTACTACTACTACTACTACTACTACTACTACTACTACTACTACTACTACTACTAGAATACTCATGAAGTACCTAACCTGAAGTCAGCTCTGACTGAGTAAAACCGTTTAAGGTTAAAAAACAAACAAAAAAACTTCCATTGATTCTTGGACCCCCTTCCTCCTTCTCTATATAAGAGGGTGGGTGGGTGTTTGGGAGTTTAACGTCCTTTTCCACCACGTATGGGTGATATCAAAGGCGGGGAAACGAGAAAAAGGCCAGCACAAATATTTGGCCCACACTGGGGATTCGAACTCACGACCCGAGCATTGAAAGTCCAACACTCTACCGTTCGGCTATGCCGGCTCCCCCTCTACATGAGATCGACACGAACGTCTAATGAACGACAACATAGAAAAGACGTTTATAGATAGATAGATAGATAGATAGATAGATAGATAGATAGATAGATAGATAGATAGATAGATAGATAGATAGATAGATAGATAGATAGATAGATAGATAGATAGATAGATAGATAGACTATGTTCATGAACGCGGAGCAAAATAGAATGTCCGAATGCTTTTTTTTTTCCTTCGGGTTTTCTTTCACGAAAACTGAACTCACCCGTCAGCGCACAGTTCTTCTGACCTTGAGATGTTCTGGAAAATTCTGAATTCTAAGGGGGGGGGGGATTTTTGTCATCAGTCTCTTTCGTAACGTTTCGACCAAGCCATTATGATATGTCGTCGTATTTCAGTTACTTTTTAGATAACGTCTCGAGAAAAGACCATTATTACAAACAGACCTCGGTTTGAATATAGACTTTGCTTTTGTAGACTGACGTTTGGACACGCAGGGATCTCTGGTTTCTACTTTGCCTTTGAATTCTGGACATGCGGTATTGACTTTCTGCAAAGCTTTCTGCTTAATGAAAGGCTGCTTGGTTTTTAAAAAATTATTATTATCTAAGTGTGTGTCCTGCAAGGATGGGCAATAACGTACGTGTTTTGGAAATAATGTAGCTTCCCGTTTCCGGAGGAGCAAAAGGGATTCTCAAAACTAAGCTGGCATGCTATAGTCCATCAGGCCATTAGTGTTTCATAATATTATATTTTTGTTTTTATTACACATATATCAGTTAATGTAGTGTTAAGGATCTGAGGCTGGTAAGATGGTATCCTGTCTTGACACGCACCTCCGATAACATGAAAACTAATTTCGGACTGATCACATGACTCTAAGATTCTGAGGCTGGTGTATGACATTGTATCCGATCACACAACTTGTCCTTTAAAATCCAGTTTGACTCGACTAGAACTAGAGTGCCTCGAAGGAATATTATATCTAGAAACAGAATATGAGTGGGTGGGTGGGTGTTTGGGGGTTTAACGTCCTTTTCCACCACATAGGGTGATATCAAAGACGGGGCAACGATGAAAAAGCCAGCACAAATATTTGGCCCCAGCCGGGATCGAACTCACGACCCGAGCATTAGAAGTCCAACGCTCTACCATTCGACCACCCCGGCTCCCAGAAACAGAACATGAAATGAACTGACATTTTCTTATACATAAGACCCCCCCCCCCCCCATTATTGCATGTATATCAGTTAGTGTCTGTTTTTGTTTTGACGGTTTTTTTATTTGTTTGTTTGTTGTTGTTGTCGTTTTGTTGTTGTTTTTGGTTTTAGTTGTTTGTTTGTTTGTTTGTTGTTGTTGTGTTTTTTTTTTTTTTTGGGTGGGGGGGTGGGGGGGGGGGCTCTGTTGATGTTCTTGTTCAACTCTGTACTCTAGCCAGGCGTAAAGGGCTGGTGATCTGAAACCACAGCTATAGAGTATTGTCCATTCCTCATGCCTGTGGACACGACCGAGAGAACATCCTCACCATAGTTGTCCATCGATTGGCCATGTTCCACCCCCTCCCCTACCCCTCTCCCCCGCACACACACACACACACACACACACACACACACACACACACACACACACACAGAGACACACACACACACACACACACACACACACCCTCCTCCCTCCAACGTCTAATTACGTGGCACGTGACTTCTGAATACCAGATCTTCTCTCCCTGGTCCCTGTAATACCACGGATCGTGCGCCATGTTATACAACACGTCTCCGGCTGGCACCGGCAAACTAATGAGGAATGAGACACTGCGCTGCACACAATCAGTTTAGCGTTCGTTTCCAAGCGGGGTTCGGCTTCCTGCAAACACCGCCACACCACCCACGCAGTGCTAGCGCTAGACACGGAGACCTTTGAAGAACAGGAGAGGAGAAATCGTATTGTTTCGTCGGAGGGTCGTGAAAGGTTGTGTGCTTTATTATATATATATATTTATACCACTCTACCACTATTACAAGTCATGGTATAAAATCCATAATTCACCACATGTGGTATAAACATTGTACTCATGACAACCACGCGTGAATTTTATGGCTGTACCTAAAGGCCATGTCACACGAGAGGGCAAAAACACTTGAAAACATTGTTTTCATGTTTCGCTGCGAAACAGTGTGTTTTGTCGTGTGACATACTTCACAACAATGTTTTCAAAACACTGTTTCGATCGTGTTTTCAGTTTTAGTGCCTGCCCTAAAATCCGAAAACATGTTTTGTGTTTCAACCAACGAAAACCGCCGTGCGGAGTGTCAAGTGACACCTTCCCGTATCCGCTCAGTCAACATGTATGTTTAAGGAAAAGAGACATCGACTTTACCCAGAAACCCCATCCAGAGGTATTTCATACGCATTGAAGTTCTACATACAAGAAAAGGGTGTCTAGTAAGGTAGGAATGTCTTGACCGTAGCAGGGAAACTTGTTTTCAGTGTGACATCGCCTTAAAGAGTGAACAGGTATTACCCCTAGCAGTGTTCCAGCAGTGTGTTCTGGTGAAAGGATTTGCGTCACAATATGACGCGAAAAGGGACTAAAGAATAATTTACGTCACGACATGACGTAGTTCGACTTCGTACGGAAATGGGGACGAAGGAGCTTTGCCAGTCGCTTGACGTGGAATTGTTGATCTTTTGCTGCGTGTTATCAACAAGCGGTCGTGTTTGTGACAAGCGTAAGCCTAGTTCCAGTTCTCTACTAAGACGGAGGCTTCGAAACGGAAAAGCTGACTTCTCAAAGCCTATGGACAAAGCGAGGTAAAGCACCTCAGTCAGTGATGTCGCGTGAAGCATTTGGATTGCCGATGTCAGCTTTCAAATCAAAGACTTGAAATGCAGGTAGGGACGTGGTATAAATAATTTTCCCAATTCGGTGCCCCCGATTACGTAAAATACACCACACTCGTTTGTTGATTTCGACCGTAAAACTGCTCGTTAAAACTCGCAGTTTTACGGTCGAAATCAACAAACGAGTGTGGTGTCTTTTCCGTAATCGGGGGCACCGAATTGGGAAAACTATATATATATATATATATATATATATATATATATATATATATATATATATATATATATATATATATATATATATATATATATATATATATATATACTGACTTTACAAAACGAACAAAGTCATGCTGGCTCCACACATCCCCGAAAGAGTTTAGAAATGGATGAATCCACGATGAATAACTAGAAAATACACTCCTTGAAAACTGTGAACAACTATTATTATTAAGAAAACATGGATCCCAAATTTTCGGGCCCTCCGCGGGTCCTTCATCAGGGGAATACGAAATACAAAATACAAAATAAATGACGTCAGGGTTATGACGCAATCCTTACGTCAATAATAATGTTCTTGTTCTTTCACGTGCTCTCTCTCTCTCTCTCTCTCTCTCTCTCTCTCTCTCTCTCTCACTCTCTCTCTCTCTCCCCAACCCTGAGAAGATCTGCAAACTGTACACAAATTACTGGATTACTGGACCGAAACCTCTCGCTGATGCCTGTCAGATTCCATCCTTATGTTCTAGAAAAGGATCCTCTTACCAAGACGGAGCATGGTGGCTAGATCTTTCCTGGTGTTGAGGCCAGAAAAGATGGTGCCTAAATTACACTGCCACCATATCTCCCTCTTGATGAGGTCCTTTTCTTGCTCCACTCGTTCTATTGCAAAAATGGTGAGGAAGTGGAGCTGAGGGTCAGCTGCATGTGGGTTCTGACAGACATGGGCGGCTAGCTGGCATTTCGTAACTTTGCCAGTTTTGATATCGCTCTTATGGTTGGCCCATCTCAGCTTTAAGTTTTTGGTAGAACCAATGTAGATGTTCTCAGGGCATATATATATATATAAATATATATATATATATATTTTTTTAGTGTGTAGCAACATATTATTCAGTCACATGCACAGTTAGAAAATAATAATGATAACTAGAACAAGGGTGACACTTTCCAAAAATGGAAATGTTAGTTAGTTATTTAGGGCTTTACGCCGCTCAAGATGGAAATAAGGACATGGAGGGAGATGGAGGGAGTGGGGATGGGGGTGGGGGTGGGGGGCATAAGGCAAGACTGTTTGACGTAGGTGCCCATCCCAGGAGGTGCTAGATTAGTAAAAAAAAAAAAAAAAAAAAATCCAAAACCACAACAACAAAAATACAAAACTACAACAACAACAACAACAACAACAACAAACGTGTACATTATAACATGGCGTATTTCAAATGTCAACACACACACCAGAACAAACCTTTGTTACATCGTCACCAAATTTATTTTCATAACACAGACACGACTGATCACAGCAGTGACAAAAACATAACAATATAAATAAATTAAATATTCCGTCACAAAATATCCTTTTTCTTCGTCACGTGGAGTTAGTATCAATATTCTTCTTCCCATCCAAGCACACAGCTAAACAGTGTTTCAGAACACGAATACCTTGTCAACGGACAACAAATTATAGAACACAGTGTAATATATAACAGACATAATCCATGTATTGACGATTCAAAAAACTGTGACAACACTTTGAACATTCTCTGAAAAATCACATGTAAAATACGAGCGGCATCAAGGTCAAAGTATCTAATAACAAACACCTGGTTTTATATTTGACGCCACGTGATATCCTCAATGAATCACATTAACAAAAATGACATTTCATACTTTCCGGCCTAGCTGACACCCTGAATCGTATCAAGATCTGTGGCCAGTAATATTGACTATGGCTGAGTGTGTGTGCGCATGTGATGCGCGGATGAGCAGATGAGTGTGTAAAGCATGGTTGATTTCATATGGAGATTTTGTTTCTCTGATGGACTAAAGTAGTATTATGTATTGAATTATAGTTCTGTTCTTAATTATGAAATTCAGTTCTTAAGAAATTTTGTTCTTAATCATTTACAGTAATACTGTCATGAGTGTATGTGATGGGTGCATGAGTGAAGAGTGCGTATGGGTGCATGGTTGATGTTTTTTACATGGAGATTCTGTTCTTATGTCAAGAGACGTACACAAAAAATTCCCTGAGGGGATTTATAAAGTTATTCTTATTTCTATCTGGACACGCAGCTCAGAATGTCCTTTCGTATCCGATACTTTTACAAATACTTGACGTCAGCGATATCATCAATGAATCACATTAACAAAAAGGATATTTCATACTTTCCGGTCGGACCGCTTGACTGCCTGAACTGTATGAAGATCTGGAAATGGTAAGATGGAATTGTATCTGGACACGCGCAGCTTAGAATGTCCTATAATTTTATTGTTATCATTATTATTATTATTTATCTTATTATTATTATTATATCGGCTAAGATAAACGCAATTACATTCCATTCTTTCAGGTCGGATCACGTGACAGCATGTGACTTCCTGAACAGCATAAGGATCTGGGACTGGTAAGATGGTATCCTGTCTGGACACGCACCTCCGATAACATGAAAACTAGTTGTGTTCCATACGTTTCGAACTGATCACCTGACTCCATGGATCGTATACGATTCTGAAGCTGGTGTATCCGATCACACAACTTGTCCTTTAAAATCCAGTTTGACGATTAGACTAGAACTAGAGTGCCTCGAAGAAATATTATCTATAGAAACAGAATATGAAATGAAATGATATTGTCTTACGCATATGAATAAAACAAACACATGGTCTCTAATCTTGTCCTTTCACAGTAAATGCTAAGTCCATCAAAGCAGTGCCACACGTTTAACTGTAAAATCGCCATGACCAAAAAAAGTCCTGGTAATTTACATTTCAGGTCTACAGAAGGAGGTTCTTTGGTTGTGATATCTGTCTGTTCGAACTTAGATATTTAACATTTCATCTCAAACAACTTTCATAAACATCACAGATGACGTGTGCAGGCACACACGTACGTAAGTGTCGGTTCTACTTTTCAAATGCAACAGACAAAGAAGGAATAGACGCAAAAAATATTATTGCAAAAACACAGGGAATTGTTTATGGAATCTTCACTTGAAAGACTGCTGACGAATAATTATGTTTCCCTCGCACTCTTTGTCGTAGTTTCCGGAATAGGTTTGATGTAATGGGGCATAAGATGAATTGAAAGAATTGTACGAGAGAATCCTTTGGAACCCATGTCGGTCACTTGAAGTTGAACGTCTTGTGTTCAAGCAAAGGGTGATCTCAATTTAGGGCTTGAGAAAAAGTCTGTACAAATTAAGTTTAAGCCCTGTGGGAATCCGGGGAGCCGGGGTGGTCGAATGGTAGAGCGTTGGACTTCTAATGCTCGGGTCGTGAGTTCGATCCCGGCTGGGGCCAAATATTTGTGCTGGCTTTTTCATTGCTGCCCCGTCTTTGATATCACCATATGTGGTGGAAAAGGACGTTAAACCCCCAAACACCCACCCCACCCCACCCCTGTGGGAATCCGAAACCAGTAATTTGTGATCTCGACAGCGAATCTTAACCGGGCGACCCCGATAACCCTCCTCCACTCACTCGAACCCCTCTCCTCCTTTGCCATTATAACCTAAAACTACCATTTCGTTTTCCTTTTATTTCCAGCTTTCATTTTGCCGTATCGTTTAAAGACTGTAAAGAGAGACAGCATTTACAAAGTCAGATGCTGTGGCCGATAATCGACCCTAAAAAGAAAAAGCATGACACAGCCCGTATGAACCAAACCAACATTGGAACATTGGGGATTATTTTCGTTTGTTGTTCTTTGCTGCTTTAGTTCTTTTTGTTGTTGTGGTTGGTATGTTTTCTTTGTCGTTTTTGGCTTGTTTGAGATTGTTGTTACGAAGTACATGTGTGTGTGTGTGTGTGTGTGTGTGTGTGTGTGTGTGTGTGTGTGTGTGTGTGTGTGTGTGTGTGTGGCTTTCTTTTGTTTTGTTTTGTTTTGCATTTCTCATTGTCTAGATTAAGTATGTGTGTATACCACCTCCGCCTTATAGCGAACATTTTTTTTTATGGATGTCGTTAATTAATATGCAATGCCCCAAGGGGGGTCCTGAATAAAATTCTTCTGGGAACAGCCTAAAAGACTTGCGCAGTGGAAATAAGGGGATGGGGATGGTGTCGAGCGCGTATGGCCTTTCCTCGGCGCAGAGATATACCACCGTGAACCTTCCTGAACTCAACTGAAGCAGCCCTGCCAACCACCTACCTATTCTAATTCAATTTCGCTAGGAGGGGAGAGAAGCCTCAGGTTCCGAGGAGAAGACCCACCCCCCAGTGAGCAGCATGGAAGCCAGAAAACACTCTGCATCACACAATTACCACTGGTTGGTCCCACGATCTCGCACAGACAGCGCTGGTGACCGACTGGTAAGGCTCTTCCTAAAGTTGCGTCCTAAGCGCTGCCTATACTGAGGCACTGATCTATACTTCTTCTTGGTTCATTAAGTTTGAGTTGCCCCCAAATCACCAAGTTGATTATACAACTTGGAGAGTCAGCGATTTTGTCCTAGTGGGGTAAGGGGTAAGTTAGTGTAACCTCTCCCTCTCTCCCTCTTTGTGCTCGCCTTTTTTCTCGTTGTCCCCGTCTTTGATATCACCCATATGCCGTGGAAAAAGGACGTTAAACACTAAAACCACTCTCTCTCTCTCTCTCTCTCTGCTGACCTTTTTCTCCCGTCGTTTTGCCCACGTCTTTGATATCACCCATATGGTGGGAAAGGAAAAGAGCCCCCCCCCCCCTCTCTGTGCCCTTTTCACGTTGCCCCTGTCTTAGATATCACCCATATGTGGTGGGAAAGAAAGTTAAACACTGAAAGAGCCCCCCCCCCCCCCCCCCCGCCACTCTCTCTCTCTCTCTCTGCCTTTTTCTCGTTGCCCTTGTCTTTGATATCACCCATATGTGGTGGAAAAGGACGTTAAACACTAAAACACCCACCATCTCTCTCTCTCTCTCTCTTTCATGCTGACCTACATTGCCCTTCCAATCTGAAAAGCACCAGTATTCCCTCATCTTAGACTCGGACATCTCTTCTGCTTCGCTGAGTCCTGTTCACGTAGCTCAGCAGGTGATAGTTTACACATCACTTGATTGAGGTAGTGGGTACGGATACCGTCTCTAGACCGTCCAAACAGATCGAATTGTAAGTGCTAGTGGGGCTTAACGAGACGAGACGAGTCCTGTGTCTGTAAATAGTGAGTCAGATGTCCACAGTCACTGTGCAAACTGCCACCAGCGTACGCCACCCCCCCCCCCCTCCTCCCGTGCTCCCTCTTCCGGCCCACACCCCACCCACTCCTGTACCCTCACTCACCCCTGCATCCTCACTCTAGCCCCGCAGTTGCTTCAAATAGTGGCACAGCAAGACCTACCTATGACGGCCGAACAAATATCCAGTACAGACTGCAAATTTGATTGACTGATTGGTTGATTGAAGGCAACTGGAGGTTGGGAGAGATAGCCTTCTTGAACAACCGACAGCTTCATTTACACTGGGTCATTTTAATTGGTGCCTGACAGTAACAAACTAGGCTTCGGGTAATGAGTCCTTGATCCATTGCAATGAAAAGAAACGAAGAAGAGTAACAACAACAACAACAACAACAACAACAAGAAACAACGGTAGACACAAGGAACAAATGCACATGTGTGTGTGTGTGTGTGTGTGTGTGTGTGTGTGTGTGTGTGCGCGCGCGCACGTGCGCGCATGTCCGCCCCCCCGCCTCCACTCTCCCACAGATCCGTATTAACCAGATCCTTTCCCCTCTTCCTCTCCTTTCTTCCTATTGCTATCTCTCTCTTTCCACACTCGCACCAACACACTCACTTTTGAACATTAAAGGCCCTGCCAGAGAGGAACAAAAAACAAAAATCTGGCTCATTCCATAAAGTTACCTCTTCATAGAGAAGCACCCTAACACTGAGCACTTCCATCGACTCGATCGATCCTGGACAAGAAGCAAAAAGGTATCACTCCAGGTCAGGTCTGGCCAGTATCTTTAAACTCCCCCCAATCTCTGAAGGCTGAAAAACGGTAAGTGTCAATTCTCTGCCATAGAGTGTAAATTTACCAGGCAATAGGCTCCCCACGTCCATCGGCTGATCGGAAAGTGCCAAGCAATTGGAAAGAGCTTGATCGTAATTGGAAATGTCGATTGGCAAACCGAGTCCACTTCCCTCCCGTGATGCCCAGACCCTGTGTGTGTGTGTGTGTGTGTGTGTGTGTGTGTGTGTGTGTGTGTGCCAAGGGCGAGTAACAACGCTAAAGGGCGAGTAACCACGGCAGGGGATTCTGAACCTTCTTCGATCCCGCTTCGTTTGTCATTTCGTGATGAGGTGTTTTATTGGATTCGATGCATTCTTTCGCCTTTTGTGACAGGAGAAAGAGAGAAAGAGAGAGAGAGAGAGAGAGAGAGAGAGACTGACTGACTGACTGACTGACGGACTGACTGACTGAAACTCTATTTTTCAAGGATGAGATGAGACGCACAGGCCATCTTACCATCTGTCCTTGCTACACCAGTAACCAAACAAAATGCATCATCATCATCATCAGAGAGAGAGAGAGAGAGAGGGGGGAGGTGTGTGTGTGTGTGTGTGTGTGTGTGTGTGTGTGTGTGTGTTTTGGGGGGAGGGGGAGTCAAGGACCGGGGGTCAATGAGGAACGTTCCACATGGGGTCGTTGACATCGTCAAATGCAGGTCAGTGACCTGTTGACACCTTTCGTTCAGATCGTCAGCGTGATAAAATATAGCTTGGGAGGGATCTGTTTAAACTGCTAAAATTCAATCTCTGCCTTCTCCTGCAAGACAACAACAATAACAACAAAACGGGCAAAGTACCTTCAAAACCACTGCGCTTAATATCTTCTCCAGGTGACGGTTATGTATCTTTTTCCGCTGCACAAATTTTCTTTTGACCTGTTTACATCTTTCAATCAGATCGTCGGCGTGATAAAATATAACTTGGGAGTGATCTGTTTAAACTGCTAAAATTTAGTCTCTGCCTTCTTCTGTAGGACAACAACAATAGCAACAAAACGGGCAAAGTACCTTCAAAACCACGGCGCTTAATATCTTCTCCATGTGACGGTAGACTTTTGTCTATGTATCTTCCTCCGCTGCACGAATTTTCTTTTGAGTAATTCGTTTTGAAGGCAAACGACTAGGCATTTACAATGAAAGACATGTGCACACGGTCAGCTTTTGGATAAAGGTCTTACAAGACGTGATGGTCAGGGCCCGCATGTAAAAGTCGAGGTTAGGGATTTGAGCCCAGGATGAGGGTCTAACCTCGAACTAAACTAGCTATAGGGTAAAATTTTCTGTTTTTTGTTGTTTTGTTTTGTTTAACCAGGAAGCGTGCAGTTTGGGACTGCGGGACAGGGCCGCATTTCACGCTTCTTGTCAAAAATATCCCGCCAATAATCATGCCCTGGAAATACGGCGCGTGTGGTGCCGGCCGTGCAGACATTCTACATCCACATCATGAGATGTGTCATAGCAAGGGAAATATCCGAAAAGTCGCACCCGTGAAGTGGGCGAGTCTCAGCTGTGTGGCAACTGCCTCCCCATTGGGTCCATAGCACACCCGCTCTGGGTAAGAGCCGACCTAGTTAGGGAAAATCAAGCTTGCCTTGCCTGGGACTCGAACCCGGGTCTCCCGGTCCATGGTCCGAAGTGCTAACCACTACACAACAGGGGCCGGTCGTCGCTCAGAAGTTTAGTTCGTGTTATCAGCACCACCGTAACAACTAAACGGCCATCCGTGATTGATAATCAATAGGGCTGCCCAGGTGCACTCATCGCTTTCATGCTTACGCCAGAAGCGCAAGGGGCGTTAACTCCCAGATAAGCAGACGTACTCCCAGAGTTGCCTCCGGTAATGAGAACCTAGTAAATACTTAATGGAGAACGAGGATTGAATGGGTTTGTGATTGGACGAGGAAAGGCCCTTAAGAACTGATCGATGTTCATGAGGAAAGGGGAGCGCACTCGAAGAAACTAACTGGAGTTGTCGGCCGGTAGCAGCCCCGGGGGAGATGGTTCTTGTATTTGAACTCTGAGAGAGAGAGAGAGAGAGAGAGAGAGAGAGAGAGAGAGAGAAAGAGAGAGAGGACTAAAAATACCCTTTGCCTTTTCCTTCGCTTTCCATGTGCATACCAAAAAGCGGTCAAATGTTAATTCTTAGTAGGTTACACAGTATTTTTACTCACGATATCTACCTATATATATGCGATGAGCTTCATTTATTATGCCTCAGTACGTATTCATGGCAACTTGGAAAGGGTATACTAGTTCAGTCAAAAATTAGAAAATAGTTCTCGAAACTGAGACACGAAAAGAGACTTACAAAGCTTTAATTGTCAGCGGGTTTCAAATCGATTTTCAATCAGTTTCTTTATTATCCCAGACTATCATAGTAACTAGCCGTGGAGCGGATACACGTGTGCACCTCTCTATTCACACACACACACACACACACACACACACACACACACACACACACACACACACACACACACACACACACACACACACTGTTTCAACTGTCAGACACATTAATATTTGTACTGGCCTTTTCTCGTTGCCCCGTCTTTGATATAACCCACACGTGGTGGAAAAGAACGTGAAACTCACAAACAACCACCAATAACAGCATAATACAATAGTCTGATGGCCGACGGGACAAAATTGAGTCTGCTCAGTTCTCCTGATGGTGAACTCAGGTACCATGAATCGCCTGACCAAATGGCAGGCACTCAAAATTGCAGGTTCTCACACTTCACAACGTGGATAGGGAAACACCGATCCCTGCACCTCAACATCTAATTTAAAAAAAAAAAAAAGAGTTCAGATTGAAAATTTGATCCCTGCAGCACAACTTCTAACTTTAAAATGAGTTCAGGTTTAAAAGTTGAAAAGTTTAAACTACCTAACCCTCCTCAACCCCCCCCCCCCACACACACACACACTCCCCCCTTTCTTCTATTGTGTCTTAAGCAGTCGTCTGACGCCTAATCTCACTTATCGTAAATCTCAGCCCGTGTCACAGATGCGGAAGACCGTTTTCTATCTAATTTTTGACTGGGCTATATAGCGATGCTGCGCCGTCTTGTGCTGCTCAGCGAAATGTGAAACCCCATTTAAAGGAACAAAGCATCAGGCAATCCTATATTTCCTAACGATGATAAAAAAGCATGTGCGCCATTCACGAAACCTAATATGCAATAAACAACATGGACGACGAACACACCTCTGACATTTCTGTGGGGAATAACCTTTCAAGACAGACTAGCTGGGCAATCAAAGCCCGTGCAGCTACTCTGGTTAACTGCTGTTGACGCTATGATGTAAATGTCAATCTCTTGGTCTTACCGATCGCTTCCTTTAAGGCCTTTCTGACATCAATCCTGAACAAAGTCTGTTTCTAATGTGATAAAAGAACACAACACGAGCCTTCCTGTTTCCTGTACGTTTTAACTGGATGTGCTCAGATTCTGAGTTTTCCTTTACTAAATGCGTAAAACCATTTTCCCCTTAACGACTCGGTACTACTTTAATTCGTGTTTTTTTTTCTCTCTCTCTCTCTCTCTCTCAAACAACAGGCGTCGTTATTTTCTTTTGTTATTGTGAGAACGCTTATGAGGATGAAAATCATGTTATTTTTGTTTGTCCATTATATGAAAACATTCGCCAGATGTACATTAGCCACAACGTCCGTGGTTACCATTCCCTGCAGTTCTTCTTAGGTTGTAACAATGAAACCGCTGTGAAAATGCTAGGACCACTTATATACCATACTGTGAAAACCAAAGAAGAGTACCTCGATCACTTATCTGCTCTGAATGAAGGAGATGATTGTACATGACAACTGTATAAATACTTACCCTATGTTGAAGGAGACGGTGGCCCACAACAATAAAAGTTCCAGTTCGAGTTCGAGTTCTCATAAACAAACAACGGTATTTACATAAAAATAGCCTGGTGATTAATCCCGGATCCTAACAGCCGGGTTTCCCCTCCCCTCCCTCTTTTCAACGCGCATGTTGTTATTTTAAGCAGGAGCTCAAGGGTTGTTGTTGTTGTTGTTGCCTAAAACAAGATGCGGGGGAAGGACGGGCAAGAGCGGGGTGAGGGGAGGGGGTTGGCGGGAAAAGTTAGTCACGTAATCATGATGTAACAAGAAACATATCATCCAGTGTAGGAAAAAAATCCTTACCGGTTTTCATTATTATGATCCATAAAGAACGTCATATATCAACCAATATCACACAGTGAAAAAATCTCATGTCACCAGGTCCTTCGTCAACAATGGTATTCTTGAACACAGATAATGACACCGGTTGGTAACAATAGCAGTAACAGGAATGTCAGTGAATTAGAAACAAACACAACAGTAAGTTTTGAGGGTAAACATGTGACTGCGTATGAGAAAATCTGGCGAACGTGTCAGAAGATTACTTTTGGCATATTCATTGTCTGGTAGTAACACCCCCCCCACCCCAAAAAAAAAAGAAAAAAAAAAAAGAAGAAAAAATAAATAAATAAATAAATAAATAAAAATAAATAAATAAATAAAATAAAACAACAACAACAACAACACCCCCCTCCCCCAAAACAAAAAACAAAACAACAACAACAACAACAAAAACCCAACAAGCAAACAATAGCAGAAACAACAGCAACAATAACAACGTAGAATTAAAACTGCTGATGTCCTTTTCTGTCTAGATATAAGGATGGGTTGGGAATTTAACGTCCTTTTCCACCACGTAAGGGTGATATCAAAATCGGGGCAACGAGAAAGGAACCAGCAATTTTTTTATTTTTTTATTTTTACCCCAGCCGGAATTCGAACTCACGACTCGAGCATTCTGGCTAGATATAAGCCTTTGTCTGAATAATGATATGAAAAAATGTTGAAGAAACTAAAATATGGGCCCTGTTCAAAGTTACTTGGTTTTCTCAATCCTTGCCAAAAACACAGTGTCACTCAGCAATTATTATTATAAAATTAGCCGTTTCATGACGTATCTTCCGTACCGGATCAACAAGTGCAGTCATATGTTCAGCATGACTCAACAGATTCACAGTAAAACACCGTGAAAAAAAAAATACCGGCAAAACAGATCAAAGAATAACAATAGAAATGAACAGACCTGGGAGAAAACAGTCATGAGTGAATATTATCGAATTCGAAGCCAACATGCTGACAAACACAGCTCATCGAGGTTATAAATTCAGCTTTGGTTTGGAGTAACAGAATAATCAGCGTACTCGTACTGTTAGGAGTGAGGCGGTCCGCATGGCCTACAACACGTTAACGAGGTGAGTGTAAAGACTGACGCGGCGTTGAAGATCTAAGCTCCCAGCAAAAAGCTTTCCAAAGGGTGAAAAAAAATTACAGAGTCGACCGTGCAAGCACAGTTAACTCTGTCACAGTTGCAGAGTTTTCAGCGTCCCTGAAACCCCAAATAAACGCCAAGGGCAGCCTCATTTCACAGCTCAGTTTGCGTTTTGACACTGAGCGAGAAAGATCGTGTCTAACTCACTGATCAAAAGCCAAATAATGTCACGGCAAACTTGTGCTCTGGTTTTGTAAGGGTCCCGGAAGCGCTGAAAACTCTGCAACTGTGACAGAGTTGCCTGGATTATGCACAGTCGAAGGAGTCGCAATGTTTGCGGCTTTTTGCTGAGATTGCAGACCTTTAAGAAAGGAAGGTGACTCACGAACCACCCTTGCAAGAATTCTTGGATAGAGCCAAATTGCCGGGATATCTGGGTCAAAGAGAATACCACGCGGTGCGTGCCTTACTGCTTGACATTTACATATAATAGTGCAACAGTCATCGTCGCACGAATGACAGAGAGACACTTCCAGCCTGAAGCTGCGTTGATCGAAGGTACTTTACGCGTAAGCATAAAACACCCCAGGCCGATGCAGCTTCATTCAGCCTTGACTGAGCTGGAAGTGCCGCGGAATTTCTGATGGACGTGAGTTCATCTCGCGTGTTATACCGAGACAGATGGGCAAAGGGAGAACAGTTCGCAGTTGGTGCCCGTATCCCCGCCAGTTGGTCACAGCGCTCAGTGGCTCCATTGTAAATGCGCGCGTTGTACACCTTGGGAGAAGTGTCAAATTACCTGGGAATCCGGGTCAAAAAGGACAGCTCGCAGTCAGTGCCTGTCTGCTCAGCTCAGTTCAGTCCAAGTTCTCTGTGTTCGGAAAGAGTCCATACGCGCTTCTCCCGATCCTTCAGTAATCTCCCAAGTATCGTCTTTGAAACTGTTCCAGTGTTGGTTTGCTTCACAAATGCCCTGTCCTGCCCTTTTAGGTTCCACTGTCGGACGTTTCTTCTTTGCACGCCTCTCTGTTCCGCAGGCGGTCGATGGAATCGTGACCGAGGCTAAGCTTGTGCAGTGTGTGCCTCGGACTCCTGTGACCTTACTAGGCGCAGGCTATCCGTAACGCTTGCCCGGCCGGCGAGTGTGTCTGTTCTGTCGTTACCTCTCACCCCTGAGGGCAGTAGATCCACAGGGATCTCTGTAGGATAAAATGCTGCCATGCTGTCTGCTTGACCTATTTATCCCGACAAGTCGGCCATAGGGGTCACTGGCTTCCACAATCTTCATCGCAAATGCACGCGCTGGGCACAATGTACATAATTATCACCGTGAATGTGGGACGTAGATTGCGGTCAGCTGCGTGCTGGCAGTAATCCTCAGGGAAGGACCCGACGCTGTAATAACAACAATTCACCGGACACACACTCACACACACACACAAACAAACAAATCATAACTGTCATCACTACACGTCCGTGGAAAAGTGGGGCGAGACGAAGGTAGTATTCATTTTGCTTCTCAGGGAACATCAGCACAATACAGTCATCAAGTCTTTGGTGTTCGTTTCGGGAAAATAATCACAAGTGGACTGCGATTGTCTGGTCACGAAATTTCAGACACAGACAAGCGCAGACAAGACGCACGTTGATCGCCAGCAAGTACCCATCAAGATTAGAATGATGTGGATGAGTAAGTCATTGTGGGTACACCGGCAGCTACGATGACTTACTCATCAATATTTGATCTTGATTGGGACTTGCTGGCGATAAACGTGCGTCTTGTCTGCGCTTGTGTGTGTTTGGTACACCGGCAGCTGGGGAGACAGGGTGGCCAATGGTAGAGCGTTGGACTTCAAATGCTCGGGTCGTGAGTTCGTATCCCGGCTTGAGCCAGATATTTGTGCTGGCTTTTTCATTGTTGCCCTGTCTTTGATATCATGCGTATGTGGTGGAAAAGGACGTTAAACTCCCAAACACCCACCCCACCCACCCACACCGGCCGCTATCATCGCCACCATCTCATTTATAGACGTATTCTCCGAAGCAGATGTTTCTGGGTTGGTTTTTTGTGGTCTTAGCGGCTTTAGCAAACGAGGGTGGGTGGGTGATTGGGAGTTTAACGCCCTTTTCCACCACGTACGAGTGATATCAAAGACGGGGCAACGAGAAAAAAAGGCCAGCACAAGTATTTGGCCCCAAGCCGGGAATCGAACTCCCGACTCGAGGTTTTAGCAAACGAGAGCTCACAAGTGTAACAGAACTCGATGAAGTCTCTAGTTCTGTGTTGTCGGTTCTTCAAGAAGTCGGAATTTATATCCGAATGAGAACTTCACCATCTTCTAATCAATGAAAAAGCTTACCATGAGGTTTGCATCAAACTAGAAACTCACAAGCAAAAAGTAATGTTATTATTCTGTCCCCCAAAAAGCCAAAGTATCTTTCTGTTTAAAAAAATTAAATCATTTCCAACAAAGCAACAGCGAGAAACTTTTCAAGTGAAAACAAAAACAAAAAAACAAAACAAAAACGTGTTTGCTTTTAGCCTCGGGTCATTACTGCCAACAGTTAAAGAAACTGCCTAACTTGTAAGAATTCAGCTGACGTCAACATAACCGAATAATTGTATTAATACCTTAACACAAAATCGTAATAACTCCCACACCCTGCAGCGTTTAAGCTGTCTGGCTTCTTTCCACAGTACGGATTCTTTGAGCAACCTCTTTTCCGAAAGTCATCCGTATATAAATAATAATTATATCTGGGGGCCGAGGCGTTTGTGGGTTATGCACATAGGGGAACCCGTGTGACGTAAGCGCCAGTCTTCTTCAGTCATAATGTTTAACGTCATATCCGTTGAAATACATTCTGGATTATTCATAGGATAGGGCTTCTCGAAGATGAAACCTTCGCAAGCAGTGATGCTGATGATGATGACAGAGACTTGGCGTAGCACACGGCTTCACCCTGAGTGCTCACGTCGATTAGGGAGAGGTTTTTAAAAGACAGAAAAAAGTGCAGATGAATACTGGGGTGATACACTGAAGAGATGAGTCTTCCAGAATACGGTGATGCTGACTGCCTGCTTCACTGACTCTTTCAACACAACTGTATGGAAAGTAATCTCATGTTATTTTTGAAGAATGTTGATCTTCGCCACTGTCAAAATGTGCATAAACTGTACAAGAGTACAAAACAGAAGTGGCAACAAACATTAAAAAACAACAGTGACGTCATTTCCATCATGTCTGAAACAGTTTTGTCGCAGCTGGATGGAAGTTTCGCTCAACAGCCAAGACGTTTAAAGCGGTACTGTCTCTCCATGGTCTCTATCCCTTGGTTATTCTATACAGTGTGCCTAGTTAGCCAAGCATTGTAATTATTCAGCAACATTGTCCATATGGGCGCCTCGTTCTGGTACGCATTTTAGACGTCATTTCCGGCAGAAGGTGTGAAGAGGTCGTCACCTTCATACCTTGACCTTTATCAGTATCAGTTCATCTCCAGACGTTGCAGCGGTAGCAATAAATGAGAGGTGAACCCCTGGTCGATTCTGGCGTCAATTTCGGCGTACGCGACCTTCATCTTCACCTCCTACCTCTACTCTCTTATCTCCAGCCAGTGAACGTCATTTTCGGCGTACGCAATGTTCTTCTTCGCGCCATTCCAGCAAACACAGGCTTACAGCTGTACGATTAACGGTCCTCTTCATGTCCCTCTTCTCCAGCAATGGCGTAATTTTCGGCGTACGAGACGTTCATCTTCACGCCCTTTCAAACTCACAGCTGGACTACTCTGGCGCCATTTCGGCGTACGCGACCTTCATCTTCGTCCCCTCCTGTATCTCCGACAATGGCGTCATTTTCGGCGTACGCGGCGCAAGAAACGTCTTCACGACAACACAGTCTCTATACTCTCGATTCCCGAGTCGTCAGAGAGAGGACAACGGTACCGGACGGTGATGACAATCCCGTGATGCGTACGCCGCTTCTGGCGTGTTCTGCAGCACATGTTGATGAATGCCCGCCGGAACCCGTTGCTCAGGAAGCAGTATACGAGAGGGTTGACAGAAGAGTTGGAGAGGCCAAGTACCTGCACACAGCACAAGTCCAGAACATATTGTGAATGAGCCATACGTATTAAGGATGTCTCGTTGTTGTAGGGTTGTAGTTTTTTTCTGGTTCTGCTGTTTGGTAATCGTTGTATCTTTACGCGCAGGTTATAAACCTTGAAATCTGGCACAGTAACAACAGCTGCAACAACAAGAACACAAAACCGAAGTAAGAAAGAAAGAAAGAAAGAAAGACAGACAAAGAAACAAAGAATTAAACAATTACGCAAAACAACAACAAACACAGTTACACTTACTTCACGTTTTGCCGAAAATGGTAAAACTTTATATGTTTGAAAGGAATTAAGGTTGCATATGTTTGGTAGAGCTATGTCTTCTGTTGTCGTTGTTGTCTAGCTTCAAAATACAGCTTTAAAAAATTTGCTGATTCAGAAATTTGCCTGCTTTTTACTTCCTTTCACAACACCCCCACCCTCCCTCCTCTCTCCCTGACGCACCTTGTTATTCCAGGCAATTTCTGTCTTCTCCATAAATCTAAACGCCCACCAGGTATCATCTTTCCAAACACATACGAATATTGCGAGCCTATTATAAGTAAAATAATTGCAAGTAGAAAAAAGGTCACAAGCGCTGTCTTACAAAAGGTCACAAGCGCTCTCTTACAAAAGATGTTAAAAGTTTTATAGTTTTCAAGTTTACATATCGCATGTCACAAGAACAGTTCTCTGTTGAAAAAGATGTTTTAGCACGTATCGCGTGTCGCACGAGTTCTTTTTTTTCTAGAGAAACTTTTTTTGGTTGTTGTTGTTCTCCAACAACACAAAGTTTAGAATTATTTCTGACAACCTGTCCGTAATGTATCTCCTGAGAAAAACTCTCCACTGCAACAGAAGAGTTTTTTTCTTCATTTTCTCTGGAGCTTTTCTTGACTTCGATAGCGTTAGAGAAGTTACACTGAACTGCAAAAAGTTAAGATCAATGCTTGTAAACTCTTCGCACGACACAAACGGACAGGAAAATGTAACAATATCCTCTCTTGGCTGACTTCTTGCTCTAATTTAGGAGTTTACCGATTTGCTTTCCTCATTGTCCAGACTTTTCAGGTTTTCGTTACTTTCAAAAGGTCAGACTATCCTGCAAAACATGGAAATCAGCAACCCCCCCCCCCCCCCCGCCCCCCCCCCCCCACCTCCTCAAAAAAAGAAGAAGAAGAAGAAAAAAAGAAAAAAAAAAGAAAAAAAAAAACCCTTAGAAATAAATGACAATGCACCAAATCCGCAACAATTTACATCCTATATTTCAAGAATCTTTCAAAACAGCTCGGAACGGATGGAAGGCATGGAAATGTCGGAGATTTTGCGTCCAATAAATCTTAAGATGACAGCGCCCATCGAATTCAGTTAACTCACCAGCACGAACTTACTGAGCACAGGTTACAACTGACACATAGCCAGATTGTGAGTGACAGGTCAATGCAGTCAATCACGGTGCACCAATACTGCCTCAGACAAAACTCACGTGTGGGATTGTCAATCGGAGTATTCGAGGGTTCCCTGCCAGAACGTCCTATCTCTATTCTTTCTGTCTGTATCGATAGCAGGGAACCCTCCATTTGATTGACAAAGCTGCCGTGTAATGGCATAGCACAGTAAATCGTAACCCCAGTGGCGTGGCTAAGACGTCGAGGTCCAAGAACTATCATTGGCTTGGTCCCCCAGTTACGTAAACCTCTCTTAAGTCTGTCAGTGTGAATCATGAGTTCGTTGCACTGCCAAATTGTATGTAAGCCGAGGGGATGTAAATAGCGCGCGCGCGCGTTTGTGTGTGTGTGTGTGTGTGTGTGTGTGTGTGTGTGTGTGTGTGTGTGTGTGTGTGTGTGTGTGTGCGTGCGTGCACGCGCGCTTTAAGCGCAGCGAGTCCTTGGAAGTTGGAGAACAGCGCTCTATAAAAGCTATGTATTATTATTATGTCATTTGGTGGGAAATGATCATTACATCAATGTCTTTCACCCTTGGGTTTTTATTTTATTTCATTTTATTTTTTACGTCAAATCACTCCTTTCCCATCAATTTCGTCATAGACTTACAGTGTTGTGTCCTTGCACGGCAGAAAGAAATCAGATGGGTTGTTACAGAGAATCATATGGCTATACGGGCCTGCGGGCTGTATTTTAATTCTTCTAAGACAAACAAAAGGTAAAGAGAATAGCAAAGCATCCAGTGAACCGATGTGGGCACTCAATAAGATTATTCAGTCGCGTGTCCTACACTTGTAAACCACACCGCTCTACCGCCATCCGGAAAAAAAGGGCGTATGAGCCCATCGAATCCAAAGCGATTAGGTCCCCTTTTTGCGGATGGCGGTAGCAGTCTGCGGGACAGTCTATAGTCATGCAGACAGGCAATGAATAGCTCCACATATGTCCGCTTTTAGAACAGAGGTTTGAATTAATCAGAAGCCTTAGCACCTCACACGAGACAATTTACTTTTTGGGACCCTGTACTTGAGAACAACCTGCGGTATACTTTTCTAAAAATGGATTATACCGCTGCCCCATTCGTCATTGGATACTGCCTTTCTGATTAAAATTTCATTGCCTTTTGCGAAGGCGTTGTCTGGAACCTCCCACTGACAGTCCG
The DNA here is from genome assembly GCA_018292915.2 of Batillaria attramentaria. Taxonomy (NCBI): domain Eukaryota; kingdom Metazoa; phylum Mollusca; class Gastropoda; family Batillariidae; genus Batillaria; species Batillaria attramentaria. The sequence goes on along the minus strand of JACVVK020000041.1, from coordinate 325,011 downwards.
TAGAAAAAAAAAATCAGACTCTCTCCTGATGGTTAACTTTAACGTCTGACGTGGGGGCCGTGACGTATGTGGTGCATCCGTTGTTAAAGGTTAAGGGATTATAGCCATCTACTAATGCATAGCATCCACTTCCCGACCACCAAAACCCTACTCTATTTTTGTTTTCTGCATGTTTATTGGGGTTTTGTAGACTGAGTGGGAACATTTTTTTGCGTTGTAAAGCTTTTACTGTATATTGACAAAGCTTTTAGGTGTACACTGCATGTGTAAGGGATTTCTGGAGACCTGGATTTATGTGACTGATCCTAACATAAAACAGTCTGAGACATCTGATCATAGTCATCAACTGCCGTACGCGAATGTAAACTAGTTGTTCTATAACCCCTTATCTAGGTTAAATTGATGGTGTTTGGCAAATGTATGTTTGTGAGCTTGATTCACTGAACAGTTTTACCCTGGATGATATCGCTGCATTATGTCTAATTCGCCCAACTTATATTGTCAGTTCTTGAAATGGACACAAGTCTACTCAATAAACAAGTCAAGTCAAGTCTCTCTCTCTCTCTCTCTCTCTCTCTCTCTCTCTCTCACACACACACACACACACACACACACACACACACACACACACACACACACACACACACACACACACACACACACACACACACACACACACACACACACACACAATGTGAAAATATTCTTAAAATAACGCCTCTGTCCTAGCAATAATCACCAGACAGCAAGCAAGTAATACATACAAATGTCGCGAAACTGAGTTTAAACATAAAATTAATACCTGGCACGGATATAATTATCTGACATATAGATATAATCATAAGAAATTTTAATGCTTAACAGAGAATTGAACATGACTCAAGAGAGAGAGAGAAAAAAGTAACAGATAGTTTTACAGGAATCCAAGGCACATCCAAACAAGCAGGACTTTTCCACACTTCAAGCACCTGAGACTCACAAAACACTGACCAGGCAGGCGAAAATTAAAGGCAGCTGAAAAAGTACAAGAAGACGGTATATGGTTACAATTACGGAAATTGAGCCATGCAAGCTGAAACCACGCGAAGCTGTTACAAAGGCTTGAAATGAAAGGAATGACGTTAGCAGAAGGAACGAACTCTCGTTGAAATCATTCTGAAGCACAGCCTACGCTACCGGATGTGACGCCAGCAAAAAGACTGGGTGAACCGACCTTATTAGTGCCAGCAGATTGAAGGTAAAAGCGTCGACCGTCAGACGAGTGGAGCAAGCGAAATAAAATACGAAGCGGCGAAATCGTAGCAAAGCGTTCTTATGCACAATACAGACGCACAGCCTACGCTACCGGATGTGACGCCAGCAAAAAGACTGGGTGAACCGACCTTAGCAGTGCCAGCAAATTTAAGGTAAAAGCGTTGACCGTCAGACGAGTGGAGCAAGCGAAATAAAATACGAAGCGAGGAAATCGTAGCAAAGCGTTCTATGCACAATACAGACGCACAGCCTACGCTACAGGAATTAGTGACGCCAGCAAAAAGACAGAGTGAGTTGGTCATAGCGAGCAGTGCTGGCAGACTGAAGGCAAAAGCGTAAAGCGTCAAAGAAGAGAGAATGCAGGAGTGATTGCGAGGGTGGCTCAGCAAGATGTCTCTCCTGATGCTAAGTTTGTAAATCTGCTGTAGACAAACTGTAGTTTCTAGGTTAGGTTATCCATCAAAACCCTTCTCATAAATGTAACGGTTCTATTTCTACTAGTCCTTTTACCGCTAACCAAAGTGTTTTGTTTTTTTCTAAACAAACAAACAAACAAACAAACAAACAATTCCACGAACACAAAAACGTGCGGCAAAAAAAAAATTCAAACACCAGAAAGAAATAAACGAACGAAAAAGCTTCCCCTCCCCTCCCCCCCCCCCCACCCCCCCCCCCCCCCCCAAAAAAAAAAAAAAAAAGGCGGAGGGACAACAATACAAATTAGATAAATGAATAACTGCAAAACGCAGACCTTACCCTTAGTTGTTGTATGTTGTTTGCTCTTTTTAAGAAACACAAAGTACCAAAAAAACGAATTTCTCTTCCCTGCTGAGACAATCAATACACTCAACAAGCCTGTTCTATGCCTCTGATTCACCAAGAGGAACAAATTTTCACAAACGACGATTCGCTGGAGGACGGAAGCAAAACAGAAAAAAAGTAAATAAATTAAAACATAAAATAAAATAAAGCTACATGTGACAGCAAAATGGCGCTACAAGAGCACTTGAGCGAAAGGAGAACTGAACAAAAGCTCTATTCAAGCCGATGAAGGAAGGAGCGAAAGAAGGACAGAAGAACGACAGGAGGAGGAGGAGGAGGAAGAGAGATCTTAAGCGCATACCCTTGCTCAGGCAGCAGTAAACGACAGGGTTGATTGACGAATTGGACAACCCCAGCACCTATAGAGTGGAATGAATTAGGAAATGAGTGATTAAAATTAATAATGAGTCACTTTGGTCAGTTCTCCGTTTCATTGGTTAAAAAAAACAAACGAAAAAAACAAACAAACAAAAAAACGCCAAACTGAGAAGTACTGCACTGATTCGGGAACAAGGACAATACGACAGTAACGATAAGGAAACTGCACGGACGCAAAACACATTCATTTACAACATCATCGGTTACAACAGCACAAGTCCAAGTTGCTTAAAACATTTATGTAAAAAAAAGCTAAAAACATGTCTACTCTGAAATCAAACAATTTGAAAAGATCACACAAAGATATTAAACCAGAAAAGAACGAAAAAGAAGAAAACAATACACAAATACCAACCAAAAACAAAAAGAGAAAAGAAACAACAACATCATCATCAACAACAACAACAACAACAACAACAACAACAACAACAACAACAACAACCAAGATTGAAAAAAGTCAAACAAAAATCATATCGTAATTTAGTTCTCCTACCTGACTGACTGAATACGGACTAGTACTATTTTGGGCTAGATTGTGGTATTTGGATATTATCAGAGTACATAGAAAAAGACAGAAACAAAAGGATGGGTTGGATTGACGGTATGGGAAGATGGGTGGGTAGGAAGAGGTTCATGTCTTTTATCCACTACATAACGGTGATATCGAAAAGAAAAAAAAAAAAAAAGAAAACAAGAAAGAAAAACAACAACAGCAACAACAACAACAACAACAACAACAAAACAGCACACATTTTAAGATTCCAACCGGGATTCGAACTCAATACCCGAGCATTGAGAACAAAACACTTCACCAGTTTGGTCGTTCCGGATTGTCCATACTGAAAAGAGTCAAGTCTTACTTAAAACAGGCAGCTGATAGGAGAGAAGAGAGAGGGGGAGGAGGAGGAAGAAGAAGTAGCAGTGGTAGAAGAAGACGTAGAACAACGACAACAACAACAACAACAAAGTAGAAAAGAACAATAACATCAACAACAACCAAAAGAAGAACAAGAAAACGACAAAGAAAAACAAACACCCCCCCCCCCTCCCCCAGACAAACACAACATCGCTAAAACAAGAAACTCCCTCACCTATGACGTGGATGGTAGTGTGGGAGGGAATGCGGATGGGGGGAGGGGGGGCGTGTGGGGGGGGGGGGCGTGTGTGTGTGTGGGGGGGGGGGTTGTAGGGGGATTGAACCACTTACACATTTCTAAAACACCAGTACATACAAACAGAAACCCTTTCTCGATTTCCCAATAGCACCGGTCTATTAATGTCTGGTAGTTTGCTCTACTGAAGTGACATTTCTGTCGTTGGGTGTTAAATGTTAAATTATACACTTAAATACACTCCAGTAAAGCACCGGAGCAGACGGATGAAGAATTATTTCTGTCGCGCCTGCAGACAGCTAGACATTAATACTGAAAAGTCACGACTACCACTACATCACTGTTAGCGATGTAAGCACTACATCACTATTAACGATGTAACCTTTGGAAAGTCTGGGGAAAAAACAAAACAAAAAAACAACAACAAAACACCAACAACACTGTGTGTCGATCTTCCTGCTGGAGAAAGGCCGAAAGTGTTGAATTTCATGATATGAAAGTAAAGTGGAGAACGGGATTAAGACGCAAAATCAACCGGTGACATTTCCTTGCACAGGAAATTAAACAAAACTTCTTAGCGGTTTTAGGAGCGTAGCTCGTAGGAATTTGACGCTACTGTGCATAGCAGTGAGCCAACAGAGACGTGCTTTGAGAGGGATAAGGAACGGGATCCTGAAGCTGCTCAGATGTTTGACTGTGCTAGCAATTTCTTCAGTATGAGGTAAACAACAATCAAATCCCAGTTGGTTTCCAGATATCCGTGAGTAAGCGTTTTAAAAGAAGGTCTCCAAAGATAAGAAAGAAAGATGTTTTTGCCCCAAACAACTGCAGAAAGTAAGGTGGGTGGGTGTTTGGGGGTTTAAGGTCCTTTTCCACAACATACGGGTGATATCAAAGACGGGACAATGATGAAAACGCCTGCCCGGAAACCAACTCACGACCCGAGCATGAGAAGTCCAACGCACTCTCGGTCATCCATTCGGCCACCCCGGCTCCCCGCAGAAAGTAGGAGACTGAGGTAATGTAAAACTTTTAGTTAGAGCTAAGATGTGAGTGTTGGACAGAAGTAAGTTATGAACATTAGAAAACAACAACAACAACAACGACAACAAAAAACTTCTATTCATCCCACATGAGGAAATTAAAGTATCTACTGACTAATGCCAGTGCTGTCACATTTCGAAATTCAGCATTTTTTTCCCGATAATACCAAGAATTCAATAATAAAGTTATCAAGACCTTCTAGTGACAATATAACGCCCTAAGGCTTTTTGATGTAGCAAACTAAAACCGATTGCTTGGTCATGTGGGGTTTGTTGAAGACGCCAAAGCTCCGAGTCAAAGACCAGTAACCCAAGCCCATAACCACAAGTGCCTTCCCTTTCTGCTTTTTCCTATGTAGGTCTCTGGAGTCGATGCGTGACTTAAGTAAGACAGAAAGACCTAGAAAGTGACACTAATTTAAAAACACAACTCCCAGGAGGAGGCGGTAAAGGTCCCTTCTGCCAAGCTTGATACAACGGATCTCACTCCCCCAGCATCAAATAAAACAGACCAACAGTGGTTTTATCAAAACGGACAGCCACTGCCCCCACAAGAGGTAATTTTTCTAAGGAACTTGGACAACTAGGACGAGCGTAACATTGACGTGAAAGGATTTGAAAACTTCAATTGTTAATTTGCCCGTTACAGTAAGAGGCATTTTGCAGGAAATCCTGAAATAACTTCACGTATAATCTTTTCCCTCCCCCTTTCAAATTTTAAGCAGACAAACAAATACTGTAGAAAAACAGGAAAGAGAGAAAGACAGAACCGACCAACTAACAAACCAACCAGCCACAAACTCACGCTCGAGTTTTATAGGGGTTTGAAGAAGGGTTTGAAGAGCTGAAGTTTGGGTAAGTCTGACAAAGCTGACAATGTGATGTGAACACGAATGGGTTTTGTTGTTGTTGTTAGTTTCCTTTAAGTTCTTGCTTGAGTTTAGTTCACGAAAACCCGCAAGCAAACCAATCAATCCCTGTTTGCATACAATCTTGCAACAGTCAACGGGCCGTGTTGTTCCAAAGACAGATGCTCAATCTCAGTAAATTAGGAATTTCACGGATGGGTGTATCCCATTCCTTCTGCGACAGTACTCAGGCTTAAAGTACTGCAATCTCAACAAAAAGTCTGAAACAGCGTGTTACACACACACACACACACACACACACACACGCACGCACGCACGCACGCACACGCACACGCACGCACGCACGCACGCACGCACGCACACACACACACACACACACACACACACACACACACACACAACTATCCGACTGTGTAAAATGCACATCCAACTCTGTCACAGCTACAGCGTTTTCAGCGTCCCTGAAATCCCATATAAAAGCCAAGCGGAGCCTGACTTCACAGCTCAGTTTGCGTTTTGACACTGAGCGAGAAAGATCGCAGTGACTAGTCTTCTCGTGCAGCACACAACACCCGCTAGGCGCCGTAGCGATGTGTCTCGCTCACTGGCCAAAAGCACAGTGAAGTCACTGCACACTCACGCTCTGGATTTATAACGGTCTCCAAAGCGCTGAAAACTCTGCAACCGTGACAGAGGTGCCTACGCTATGCACAGTCGCAGGAGTTGCAGTTTTAAAAAGCACAATGCTTGCGGTTCTTTGTTGAGATTGTAGACCTTTAACATTACGAAGATCGACAGTATGCTTTCACCGTCGGGTTTGGATAGCTTGTCCATTTTCCAAGAGACCGATTCTAGATGGCTTCAGACGCAGTGTCCCAGCATGCACTTCTGTAGTTGTGATGTTTGTTTTATTGATTATTTACGTCTGGATTGAACTAAAGTCTTCGTGTATATGTTACAACCCACTCACTTGAGATTTGCTTTTACAGCCCACTCACTAGAGATTTGCTGTTGCAACCCACTCATTTGATGTTTGCTTTTACAGCCCACTCCCTTGGGATTTGCTCTTACAACCCAGAGCTGCAAATTGTTGTAAGATTTGCTGTTGCAACCCACTCATTTGAGATTTGCTGTTACAACCCACTCACTTGAGATTTGCTTTTACAGCCCACTAACTTGAGATTTGCTTGTTGCAACCCACTCACTTGAGGTTTGCTTTTACAGCCCACTCACTTGGGATTTGCTCTTACAGCCCACTCTCTTGGGATTTGCTGTTACAACCCACTCACTTGAGGTTTGCTTTAACAGCCCACTCACTTAAGATTTGCTCTTACAACCCACTCACTTTAGATTTACTGTTGCAACCCACTCACTTGAGGTTTGCTTTTACAGCCCACTCACTTGGGATTTGCTATTACAACCCACTAACTTCAGATTTGCTGTTGCAACCCACTCACGTGAGGTTTGCCTTTACAGCCCACTCACTTGGGATTTGCTGTTACAATAATCCACTCACTTAAGAATTGCCGTAAATTACAAAACGCACAAAACATTTGCCATTCGAAGACGACTAAATGAATACGAGCACTGTATCATCTGATAACATTTCATCCGTAACACAATTTGTTTTAAAAAGTCTCTTTGCCAAATCATTTATTTTCAAAAATATTGATGGCGAATACTCAAAAACAACCCCAAAACACACAGTTTCTTATTGAAAAGTGAGAAAAGTACATTTGCTGAAAAAATGTCAACCTCTCAAATGATCTAATTTGGTTTCTGGTATCTTTGGAACATCCCCTTAACTGGGAAAACAGCAGGTTTCAATAATAAGCGGATGTTGATAGCCACACGTTTAGACACTCGAAAAATCACTGAAATTGAAAAGGAACCACGCTCGTTTGCATGTACGCTTTTTGAAACGCCTCTCCACTGTCTTTTAACTCAATTCCGAAGTTGGGTCTTGCGCGCACCAGTGACCCAGCACTGAACAAATCAAAACTGATTCATTTATGTCTGCATGGATTTAAACTTGGCTTAGTGGGAGTGTTGCACTTTGATGATACTCGTGTTTCCAATATCAGCCGTAAAGGAAATCTTGCTTAATTTTTTTTTTTTTTTTTGCATACAGGGACAAAACCGGAAAAAAGAGCCAAAAACGTGGGATTCTCGTGCGCCGCGATACGCGGGCATCGCTCTAATTTCAATAATAATAATAATAATAATAATAATGAGTATTGTATATGGGCGCTTTACCCAATTTCATGAATCGGCTCAAAGCGCCGCGAACTGAACCCAACACGCACGCTCACATGAATCACACGCATTCTTTCACACACTATGTCAACAATCACGTGGTGCGAAGGGTCAGCTCAGCTATTTAAATTTCGGAATTTAGGATTGCATTTATTTTTCAAATTTAGTGGGCTGAACATTTCCAAAGCTTTGCTTTGTGTTTGGTAAGCAAAAAAAAAAAAAAAAAAAAAGGCAACTTGCAGAATGTGCAGCTGAAGAAGGTTACGGGCGCTGTCGTTATTTGCCCGGCCTAAAAAAATGTTTCTTCACTTCTAAATTAACCAACCGGATGAATGAGACTTCAGTCATTTGTGAGGCAGTGGCAGTGTCGGAGCCGAAAGAGAAAACAATCAACATAAGAGAGGCAAGGAAAATTGGGTTCCTATTCGCTGATGATTTTCTTTTCCCCCCTTGTTTCTTTTTTTGAGTTTCAGACATTCGCGGCTAACAACGCTAATTTCCCGAAACTCTTCACGTCATAAAGCGGTTCAGGTTTTTTCCCTGTTCACTTCCGTCAGTGTGTCATAAGGTGGAAAGCGATGTGTCGAAAGCGGAGACCAACCCCCCCCCCCCTCTCTCTCTCTCTCTCTCTGGACTGAGGAGGGGGGAAGGGTTTGGTCGGACTCCGGGCTTGGGGAGGGGACATAATTATAGAGGACATTTAAAACCTTACCCCAATTTTTTTTTTTTTTTTTTTTACTTTTTCATGCTTTTTTTGTTTTTACATTTTTATAATACAATTCTTAGAATTCTTAGAATATTCCTAGAATTACACAAAGAGTCCCCCCCCCAAAAAAAAAAAAAAAGAAAAAAAAAAGTTAATGACGTCAATGGATGTTAATGAAGAACCTATACGACAAGGTCAGTGGAAAACGTCATCAGACACGCAGGATCTCTCTAGTCCTCGGCTTCATATTACCCTTCTTCGGCCATTGCGTGGCATCCCCCCCCCAACCCTTTAATTGCAGTCTAAATTTGATAATCGGCACAAACCTACATCACATTTTTCTTATTATTATTATTATTGTTTTATTTTTATTTTTATTTTTTGGTCATACTGATAATTATTTGTTGTTGGCCAATTTCAGAGTGTCGTGTAGTCGGGATTTTTCTTTTTTCTGGAAAACAACTGCTTGATGTCAGACATAGCAGTGAACGTTAGAACCGTTTAGCTTAAATTCGGCTGGGTAGGTGTGTGGGGGTTTAACGTCCTTTTCCACCACATACGGGTGATATCAAAGACGGGGCAACGATGAAAAAGCCAGCACACATCTTTGGCCCCAGCCGGGATACGAACTCACGACCCGAGCATTAGAAGTCCAACGCTCTACCGTTCGGTCACCCCCGCTTCCCTCACTTCGACTGACTAAATACTGAATTAATACTAAATATTAAATACCGGGGTGGTCGGTGGTCTAGCGGTTCAGCGACTTAGTCACAAATGCGAGAGGTCAGGTTCGAGTCCCACTCGGGGCAAAGAATTCTTCCTTCATTCGGTCCGATCGTCGGGGGGTTCGTCGGTACTCCGGCTTTGTCACCCCTCTGCGCTTGAAGTATTCAGCACACAAAATTTGAAAATAAATGCAATTCTAAATTCCGAACCTTAAATTGCTGAGCTGACCGCGTGATTGTAATGTGTTCATGTCCAATTTGTGAAAGTATGTGTGTGATTAACGGGAGCGTGCCTGTTGGGTTCAGTTCGCGGCGCTTTCAGCCGATTCAAGAAATTGGGTGAAGCGCCTATACAGTACCAATTATTACCAAATATCAATTTTTATTATTGTCATTATTATAATAAATACAAGAATGTATTATTATGCGGTCGACGGTGTAATCGAGGCTGCGTTTCCCGCAACCAATGCGAAAGGTTGAAGGTTCGAGTCCCACTTTGGGCAGAGTGTTTTAGCTGAAGTATTGGCACCGTTCATTCGGGCCGACCGTAGGAGGCTCTGGCCGGGTACTCCGACTTCCTCGCCCTCTGCTTTGGATATTTTCAGCCCACGAAAAAATACTGCAAGACTTATTTCCGAAACTTATAGCTAAGCTGACTCTTCGCACCCTGCGCTTGTAATGTGTTGATGTCATGTGTGTGAGAGAATGCGCGTGGTTTACGTGTGCGTGCGTGTCGGGTTCAGCTCGTGGCGCTTTTGACCGAAAATAGGGTAAAGCACCTACATAATACCTATTATTATTATTATCATTATTACAGTGTATTATTATTATTATTATTATTATTATTGCTGTTGTTGTTAATATTATTATTTTATTTTATTTTTTGGCTGCCATAACTCTTTGCCGGCTCCACTGGTGTTCCTCCCTGGTAAACGATCGGTGGAATCCACGGAGGGCTCGGAAGCTGGGGCAACTTTTATTATGCATAATGATGATGGAGATGAGGATGATGGTAAGATGATGCTATGGAGGTCCGTGTGGTTTGGGACTGCGGAACAAGGTCGCATTCCACGCTTCCTGTCATAAATATCCCGGCATTAACCAGGCTCGGGAACTGCGGCACCTGCGGTGCCGGTCGTGTAATCATCCACATCGTATGACTATGTATTATTATTATTATTGTTGTTGTTGTTGTTGTTGTTGTTGTTGTTGTTGCAACTTTGCCCAAAAAACAAACAAAAAAAACCCCCAAACTTCCTGGCAAATAAAAAAAAGGCTACTCACAGACCACAAAGTACGAACGGAACGAAAAACAATTCTGAAGTTCCCTAGATTTGTGTGTAACATTACTACTGTCTCGCCTCCTCAGACTCCCAACTTCCAGCCCATCTCAGAAAAGGCACAGTGCCATTTAGAACTCTGCAGGGCGCTTGTAAGGCGATCGGAGAAACGTTAATTATTTACCGAGTATTTCCAGGCTGGAAGTGCGGACCACCTGCAGGGCAGGGTAATGTAAGGTCCTGTTGTCAGACTGTTTACGTCAATCCCTCGGTAAATTAGGCGCCCTATACTGTTAGTGCGGCGCAACTGAATTTCACGCACTTTTGAATTTCACGCTATGATTTTCTCGCATTTCTTAACACATGAATTTCACGCAGGTTTCCAGTTAAAATCTCTCCTTACTTGTCATTTGAATTTCACGCACACGCATGCACACGCATGCACGTACCCCCCCCCGCATCGCTGTGTTTGTGTTTGTGAGTGAGTCCCGTGTATAGACGCGTGAATACAAATCACAATACCAACAACCAACGTGGGCGGGCCAACATGGGAAATCCGGCCGTGGGAGTTTATACGTCACGACGGTTCGCTCACAACTCACAAGTCACAATTCAGTTCAACTACACGGCTCATTTCGCCATGGCACAGCAAGAGACGAATATCACGATTACAACAACCAACAGGGGAAATCCGGCAATTCTCAGCCGTGGGAGTTTATACGTCAAGGACCGTGAAACCAAGAAATCAAAGACATGGCGTTGTTCGATACGTGGATGTCCAGCGCGCTTGAAAACAAGTCTCGACTTCAAGGACCCGATTTACTCAAATGAGCACAATCATGAACTAAAGACAGAGAAAGACATTGCCGTCTCCGAATTTCGAAAACAATGCAAAAAACGTGCAGCCGAGGATCTATTTCAAAGACCGGCAAAATTGATGAGGAGAGAGCTAGGGAAGTTGCCAGAAGATAATGACTTTGACATGTACACACACCCCAATGCATACACTACATGCGTGATTTTCAAAAGCTCACATGCGTGAAATTCAAACCACCAAATGCGGGAAAATCAAATGCGGGAAGACGAAAAAAATTTGCAAATGCGTGAAATTCAAATGCAGCCCTGTTAGTGTTTGGCAAGTGTGGTGAAAATGACTAGTTGACGATGTCGTCTCTCGCCTACGCCGTCACCTTCGAGTACAGATGGCCCAGAAAGAGGAATGGTCTTTGTTTCTGCCCTGGGGTTCAGGTCAGTGTTTTAGTTGTTATGTGAAGGTGGTACACTGCTTGCATTTAAAAATCTGACTTCCGCATTGTTGGGTCGATTTGCTGCCCAGAAAAAGAACGCTCCAAAGTTTTGCAATGGGCGGTCAAGTGTACGGTTCTTGCTGGCAACACACAAAGAACAACAACAACAACAACGACACACACACACACACACACACACACACACACACACACACACACACACACACACACACACACACACACACACACATTACAAGCCCACAGGCAACCCGCAAAATAGTTCACAACACGACAGCCCGAAACGAGTTATGTTTCAAGACTATGATGAACTGAAATCAAACACGTTTCAAAAGGAAATCTTCTCGTTTCACTTTCAGAAACTTTCTAATCCAGATAGACGAGAGTGTCTCATTTAATGAGACATGTGAAACTTAAATCACAAAGCACACGAAACACGAGAAATGGCGAATCTCTTTTGATCTGCTGTAGACTGACCAACTCTCTTCATCCACCCCCGTCCCCTCCCACTACCCCCACCTCTCGCCCTCTCTCCTCTTTCTTTGAAGTGCTTGCAGGTTGTGATCACCCCAACCCCATCCAGCAACCGCTACCATCATCACCACTACCCAGTTTTCGGGCGAACCCGCAAAAATCACGTGTTCCCTAATGCACAACACAGGCGAGATACAACACGCACAGCATCTTAGGGCTGAGGTAAATTTTTCGGGCTCGCCTCTCTGCTGTGCCGCACCCATCTCCTGTTTAGTGGTTCACTGTTAAGTTTCCTCAAACACAGAGAACACCCTCGTAGGAAATCCGCTTACTTCGCCCTCTCTCATAGGCCAGCCAGTCTGAAGCTTAGCGTCAAATGGTCCAGCCAATCAAAGCAGCTCTTACACACTGCTCAGCCAATCAGGACTGGTCTAGACCAGGAAGAGCATTGGAGAAATTTGTGCACCATCTGCTCTAACTTTACTACGTTTAAAGGAACGCCATCTGACATGTCCAGACTTCATAATTATGAGACGAACTCTGGTTTTGGAACACAGTGGTGTGTGTGTGTGAGTCTGAACGTTAGCAGGGCTCTAGTAAATGCAGTCCAGTGACGTTTGCTGGCCGTGTGAACGTGAAGACCTAGCGAATAGAAACGGAAACGGTAATGACTGCGAAGTGGTTACAAGTTAAGCAAATAAAAGCGACACAAAAGGGACAGAAACCACTTAACTTTGACAAAGGACGGCACAGGTCGACGTTTCGGCTTACGCCTTCTTCAGGACATAACAAAACCTTTTGCTTGTTTGTTGAAGTTATGTCCCATTTGTTTATGTCCTGAAGAAGGCGTAAGCCGAAACGTCGACCTGTGCCGTCCTTTGTCAAAGTTAAGTGGTTTCTGTCCCTTTTGTGTCGCTTTTATTTGTGAAGACCTAGCGCCAAAAGCCAGACGCTCTCCTAATCCGCCGTGTGACGATACCGTGGCCCTTGCACAAACTGTCTTGCAGTTTTGTTGAAATCTTCAGATCACTAGGCGGCACTTCAAGCCACTATTATGCAATCTGCAGCGGTCTCGGGCCTAGCGGGGAAGGCCAACACCTCGCGTAATAGTGGCTTGAAGTGGCTCCTACTGGTGTGCAGTGGCTTGTTCTTTTTAACCAGTCATATAGTGGTAAGTTGTATGATGCTAGACACCACACCAAACTCTGCGATTATCTGGGAAAAGGTAGCATAGGAACCTGGATCTGGCACGCACTTAGGGCCTTCTCGAAGATGATATAGACCTGTGAACGTTTTGTTGACCCAGAGGTGAGCGGTGGTCTAATATGTTGCGCGTCCGAGTTATCCGGCTTTTCTCCCCAAGCAAAATATAAAAAAAATAGGATAGGTAGGTTGCGTGGCGCTGCATCGCAGCCCGTGGGAAGCAGCCCGAATTTCCCAGAAGGGACAATAAAGTAGTAAAAAAAATGTCGGAGGGTGTGCCTTTAACAGGCTGTGGCGTGCACGGTCTTGCATCTTTGGAAGTTTGAGACAAGCTCATTTCAGCGCTACATGACCCAGGCTCAGGGAGATTGTCCATCACGAAAATAGACTCCGACCTTGTATGTCCTCTCTTGCATTGAAAGTCTCCGCTTCTTCAAGTATAAAACATCTAACACTGTGAGAGGTTCCCAACCTTTTGTCCCCTCTTTCCTCCCCGTCCCCCCCCCCCCCCCACACACACACCCCATGGAGGATCAGGAAAAATGTCCGTAACGAAAATAGTCTCCGGCCTTTAATAAAATAAACTATAAAGTATATGCCCTATTTCAGTGGATATTTTAGCTTCAAGTATTAACCCCTAACTGCGACAGAAGCTCAGTGATGACCTTTCGTCTATTCTCTCGCACACCGCCATCCCACACCCCCCCCCCCCCTCCTCCCCGCGCCTCACCCCACCCCTTCCCATAATTATTTCCTATTTCTGGACTGCTAACTGAATTGTTGCGTCAGGTACGTGGGGTTAATTCTCTTGATGGAATTAGCTGACACAGATGTCTGCCCACCAGTGCAATTAAACGCGAAAACTGTCAAGTAAAATGTGAGTCCGAAAAGGCCACTATAGAGGCGCCCGGACCGACACAAATCCGTCATGGTATGCACTGCGAGCAGATCGACTTGGGAACACATAGTGAGACGCGGAGGAGTAGTGAGTAAGGAGGGTGGGGGTGGAACACCTAGTGAGGCGGAGAGAGTAAGGAGGGTGGGGGTGGAACACCTAATGAGAAGGAGAGAGTAAGGAGGATGGGGGTGGGGGTGGGGGTGGAACACGTGGTGAGGCGTAGAGAGTAAGGAGGGGGGTGGGGGTGGAACACCTGGTGAGGCGTAGAGAGTAAAGGGGGGGGGGGGGTGGAACACATAGTGAGGCGTAGAGAGTAAGGAGGCTGTGGGTGGAGCACCTGGTGAGGCGTAGAGAGTAAGGAGGGTGTGGGTGGAACGCCTGGTGAGGCGTAGAGAGTAAGAAGGGTGGGGGTGGAACACTTGATGAGGCGTAGAGAGTAAGGAGGATGGGGGTGGAACACATAGACGTGGAGGAGTAGTGAGTAATTAGGGTGGGGGTGGAACATCTGGTGAGGCGTAGAGAGTAAGGAGGGGGGAGGAAGAGATAGTGAGACGTGGAGGAGTAGTGAGTAAGGAGGGTGGGGGTGGAACACCTGGTGAGGGGGGGGGGAGTAAGGAGGAGGGGGTGGGAGGTGGGACACTCAGTGAGGCGGTGAAAGTAAGGCGGAAGGAGGGGGGGGGACCTAGTGAGGCGGACAGAGTAAGGAAGGGGGGGGGGGTGGTTGGAGATGAAACACCTAGTGAGGCGTAGAGAGTAAGGAGGGTGGGGGTGGAACACCTAGTGAGGCGTACAGAGTAAGGAGGGTGGGGGTGGAACACCTGGTGGGGCGTAGAGAGTAAGGAGGGTGGGGGTGGAACACCTAGTGAGGCGCAGAGAGTAAGGAGGGTGGGGGGTGGAACACCTGGTGGGGCGTAGAGAGTAAGGAGGGTGGGGGTGGAACACCTAGTGAGGGGGGCGGGAGGGAGTAAGGAGGAGGAGGTGGGAGGTGGGACACTCAGTTCGTCTGCATAACTGGCACTCGGTTTAAAGTGAAGGTTTTTGTCTTTCACTTGTCTTTTCACCCGTTCAGCACATAGTCTACAAAGAGAATTTAGCTTTTGACGGTGTGCTGAGTAAGAATGTGTGATGGATGCCATTTTATCAGATATAGTGAACTACGGACATGGCGTCGTTATGTTTGAAACTTTCTAGGCAAACACAGACAAATCTAACTGATATGAGAATAACACCCACTTGTTGCACACAGTTCCACGCACACGATGCACAAAATCCGACCTCACACAAAAATATCTTTATAGCACAGGAGTGTTATAAAAATCAGTAGTCCAGCATACAAAATAGTAAGCGCAAAGTAAATGCCAGGTGATGCCAGATGCGCTCTGGAATGCGGGGCAGAAAGGGAGGGTGAGAAGTAGGTCAGATAAGCGGCGGCCGAAACGAAATGGGTGCGTTTATAGAGAGACTGAACAGTCGTGGCGGTGAGAGTAAGGGGGAAGGGCGGGGGGGGGGGGGAACTAGTGAGGCGTAGAGAGTAAGGAGGGTGGGGGTGGAACACCTGGTGGGGCGTAGAGAGAAGGAGGGTGGGGGTGGAAAACATAGTGAGACGTGGAGGAGTAGTGAGTAAGGAGGGTGGGGGTGGAACACCAAGTGGGGGGGGGGGGGGGAGTAAGGATGAGGGGGTGGGAGTTGGGACACTCAGTGAGGCGTAGAGAGTAAGGAGGGTGTGTTGGAACACCTAATAAGGCGGAGGAAAGGGTGGAGGGTGGGTGGAACACTTATTGAGGCGGAGAGAGTAAGGGGGGTGGGGTGGAACACCTAGTAAGGGGGGGGGGGGAGTAACAAGGGGGGACACCTAGTGAGGCGATAAGAGTAAGGAGGGGGGGGGGGGGGGGGGGGCACCTAGTGAGGCGATGAGAGTAAGAAGGGTGGTGGTGGAACAGCTAGTGAAGGGTACAGAGTAGGGTGGGCGGGGATTAGAATGTAGGGGTGGACCGGTGGAGTTTGCCTGTAAGCTGGTTGCAATTGGCCTTTGAACGTCCTTTTCCACCATGCAAGGTGTTGATATCAAAGAAAGGACAAAGATGAAAATAGAAGGCAGCACAAACTATTCCTCAGACTTGCTTTTCTATTCAGTTAATCTGTCAGAGGCAACTGCTCCCAGTATCAAGTCTGACAACCGACTTTTTGGGACTCTCTCTCTCTCGCTCTCTCTCTCTCTCTCTCTCTAAGACAGGTCTGCGCACCTAATCTGCTATCCTTGGAAAATAAAGTGTCATTGTCATTCTCTCTCTCTCTCTCTCTCTCTCTCTCTCTCTCTCACACACACACACACACACACATGCACACACGCACGCACACGTGCAACACGCACGGACCTGCATGCGCATGACAACATTAAAAAATAGGAAGCACTATGAATGAAACGTTCCTTTGAAAACTGTTGTGACAGAAGCTTGAGCTAACCCTTAGAGAAGACCGTATAATATCGTACTGAGGGCTGGAAAGGTTCGTGAATGGGGGGGGGGGGGGGGGGGGGGGGGGGGGGGAATGTAATTCTTCAAAACGCCACTCAACAGAAGCCTTTGTCATAATTCAGATTCTCTGTGTGGAGGTCACGATCTAGTGTAATGACAATCACGAGCACTTTACACGAACCGTCCCTGAACTCATTTCTTGTGCGGTTTCTTTGTCAGCAAAATGCTGCACACCTAATCTACACGAACCGTCCCTGAACTCATTTCTTGCGTCGTTTCTTTGTCAACACAATGCTGTAAACCTAATCTTCCAGCACCATTTTTGTCTTTGTTAAACTGAACGAAGCTAATGGAAGGTAACTAGGCAACAAAAACAATAACCTAACAGCTAGTTTTCCTCTTAGTCTTTTTCTCCTTTAATAGTAGTAGTACTAGTAGTAGTATTGTTATTATCAATAATAATAATAATAATAATAATAATAATAATAATAATATTACGACAAAGAAAATTAAAAGTCACCTCCCCCCATTCCGCCTTAGAAACATTAAACAAAACAAAAAAATCAAAAACAAAAATAAGAGACACAGCTACAACAACAAAATCTGATCAAACGACAACAGCAACTAAAACGAAACAAAACCCGACCGAAACAACGACAAACAAACAAGCATAAAAGACAAACAGACCAAAAATGTAAAAAAAAGGCCTAAAAAACAAAACAAAACAAAAAACCAATTATCCGAGTACAAACTACACCACAGACATTGTAACACGGACAAAAGTGATAATATCAAGTGATATTCACCTGCACGAGAGGGTAGATGAAATTGAAGACCGGCACCACTTTAGGTTCTTTGGGGGCCTGGAAGTCCATCCAGATGTTGACGACATAGTAGGGCAGCCAGGACACGCCGAAGAGCACCACGAGGAGAATGAGGCTCCGGACTGTTTTCCTCCTCTGCTTCAGGACCCTCTGGGCCTGGCCGCTGGCCACGTATTTGCCGGTGGTTGAGTTCGTCTCAAAGAGATGGGCATCGTCAGCAAACAAAGCCAGGGAGATGCGAGTGTAGAGAACGGCCATGATCAGAAGAGGGAGGACGAAGAGGAGGCAGAAGATGACGAGGTTGTACGTCTGCCTGGCTTCCTTGCTCCCCCATTTCTCTTCGCAAGCGCTCATCTCGAACACGCCCTTCAGACCGAACGAGGTGACGCTGTTTATGATGAGGAAAGGGCTCACGGCTGCGATGGAGACCAGCCAGATGGCCACCAACATCACTCCGACTTTGCCCCGCGAGAACACGATCTTGGCCTGCAAGCGACATGAACATTTAACGCCTAGTATTGCGTTGCCTACTTCTGTCTAACAGGAACAAAAATACGCTAACAGAACAACAGACAAAACAAATGTATTCTAAATTTTAGGCGACGCAACCTTTGTCAGTGGGAAAACAAATACAAGGACACCGTTACTTATCCAGGGCCCGTATGTAAAAGTTGAGGTTAATTTAATCCACGGCTACGGGCCTAACCCAGACTAGGACAAAAAAAAAACCCAAAAGCAAAATTAAATTTTAAAAAAGGAAGCGAAGAAAGGAAGCAAAAATCCTGCTATAACAGCTTAGCACCTTGCTGGAATGGGCCCGCTTCTTGATTAAAAAAAAAATAACCCTAGAGCTAGTTTAGTTCGAGGTTAGACTCTAACCCAGGGCTAAAAGCCCTAACCTCAACTGTTACTGATCTCTACTTTTCTTAAAGGGGTTAACGCTATCATTTTTATGCTCACAGATCGTTCTGATTTGTTCTCGTGGTGTAGATCATCCCACCACTTAGACACTTAGCCCACTTGCAACTCGTCAACATGCACTACGACCCGTCTAAACAACATACCGACTGCACCAATACCAAAACTAACCCCAACCCTAAACCTTAACTTAACCCTAACCCTAAATTGGGGGTAAAAAATTCTGAGCTTATCCAAGTCAGATCATTATACGTTCTTATTCATGTCGATCCGACGCCTTACATGTAGTATTGTCTAGTTGACAGATCTCTTTCTCTGAACTTTTCAGTGTTTTATGCCCGAAGTCGCGTGTATACTTGCTTTTTTCTATTTTTAAGACATTCATGATCATTCATGGCGTTATTTATGGCTATGTAGCTAAAGGTCCAGCCTCATCAGGGATCCAACGTATTTACTTATTTGAAGTACATGCGATTGTCCGTTTCTCAGTACTACGGAATAAGGATCCTAACCCTAAACCGATCTAAGCAGGCGAACTGTCCTAAATGAGTGTGGCTGTGTTGGTACAGTTCGGCCCAAGGGTGCGAACTCTACTAATTCTGGGGATGAGCGGTGGTCAAATAGGTAGCGCGTCGGATTTAGCCGTTGCGTTACTGAACGGCCGTCACCAATGTCGTGGCAATGAAGCGTGGGTTCGATCCCAAGTCGAGCTTGTGATATGTGATACCGGTTTGTCCTGGCTACCGGGCTGCTCATCGGGGGTTTATCTCCGGGTAATCCGGCTTTCCTCCCCCATCAAAACTGTAAAAAAAAATATAGGATAGTATTGGGTGGCAGCCCGAATTTCCCGAAAGGGACAAAGTATTTTTTTAAATTCTAATAATAATATAATAACTGAGTATTGTGTAGGCGCTTTACCCAATTTCTTGAACTGGCTCAAAGCGCCGCGAACTGAACCCCACACGCACGCTCACGTGGATCACACGCATTCTCTCACACACTGGACACGAACACATTACATTCACATAGTGCGAAGGGTCAGCTCAGCTATTTAAGTTTCGGAATTTAGATTTGCATTTATTTCCAAATTTGTGGGCTGAAACTTTCCAAAGCAGAGGGGGGAGGAAGCCGGAGTACCCAGAGAGAACCCCGGACGATCGGCCCGAATGAACGGTGTCACGTGCGATACGGAAAAAAATCTTTGCTCCGAGTGGCCCGGCTGGGGCCAAATATTTGTGCTGGCCATTTTCTCGTTGCCCCGTCTTTGATATCATCCGTATGTGGTGGAAAAGGACGTTAAACCCCCAAACACCCACCCTCATTCTCGTATGTGGCACCGTTCCTTCGGGCAGATCGTGGGGGGTTCTCTCTAGGTACTCCGGCTTCTTCCGCCTTTGCTTAGGAAATGTTCAACCCACAAAATTCGAAAATAAATACAATTCTAAAGTCTGAAATTTAAATTGCTGATATGACCCTTCGCATCACGTGATTGTGATGTGTTCATGTCCAATGTGTGAGAGAGTGTGTGTGTGTTTCGATTACGTAAGCGTGCGTGTTGGGTTTAGTTCGCGGCGCTTTGAGCCAGTTTATGACACATCCACCCATCCCGAGTGTGACTCAAACCTGATCTCTCGCATTGGTGACGAGGTCTTAACCATTAGACCACCGACCGCCCCAGACAATAGAGACCCTCTCCACTCCCATGAACTATACTCTGTAGTACTTGTAGTCTGCATAAGAATCTGTCAAACTTACCTTGAGTGGTTTGTGTATAGCGAAGTATCGGTTTATGGAGATGGACATCATGGAGAGAACGCTGACCCCAACGGCTGTGCCTTGCAGGAAGGGAGTCAGCTTGCACATCACTGATCCGTACACCCAGTTCTTGTAGATGTAGTTGCCAAGGGTTATGGGGAGACAGATGCACACGACCATCAGGTCCCCGACAGTCAGGTTGACGAAGAAAACGTTGGTCAGAGTCCGCATGTGACGGTGCCTCAGGATGACGAGTATGACGAAAACGTTGCCGACCAGCCCGACGACGAAGTTGAGGATGTAGATGACGATGAGGACGATGATGAACGGTTCCTTGTGTCTGGTCAGGAAAAAAAAGAACAATGGTAGGGTAACGATTTACCACAAAAGAGACGAAATTTGCTGTTGACGCTGAAAAGGGGGCACGCAATTATCTCAATTCCTACCAAGTACGTTTGAGAGTGCACCAGTGACCTCACTAAAAAAAATCATGATTTATTGTCTGCATGGATGTAAAGTTTGCTAAGTTGGAGTAATGCACTTTGATTTTACTCGTATTTGCTGCAGTAAAAGCCGTTAAGGAACTGTTAATCTTGCCAGATTTTTGCAAACAGAGCCAAAACCGAAAAAGAAGCAAAAACGTGGAATACTCGTGAGCGGTGTCACGATCATTGAAAAAAATATTGTCCACTGGCGGAAAGTGCTTTTATTTGTATTGCTACGGATGCTGTTGTTTTTGTGGTCGTTTACTCGGCGCGGTGATGCACATGCTCGCTATGCAACACACACTCAGTGTAGAATGCTAATTGGAAGCGTTTTGTGTTCGTTTGCTTGTTTTTCAAGGTTCATTAATTTAATGGTTACGTTACTCTGAACTGGTTTGAATTTGGACTTGGGCCATATATAGCATGGCCATAAAGGGCCACATTCGTACCTATGTCAAAAGAGGTGTGGACTGTTCACTTTTTGTCTGCACTGTGCCTGCTTTGTGTGCGCTGTGTGCCTGGAATGATGCCTCCAATCTGTTTGTTTTTTTTTGTTTGTTTTTTTGCACACAAATATGTCATACTTAGAAATTACCTAGGTGTTCCGTACTTAGTAGAATGATGTTTTGTGGCCAAAGGCCAACCAAAATTTCGACCCAACGAAGTCCATAAGCACGTATTTCAGGAGAAAAAAAAAATTCTGATTAAAAGAAAAAGCCGCCTTTCACTCGCGTGAGAGGCGGAGCCAAGTCTCGCATAGGAAAGTCACTCTAACCGCCACTTTCCTACGACTGGCTCCCGTTGCTAATGAGCGACCCATGGGTAAATCGGCCTTTAGTATAATTATGGCCCTTTAAGTACACTCCGATACCTCACACAAGTATCTTTACGGATCAACAATACGTCTTCGTACCTGTACAGGTCATCGTGAAGACTGTTCAGCATGGCCTCCGCATCAAAGTTGGGGTCCCCCTCCGGCATCTCGTCCCCAGTCGTGTAGTTGAAGAGGACCGTGACCAGCCATTCGTTGTTGAACTCGTTCTCCATGTCGTCAGGGAGTGGATGTGTCTGCACACAGAAGAGAACACACCTTATTCATTGTCATCGTCATCGTTTTCGTCGCCATCATCATCGCCATCATCATAGCGGGTGGGTGGGTGGGTGTTTGGGAGTTTAACGTCCTTTTCCACCACATACGGGTGATATCAAAGACGGGGCAACGATGAAAAAAAACAGCACAAATATTTGGCCCCAGCCGGGATACGAACTCCCGACCCGAGCATTAGAAGTCCAACGCTCTACCATTCGGCCACCCCGGCTCCCCATCATCATCGCCCTGCATCATCATCCTGATTGAGTTGATAATGCCGAGCTGGTAGAACACTAACATAACTGTCGATGCTGGAGCCGCGAGATCGATTCACTCCTTGCAAACAAACCTTAAATGTGCCGAGTTTGGTCTGTCCCGTCTTTTGTATCACTTTCAGATTGCGGAAGGTCTCAACTTCTGCAAACAACAACCTGTTATTATAGTCATGATAAGAGAACTCTTATTATTGAATTGTCCAACCAGCCTGAACTGATATTCTAAAATTGAGGTGAATCGTTTTGACTCTTGTCAGAGCTGACGAAAACAGGATTGGATGACTGACTGCTTAAATTGTCCCTGGCTGAAACCGCACAAGAAGGCTAAACAACACAGTATTTATTTCCTGATTCGATTAGTCGTGGTCGAGTAAAGTACATGAAGACTTTGTCCACAAAATGAGAGTGCACGCAGATGACAGTTCGGAGGCTTCTCGATTAATCGTTGCCATTTAGGAAAAATATCAGTGTTTTTGTTGTTGGTTTTTTTTTGTTTTTTTTTTTGTTATTGTTGTTGGTGGTGGTGGTGTTTTTTGTTTTTTGTTTTTTGCGGGTGGGGGGGGGGGGAGGGGTGTCGTTGAAAGGAAATAAAGTATGGCGGCATCACACCGACTCCAAATGTGTTGCGAAAAGCCATTTACGACGTGGCGACACTTGTCACAAGTGGGTCGTAGAAGTGTCGCTAGTCGGTTACAGTGTAGGGGTGTAGCAAGTGGGTCGGTAGTGAGGTGTAGAAACGTCGGAAAGTGGTTATCACAGCCAATAATAATACTTATAATAATAATAATAATAATAATAGATTATACTCATCGAGCTCTAAGCGCTAACAAAGTTAAGAACAATAAGATAAAATAAAATGAAATAAAATATTGCATGCACTAGCTCACACCCAATGAACGAACGAAAGAAAGAATCTGACACAGCTGAAAAAAAAAATGCCTCTGTGAAATTCAACCCCCTGCAGTGCATAACAGGGGAGGCTATTGTTCGTCAACAACTTGTTGATGGCTTCCCTTGACAGACAGAGTCCGCTTGCAACCTCTACTGCTTGAGACTGACAGGGTTTCAATGGGAGACACAAAAGACCCAAACTGAGATGACTGCATTGACAAATGTGAAGCCCAATGAAAACTTTACAAACTTTTTTTCCTATTCTTTTATTTTTTATTGGCGATTTGAAGGTGATTTTCAAAGAAAAACAAAACCCGTGCAAAAGCCGTACAGTATGAAGAAAGTGACGCTGATGCTGTTTGTAGGACAGTTATCATCATAATCTCTCTCTCTCTCTCTCTCTCTCTCTCTCTCTCTGGAGGAGCCGGGACAGCCGAATGGTAGAGCGCTGGACTCTCAATGCTGGGGCCAAATATTTGTGCCGGCCTTTTTCTCGTTGCCTCGTCTTTGATAACACCCATAGGTAGTGGAAAAGGACGTTTAACTCCCAAACACCCACCCACCCACCCGCCCTCTCTCTCTCTCTCTCTCTCTCTCCCCTGTGTGTGTGTGTGTGTGTGTGTGTGTGTGTGTGTGTGTGTGTGTGTGTGTGTGAACGCTGGAGGTTGAATGGGAAAAGAGCAGGGCAGGAGAGAGCGATTACTGTAAAAAGAAAGCTCTGACATTTCACAGTCAGGACTAACGACACGACAACTCCACACATGTTCAAAGCAGACTAATCACTCTCCTGGGAGATGGCCGCCCGGCGCAGAAAACAACATGAAAGGGTTCAGACACTGACTCAGGTTTCCAGCAGCCTGCAGCAGAGAATGCCTGGAAGCCTGCGATCCGATCTTCAATATTGTCAGTCGCCCACCAGCCCCAGTCCTCCCCATCAAAAGGGGATATGAGGTCTGCTGAGGATTGGTTACGCCTCCATCGGGGCTTAACTTGATTAGCCGAGTGGCTAAAGTAGCCTATATTACCAGGCACCAGTACCTTGCTTCACGTGCACGTTTACGTCCAGGCAATGGCCGCAGAAACCCTGATAAGTCGTGGTGGATATTCTGGCGTAGCTGGATTTTGAGAATAGTGCAGTAGAAGCGTAGAATGCATGATATCCTGCGCTATTCTCAAAATTCTGTTGAGCCAAAATTGTACGAAGACGTTTGAAGGGCTGTTTGAAGCCAGACAACGATTTGGCGCAACTGGATTTTATTTTGAAAATAGCGAAGGAGAGTTGTAGAATGTATGACATCGTGCGCTATTCTCAAAATGTGCCAGCATTCTGCGAAGACGTCGAACAGCTGTTTGATGCCAGACAGTGGTTTTAGACGTCAGAAACTATGGAGGGAAACATCCACTAAAGAAGATTACTCGAGGAAAGCGATATTTTAATCAAAGAATTGAGGTAACATGTCTTGTGTCAAAGACAAAGAGAAGCTTTTCCTCGTTTTGTTTTGTTCTTGTTTTGTTTTTGTTTCTGGTGGGTTTTTTTTTTAAAGGGCACATGTCTTATTTCAAAGACACAAAACGGATGTCCTCCTGGTTCATCTTCAGTAGGTTGATTTTTTTTAAAATTTACTCTTATTATTGTTTTACTTCCCGGTTGAAGCCTGAAGTAAGTGTGTGTAACAGGAACACAGAACAAAAACAAAAAGGAGACTTTATTAGTAGTTCGACGCCGCAGAATAAGAGTTTTTGAATCACAGCCACAGTTTTTTTTTTTGTTTTTTTTTTGCAGTATGGGTTAGCTATGTGGGGACCAAAACAAAACCAACAACAACAACAACAACAACAAACCCGCCACCAATATAATTTTCTCTACACAGATCAACAGAACAGGATCAAAGATGGCAATGCAGAAAAGCGTCATAATTTACAGGAGAATTCTTGCTAAATTTAGTATTGCTTCCGTTTCAAGAGTTTCTTGTGCTGGTCGATTCTGGGGTTTTAAACGACGACTGAAGTCATTTTTGTCGATTAAGTGTTCTGTCCCTCCCGCCCCCCGCCCCCCCTCCTCCCCTTTCTCTCTCCCTTTCCCCATAAATTTCACTTATGATTTCTCTGCGTCCTAAACTTTAATGGGGAGCCGGAATAGCCGAGTGGTAGAGCGTTGGACTCTCACTGCGCGGGTCGTCAGATCGAATCCTGGGCGTTGGGGCCAAATATTTGTACTGGCCTTTTACTCGTTGCCCCGTCCTTGATATCACTCTTACTTGGTGGAAAAGGACGTTAAACACCAAGACACCCACCCACCCTGAACTTTAACGTGGATGTGCGGCGCCTTCTACGTTTTCCGAAGACAGTATATACTGACGTACATCTGAGTGGGAAACCCCGGGGTACTCTCTCCCAACGATCTTGAACTGACTGAAGTACAGAGCAGGATTTCTGTTCCTTCGTAAGTCTTTAGTCACCGCAGGGCTAGCAATGACCGGAGCGAGAGATAAAGTTATCCTCCCAAGTCGGCGCGCACAGGGAGACATTACGCTTTTGTCTGGACAGCCAAGGTGATCCCGCTGACTCTTGACATTTCCGTGTTTGATGGACGTAGGTGGCTGCATAAACATGGAACAGAATCCGACGGCGCAGTTTACGAGACATGGGGATCATTCGGTTATTACAGGGGAAAAAAAGTGGCCAGTCATCAGCTCTCAATGACTTCTGAAGTGCTGACAAAGATGCGTTTTAACACAACCGAAAAGTCAAAGTCTTATATTTTTCCTGACCCACTGACTTGGGTCAGAAACCGGGAAAATAAACACACAAGAACCATCAAATTTGTTAAGAGTAGTGGAAAACAACAGAAAAATAGTAGTTGCCGCACACCTTTTGGCCTGTTGATATATGCTGATAAGACACAATTGGACAAGTCAAAACCAAAATAAAAATTAACACACAGGCACACAAACACTAGTCATCAGTGAGAGTCACACAATCTAAACAAACGCCAGGTATACCTCAGTGCCAAGCGGTTTCTAAGAAATCGTCTCTAATCAGTCAAACCAGAGAAGAAGGAAGAGAAAAAAAAAAAAAAATAAAAATAAAAAGCTAGCTAGAGCGAGAGAGAGAGAGAGAGAGAGAGAGAGTGGGTTAGTGCGAGTTTAGGAATTTAACGTCCGTTTCCACCACGTAAGGATGATATCAAAGACGGGGCAACGAGAAAAAGGCCAGCACAAATATTTGACCCCAGCCGGGGATTCGAACTCACGACCGAGCATTGAGAGTTGAACGCTCGAACGCTCTACCATTCGGCTGTCCCGGTTCCGAGAGAGAGAGAGAGAGAGAGAGAGAGAGATCGTATCATTTTGCTTATTGCAGACAGAAGTCTTGCTTGAGGTCGGAATGAAGAGTAAGACTGTGGCCCTTTGGTTTATACTAGCCCAGAATGACATTTGTTCGGAATACAGCCCCATGATAAACATACGGTCAGCACATTGACTTCCCTACTCATCCACTTAGCCCCTTGCCTTGTTATCACTTCACAGACATCGAGTGGGCGCAATCCGGCTTGCCAGCCAGACGATCAATCGAGGGGATACATGTCGGGAGGTTTGCTGGCCCAGGACTGCCTTTACGCTTCATTGATCACGTGGCAGCTTGAGGGGAAAGTGGTGGGATCATTGGAATGGGTCTCCGAAAAGTACGGAGCGCAATGGAGTAGAGAGAGCTGTTGATTGTGTGTACAGTTCTGGATTTGTTATGTGAATATGTCTGCTTCCCTCTCCGTACAGGGGAGCCGGGATGGCCGAACGGTAGAGCGTTGGATTTCCAGTTCTCGGGTCTTGAGTTCGTATCCCGGCTGGGGCCAAATATTTGTGACCCTCAACCACGATATAAGTCGTCTTGTAACATAAACAAATAGCACAAGAAGACTCATTTCGTGGTGGAGGGTCACATTTGTGCTGGCTTTTTCATCATTGCCCCGTCTCTGATATCACCAGTATGTGGTGGAAAAGGGCGTTAGACCCCCCAAACACCCACCCACCCAATCCTCTCCGTACATTTATAACTGCATTTGTACACTGAAACACCTTCAAGTCCGACACACGCACACTGGTACGTGTCAAACAAATAACCGGAAGTGACGTGATGTTGATGCGTATACAGTGTGAGAGAGGAGTGAGTGAGAAGTGGAAATGTAAACTTGCAGAAAAAGGCGAAACAGACCGTGAGTGATGGAAAACATCTGAGATTAAGAAGAGAAACAAAGTGATAGCAAACCAACCAATAAAACCTAAAATTTGAAATTTGAAAACTATTTTTTTTTTAAATCGCACGCACTTTAAACAGCAACAAAAGCCGTACAGCAGCAGCAACAACAACTCAAAAATGAAAAAAAAAAAACGAAAAAAAAAAAAACCCAAACAAACAAAAAACCCAAAACAGTCGAATATAACGATGTTCCCAGTGAAAAGGAATTTTTTTCCGGGGAGATGTAGGTAACCTTAATTCTGTCGATGATCTTTTGAGATACCATACATTTTTCACAATGACAGGTTTTTGTTTTGTTTTGTTTTTTTCTCTGGGCAGTCTCTTTAAACAAAATTACATGTGACTGTGTAATACGAAACATTTACAAAAAATTACTGTAAATAAATGGTGTACGTTGGGGCGTAAATTTTACAGCCATTGAACAGCTAAATTTGTCTTTACTGCGGACCTACTTTCACGCATGCGCACAGAGCATCGGGGTGATAAATTTCACAGCCAAATATGGGTTTACCTCTGGTCTGGTTTTACGCATGCGTACATAGTATTACATTTACGATTTTTCGCCTGATTACCTTGCCTGTTTGAGAATTCGGTCGAATGGAAGGTTTCCGTGAAAGAAGGGAAAATGTGTCAATATTCGTTTATGTTTTGCTTATAAAAAAGTATTACCTATTTTCTCTCTTTCTTTCTTTTACTCGTTAATTCATTTGTTTCTTTCTTTCTTTTTTTTTCCTTTCTCTCTGTCTGTCAATCTGCCTGTCTGTCCGTCATTCATTCATGCTTTCTTTCTTTCTCCCTTTCTTTCTTTCTTCCATTCTTTCTTTCTGTCTGTCAGTCTGCCTGTCTCTCTGTGCTTCTCTTTTCCTGTGTGCGTGTCTGTCCGTCATTCTTCTTTTTCTTCTTCTCCCTTTTCTTTCAGAGCAGATATAACACCGGTTCTGTATTTTCTCCAGAGTCAAAGGCAAACATTCATTGCGCTAGTGCATCGCCCTTTGTTTGCATTCTCCCACACAAAGTTCAAGACACTTTTCTGGGTTTAATTTCAGGAAATAGACCCCCTCATCCCTTTCTCCTCCCCATGAAGACACTGCTTCTTGGACACGCACTCGGTGACATTGATGAGAACAAATCTTTTGTTTTTTACTCGCAAATACGCATTACTGTAAACCCACAAGGGGGAGGAGATGGTTGGGGGCGGGATGGGGAAGGGGGGGGGGGAAGGTGTGTGTGTGTGGGGGGGGTGCGTTGGCGCGACCTGTTTAACCTCCCTGTTGTTGTTGATGATCTCCTTTACAATTTTTGCTGCAAACGTATGTGATTCAAATTTCCTCCTGAAGAACATCACAACTTTTGTTGTAGCTATTCCTGCTTTGTTGTTGCTGCTGTTATTGCTGCTGCTGTTGATGATGATTAATAATGACTTCCACAACGACAACAACGACGACGACGATGATGATGATACGATGCTTTAAAATCTGTTTGGTGTTGGTGTTGCTACTATTGCTGTCTTGTTCTTCTCGTCGACGAATGATGATGATGAAGACGAGGATGGTGGTGTTGATACCAGTGGTGAATATCGATGATGATTTCCACCAGGATGATGAAGCCGACGACGACGATGATGACGACGACGACGACGACGATGACGACGACGACGATGATGATGATGACGACGACGACGATGATGATGATGGTGATGATGATGATGATCGGCTATGAAATCGGCTATGAAATGTGCTTGATGCTCTCAATATTTCTGTCTCTTTCTGGGGGGGGGGGGGGGGGGGGGGGACGCATGACAATCAGTTCACCCTGTAAACTCCATTTCGAGAACGGAGAAAATTCATGGGAAAAAATGGTGATTTTTTTTTCTCTCCAGTCGTGCGGGACCCAATAACAAACTGTTTCTGGGGTTTCCCTAACTTGATTTGCATAGAAAACACTTCACTTTAAAAAAAAAAAAAAAAAGTTAAACCCCTCTTAGCAATCTCTGTCACGAAATGAGGATAAGCTTCTCCCCGTGATAACTTATTTTGCTCGTGTTTTCGTACTTTTTTTTATTTTTTATTTTTATTTTGTTTCTAGCTCTCCCAGACTTGTTCTTCCGTGTGAGTCCACCCCCCCCCCCCACCCTAATGAAACTTGGTGAAATGTAGGAAAAAGCGATGAATAGTGAAGGGCTGTGGTTCGATCGTGACTACTGAGTCAAGTACGTCAAGTCACGTACGTCAAGACACGTCGTTCCAAAAGGGTGTACAAGCAAACGATGCAGAAACTTCACGTGAAAAATACAGATACAAAATAAATGGTGGTGGTGGTGGTGGTGGTGGTGGTGTCGTGTTTTGTTGAGTATCAGTATCATCTTTTCAAGACGGAAAAAAATAGCCACCAACAATACCAAACGCAAAAAAAACCCAAACAGGTGAAGCATGTACACATTGAACAGGAAAAAAAAATGAAGTGGCATTTCCTCAATTCAAAAATAGACATCCTTATTGCGAAACCAGGAAATTTCTTTCACAAGTCCCCACCCCCCCCCCCCCCCAAAAAAAAACAAACCCAAAGAACCGAAACCCAACACACTCTTTTAATTAATAAGAAATATCTGTGACATTTTGGCCAGTAAAACACCGGGGAATGTAATTAAGAAGTGTAAGTGCATTGTGTGCCATCGGGCACCATCGGGTCGAACGCCTTCTTTTAATAATGGTGTTGAGGTTGTTAACGACGCCCTTGCGGCAGACAATAAAGTGCAAGATTTAAAAGGAAAGGTCCCCCCCCCCCCACCCCCCCCCACCCCCCCCCCCCCCAAAAAAAAAAAACAAACTCTTAGAACTGCGTCATTGCCGTCTAAAACTTTCAGATCTTGCTTGAGGACCCTGATTTATTTGTGGGATGGAGAGGAGAAGGGTGGTTAGAGGGTGTGGGGGGTCGGGTGGGGGGGGGGGGGTAAGGGAGAACAGGGGAGAGCTAGAAGTGAGGAGGGAGGGGAAGGGGGGGGGGGGTGTTTAAAATTGGCCTGCTGTTTACGCCTTCCTACGCCTGGACATCTCAGGGTAATCACATTACATTAGTGTCCTCGAGGGTGAAAGCATGGACTCGAAAAACCAGGCTTAGATAAAAGGGGACCTACGAAACGATAATCCTTCACATTACACAGCACGGGAAAGTTAAGTCCTGTGGCATTTACTGATAGACGCGAGTTGGTAAAGTGTGCTGCTGAAATCTCCACACTATACGGTCGTAAGTTCGATTCCTGGTAGCAAACAAAAAGCTAATTAATAAAACAAACCAACAGTGTGCTGAGAACTCCCGCCATTCCCTTATCTTTGATATCACGACTTTTATATTTGATGACATGATGATGATGATGATGATGTCACGAATTTGATATACGATAACATGATGATGACGACGATGATGATGACGACGATGATGATATCACGACCTTGGTATTTGATCACATGATGGTGATGATGGCGATGGTGATGGTGGCGGTGGTGGTGGTGGAGGCGGCGAAGAAAAGGAGGGTAATAATGATGATGATCGATGATACACACACTACCTGACGGCCCACGTGGTACCCTAGTGCCTTCGATGATGATGATGATGATGACGACGATGAATGTCAGGACGACAACGGTGATGATAATCATGACGACGATGATGATGATAATTCGTTTCGTATGGATTCATTTGTAGACATACGTCCATTACTTCACGCCGCTGACCGAAAATACCTAGAAGCATACTGCTTTTGCCCATAACCTGCAGAAAATTATGCCCAAGTGGAAAGGGCAAATACAACTCTATACTCCTCTTTGCAAAACCGCGGGGGATTTTGCGTCATGATTACACAACGTCAAATTGAATTTTCTGATCGAATCCAATCAAAACGGGACACTTGAAGTTCCCCAAAATTGACTTACTTTCAAACCCAAGCTATCCCTTTTTTTCTCGCTGTTTTGTCCATTTCGTTCTCTTTTCCGAACTTGTTATTTCGTTTCTCCCTCCAGGACATAAGTCTTATCCTTCATTATCTTCTCGCCTGTGACGTAAAGATGCTGTCGTGGTCTGTTGGTTCTTCAAATGGAGTTGAGATTATGGGGAAGACTGATGCCTGCGGGCATGTAGCGTCAGTGCTTAGTGGTGGGTGTGGTGCTGCCATCTGGCGGGCTATAAACAGTAAGCCGAGGGTTTCAAGAGGGAGAGAGAGAGTGAGAGAGAGTGGTTTGAAAATCTCTAGAAAGAGAGAGTAAATAATGCATAGATGGGCGTGCAGAATTAAGAAGCAAAAAAGTTTGAATGGGAAAGTAGATTGTACATTTTTTTTAGCTGTTTTGATTCTGGGAAAAAAAGTTTTAAGAGGGCGAGAATGGGCAAAAAATCTTTTAAAGGAGAGTAGATACTGTAATGGGCGCGCAGAATTAAAAAAGAAAGTTTTTTTTTCTTATCAGCGTATGTTCTTGAAAGGTGTAAGTGTATCGATTGTGTGGGTTTTCTTTTAAAGATGTACTTGTTTCAACGAATGTGCGTTTTTTTTTAAACCCCCCCCCCCCAAACGCACACACACGCACACACACACACACACACACACACACACACACACCACCACCACCACCACCACCACCACCAAAAAACAAAACAAAAAAAAACCAAACAACAACAACAACAACAAAACAACAGCCAACCAACCAAACAAAAAACAGAACACAGTTTTAAGGCAGAAAGAAGATAACAGATGGCGCTTTTTAGAGCTGCTGCTGCTGCTGCTATAGTCGCGGAGTAACGGCGGAAATTGTTGCAGAAGTTCGTCGAGTTTGGCGACAGGTTCTGTCGCCGGCGAGAAACTCTGTAGCATGCAACGTGTAAGCGACGTACTCGCTCGCGAGTGACCATGCAGACACGCCCATCTCGAAACCTCATATGAACCTCGACTATATGCTCAGCATCGCATCGTTACCATTTTTGCCAAATAATGGTGGAAGGTGCTTCATAAACTCGTGTACTTTTTGGCGACAGCGACATGATGCGTGACGTACGTACCTCTGTCGCCAAAACTACATGAGAGCAAGCATTACAGTCGTTAAAAGGGCTAAAGGAAAATTCCCTGTCAGATTAATTAAACATTTTATGACACACGGTACTGACACATCGGAGATGTTAAAAGCCAGCTAATGGAAACTGAGTAGGTCAGCTCGCAGCAAGCGACCAAGGAAACGTCACTCGGATAAAACATATTAGCTGTCAAGGGCAGACAACCACTCCATTAGCCTTTGACAGGTCAGTGGGAAGACTGCCAGCAGGAGACGTGTTTTGAAGGCGAAATATGGCTGTCTAAAATCAGGGATCACTTTGCACAGGCAGGAACTTCGCACGGACAGGGATAAATTAAATCTGATTTTTTTTAAAAAAAAGAAACTAATTTTACAGAGGCGAGTGGATTGCGCAGGTACTTTGATCTCAAGAGTTTTCAGTGTGTTTCTTTGAAAATACTCTCAGAATCAAAGAGACACAAATTCCTCGGGATGACAGCTGGGTAATGTTGTGTGAAACCCTGAGGCTGACAAAATCCTCACCGTAGAGTTGAAAAAAATTCTAAAGTGAAATATCTGCAGTGTGTGTGTGTGTGTGTGTGTGTGTGTGTGTGTGTGTGTGTGTGTTCTATATACTTATGACATGTTTGAGAGTGATACGATATGTTCAACTATGTAGGTCTGTTGTCCATGAATGTCTGTGTCCTGTGGCATGTAAATGTATATGAAAACAAGACACAATCATGCACAAGGGTGCGTGGGTGGGTGTTTAAGTGTTTAACGTCCCTTTTCACCACATACAGGTGATATCAAGGTCGGGGCAAAACGATGAAAAAGCCAGCACAAATATTTGGCCTCAGCCGTGATACGAACTCACGACCCGAGCATTAGAAGTCCAACGCTCTTCCAAGATTCAAGATTTTATTTTCCGTTTTCCCCTTTTGGGGTATGGAGGATACCAACCAAAAACAAAATACAAAAATCCAACAAACCAAGACCACATAATTATACACAGAACGATACGACAGAAGATACATGTACAACATACACGAAATCTATACACAGGAAAGCGCAACCATCTATCACACACACACACACACACACACACACACACACACACACACACACACACACACACGCACGCACGCACACACACACACACACACACGCACGCACGCACGCACGCACACGCACACACACACACACACACAGATACAGAGAGAGAGAGAGAGAGAGAGAGAGAGAGAGAGAGAGTTTAACCTACAGCTAGTTTAGTTCGAGGCTAGACTTTAACCCGGGCTAAAATCCCTAACCTCGACTTTTACATGCGGGCCCTGGTGCCAGGGGTATCATGGTAGCGTCAGTGCAGAACGGACTAAAGACAAGCATCAACCAAAGACGGCCGGAGTGGCAGTGAATGCACGGACAGAAGTGGAGAAAATTATAGATGTAGAGGAGCATGAGTAATCGCTTGACTCTTTGACATGTTGATTGGGCAGTATGAAGGCCGACCAAAGAAAAATGTGTCTGGAAACTTCGTATTTCTTTTGAAGTGCCGGGAACTTTATCATCCCTGACCAACGCCCCTGTCGCGTAGGCGGGTAAACGCGTGTGATTTATCGTTTAAAGGCGATGTGCAAAGTAAATAATGTTGCCGGCAACTGATTTGTTTATCCCGTCTATCATCGTACTACTGACTCGAGGTTTTACGGTGCCTGTCATCTGCAGTCAGAGCATAAAGTGTTTCCTTAGTTGATGTTGTCAAGCTGCTGAAAGCTCTCACCTCCTTTATATCCAGTGTCCCAAACCGCACGCTCTACAGAAGAATATTTGCACACATATGCTGTTGGAAACTACTCTCTTGTTCCGAACACCTTCTTGTCGTACCTAAGACCTGCACTGAGGCTAGCTTTGACCACGCCCACGTAATTTTGCAATTGCCCTCCCTAACACATTCGTAATGCAACTAACTTGCTTGATTTTAAAACCGCATTGAAAACCTTCTTGTTCAGACTGTCTTGTGACTAGATTACCATAGTTCTTCCGCAATTCTGAGCCCTCCTGCTGGTGGAGTGGCAGGTCTTTCTCTGTGTGTGTGTGTGTGTGTGTGTGGTGCTGGCACCTGTTGTGTAAAGCTGATGTGCTAGCTTTGATTGTAATTGTGAAGTGTCATGGGCCCACTACGGGTGGACACTGCGCTATGCAAGAATTTATTATTATTATTTCGCGAAGACCATGGACGCGTAAACCTCTCTCTCTCTCTCTCACACACACACACACACACACGCACGCACGCACGCACGCACGCACGCACACACACACACACACACACTGCATCAAACAAAACAAAACAGAACAAGAAAGAATCAATCACGGTTGAAACTTGCCTGTCCTACCTGTCCCAATGTTGACAGATTTGTTTTCACACTCTGCCCTCCAGTCACAGCAGAAATAAACAAAAAACCACATGCAGATCTACCGGCTCATGCATGGAAATCAATAGTCAATAAATAAAAGTGCCTTTGAGCTTCGAACCGAGAAAACAGAGCGAGCGAGAGAGAGAGAGAGAAAGAGAGGGTGGGTGGGGGTGGGTGTTTGGGGGTTTAACGTCCTTTTCCGCCACATAGGGTGATATCAAAGACGGGGCAACGATGAAAATGCCAGCACAAATATTTGACCCCAGCCGGGATCGAACTCACGACCCGAGCATTAGAAGTCCAACGCTCTACCATTCGACCACCCCGGCTCCCCGAGAGAGAGAGAGAGAGAGAGAGAGAGAGCTACACACACACACACACACACACACACACACACACACACACACTCTGCAGGAATGCATACAAAAACAAGGAGGAACGGCCCCGTCCTACAAAGTTGTTTCTCCAAATTTCATTTTATTTTGTCTGTTTTGTTGTTATTGTTGCCGGTTCTCCCCTCTCCAAGTTCTACCAATGACACTAGATCCTCTACGACCTCGACCGATTAGTCACGTGACTGGGGGTGGGGCCGGGTGGGGGGAGAGAGAGAGAGACAGACAGACAGAGAGAGAGAGAGTGGGTGGGTGGGTGTTTAGGAGTTTAACGTCCTTCTCCACCATATAAGGGTGCTTTCTAAGACGGGGCAACGAGAGAAAGGCCAGCACAAACATTTGGCCCAAGCCGGGATTCGAACTCTCGACCCGAGCATTGAAAGTCCAGCGCTCTACCATTCGGCCACCCTGGCTCCCCAGAGAGAGAGAGAGAGAGAGAGAGAGAGAGAGAGAGAGAGGTCAGTTCCGTGAACTAAACATTTGACGTCAGCCTCAGGCAGGTCGTCATACACAGACAGAGAGATGACGTCAATTCCGCGAACTAAACATTTTCACGTCAGCCTCTAGCACTGCCATCGTCTCAGGAAGCTTGTTTATGTCTTGTGATTTCCCTGTTGGCTTTGTGGCTTCCCCGATTGAATTATTTTTCACATGAAATCTGGAAGATCTAGAGGGCTGGTGAAATGTCGGAGGCAGTGACGATACTTGCTTATTTTGTCTGTGAACTAAGCGTTTGACGTCAGCTTCACACTGGTGGTATGACAGATGATGCTTGTGCATGTCTTGTGATTTCCCTGTTGTCTTTGTGACTTCCCTGGCTGAACTAATTTTTACATAAAATCTGGAAGATCTAGAGGGCTGGTGAAACATGGACTAGAATACCTTGGATTGTACTTATGAAATCGAAAATTTGGAACTCTTTTGACCGGTGCTTCTCGCAGAAACTTGAAAAAGTTATGTTTATCTAAAAGTTCAGTTATTCTAAATGCTAAAGATATAATAGTGCAGTAGTTCCTGTCATATGTGCAGTTGTCACACTAGACAAAAACGCCGGGATGATAAGTAATTTGCAGTAGTCTTTTCATAGATATTTGATCTTATGTGCAAACCACCTCTACCTCCGAAATATTTTTTTTACACAAAACCAGTCAGAGCTACAGAGCTGTAGCACGAATCAAGGCAGTGTGATTGGGTGAACTTCCAAAGTCTAGAAAATGAAGGAATTTGAACAACTTTTTCGAAAAAATTCGTAACATGACCGATTTTTTAAAATCGGCGATAACTCTTCTGAAAATGCTGCAGGCTAAAAATCGTGAAAGGTAGCTCTGGAGAAGGTGATTTCCCATTTTATCTCAAAGTAAAAAGGCCTCCATCGAGGTGGTTTAGGAGATAGCCATCATTACATCCGTCCACACACACACACACACACACACACACACACACGTCATTCCCGCCAAAAAGAACGCAGCAGCAAAGTGTGCACGTAAGGTGTCTATGACGCAGATTTCGTTACGTCACTGTGTGCGTGAAAGTAAGTATTGTTTGGAGAAACGTCACAGTCTTGTTTTGTATCACTGAAACTTGCTGCTGCGCGTATCAAAATCTGCCCCGTCTCATAAAGTTGTTTCTCTATAGAGAAACAACTTAAAAAGTGAGAGTGAAAGAGTGAGTTTTTGAGGCGTAACGCCGCGCAAGCCATGAAGACTAATTCGCGGCGAAGTGTATTGCACTACGTGTTAAGAAAAATGTAACGTTGGACAACTGATGCAAACTGGTCTACCGGGCAGAACAAACCTAGGACATGCAGGAGACGCTGCACCTTCATGCTATTTTATCGAACTCCCGATTACCAAAAAGGCGTAGAAAACAAATAACGATTACAACTAGGTAAAACAAAGATAAATACTAAGCGCATATACAGCAAATATTGCAACTTATCGTCTCCTGGGCGCAATAAACCAGTTTGCAGTATATGCCCAACAGTACAAAAAAGTGAGAGAAAAATAACTGTGGAAAGAGTGCAGCGAGTTGCTCCGCAGAAAAGTTTACGGTGGAAATGATGTCAGTTATTTGCTGACGGTCCCATTCTTCAGCTCGGTTTCGACCAGCAAATTATTCTCTTAAGCACTTGTCCCGACAGTGGGAACGGCGGCTCCATCACTCATTTTAGACTTCCCTTCTTCCAGATCTGCTACATCAACAAAACGATATAGACAGGACCTTTGGGGACTTTACATCTCTTGTCTACCGCAGGGTGGTTTGTTGTTTTGTTTTGCTTTTTCTGTCAAAGACGGGGAGCGGGGGGCGGGGGGAACAAAGTCGTGCGCAAATTTTGGTAGTCGGGATTTGAACCAGAGGCCCGCTGATCACAGGTAAAGATACTCAAGCTGTTGAGTCACTTGACTCTCACATCAGCGAAAAAGGCCGCATCCTGCTCCTAAAATATCCACTTCATGTACGCGTAGTTCTGCACTATTTTCAGCGTTTCCGAAACCCGAGACGTCTCACTGTTTTCAGCGTTTCTGAAACCCATTTAAAACCAGACATGTCTCACTGTTTTCAGCGTTTCTGAACCTCTTTGAAATCCGAGTCGTTTCACTGTTTTCAGCGTGTCTGAAACCCCTTAAAATCCTGACATGTTGCACCGTTTTCAGCGTTTCTGAAACCTCTTTAAATCCTGGGATGTTGCACTGTTTTCAGCGTTTTGAAATCCCTTTAACAGCCCGCTTTTCCACGTTTCTGAAACCGGTTTAGAACCCGAAATGAGCTTACGTTTACCTCAGAGTGCCTTTGTACACCGACTTAGGGAGATCTGTGTTTCAAGTCTTGTCGTGTAGCACTCAGCATTCCAGCATAGCGACGTTTCTCGTGAAAACTTAAAATTCAATAGAATTTGCTCTGAAGTTTTTTTGTTTTTTTTTCTTTTAGTGTTGGCTTTTCTTTTTCCGTTTTCTTTTTCCCCTCAGAAGTTTTTAAAGCGGCCTCATTTCCCTAACCTTTCCCCGACTTCTCAGTACAGTTTATTGTAATTACCGTCTGGTGACAATCTTTCAGTCGGATAAAATCGCTCCGTTTGCACGCGCCGTATCATTAAGGGTCATTTATAAAATGCGTGTCTCACATTTCCCGCAGTAAAGTGATTCCCATGAGGAGGAAAGGAAAGCGGTGGGGGGGGGGGGGGGAGAGAGAGAAAAAAAAAACCCATACGATTCTGCAGTTTAAATTCGATTCCAGATGCTCAGCGTGCGACGTGCGTAGTCATTAGATCACTTTCAGCGTGCCACAGATCGAATGTCAACTTTTTGCAGGCGTGAGTTCCATCTCAGGAAAATATAAATAAAGTGTGAGGGTTTTTTTCTTGTTTTTTTTTTCTTTTCTTTTTTTTTGACCCTGCCTCCCCTCAGCTGCTAATGGAAGGGTTTTCTTCGTACTCCGACATTTTTTTCAGTTTCGTATTCGTATGATGATGATGATGTAGGTAGAAAATAGGTAGAAAAGTAGGTGGCGCTTCATTCTTCGGAAAGACCATTTTCCTGTACAGAACTAACAGACCCCCCCCTCCCCCCCCCATTCCACCCACCCCCCACCCTACCCCCCACCTTTATGTATTCTTCAGAACTGACAGTTTTCTTATTTTGTCTCATTTTCCTCTTTCATTATACGTGGCAGATAAGAAGCTCCACACAAACAGCTTTCACTTTTTCCTTTTTTTCCCCTAAAGAACTAAGCTGGTCGACTTCATTTTTTTTTTAAATCGCTTAGCTTCGAAGAAAGAACTTACAACAAATAAAAAAATACGAAAAAACAACTATTTAAAAAAACCCAAGGAAAAAAACCACAAAAAACAGCTGCCTGGCGAAGACAGATGTCTTGATACTGACTGATATTAGATAACTAGAATGACGTGTGACGGCGTTATCCAATACCGAAGGCATTCATGCTGGAGACAACACCGATAGGACAGACGCTGCTAGCTATTTCCAGCAAAACCAGATTCCTCTGCAGGTGGTTTTGTTGTTTGGGGACGGGGCCCACAGACCTAAACAAAGATAGACCCCCTGCGGTGCTGGAAGTGTGACGCCACCGCGCGCCATGTTGCGAGTACCTGGAAGTGCCAGACGCTGTCAGCTGTTTACATAGCGCGCATAGCATTGGCCCGCTTTACTAGATCTTACGTCACATTTCTGATGACGTCTTTCTAAAGAACTTTGTATTTCGAACGAAGCGTCCTGTACACAGAGCCTCTGAGTTCTGGTATTGGCAAGATGGCCGCGATAACGACACTCGCAAGCAGCGGTGGCAGCGTGCGGCGGTGGGTCTATCTTTTTTTAGGTCTGTGACGGGGCCTAGTGCCATTAAGAGAAACTGGGAAGGGTTTATTTCTTCGATGACGTCTATGTTTCAAGACAAGGAAATTGGTTCCAAGTGACCTGGTTCTACTTTGTATCAACGCAGTAAATACATTTTAGTAAATTCATTTTTAGTGCCTTTGTGACAAAATTTGTTGACGATTATTTGTTTGTGTCTGTGTGTCTGTGTGTGTGTCTGTGTGTGTGTGTCTGTGTGTGTGTGCGCGATTCATTTGTCTTTTCACTTTACTTTCCTGGCATTCTACATGCATAATTACTCGTACGTTTTATCAGTAATATGTAGCAACGGCACGTACGCAAACTGGCAATGTCTACGACTGTGCCAGCACCCAAATACCCTTTGACAAATAAAGTTTCATCCGTCTCGCTCAATGGTTATATTTGCTTGGATAAGCCCCACCCCACCACCATCCATCTCCGGCCACAGACGAAGCCCCAAAGTCTAAAGAGTCTTATAGTGGAAGAATAAATGCAGCTCTAGATCCCGTCATCTGGCAAAATGGACTAAGCGCGTCATGGGTTTGGTAGGCGTTAAGGTCCTTTTCGAAGATGACAGTAGAGCTCCTACACGGATAAAAGGTTCTGTCAGTGACCGTGACGCGGAAAGTGAGAAGTGTTCATCGG
Source organism: Batillaria attramentaria (assembly GCA_018292915.2). NCBI lineage: Eukaryota > Metazoa > Mollusca > Gastropoda > Batillariidae > Batillaria > Batillaria attramentaria. The sequence goes on along the minus strand of JACVVK020000041.1, from coordinate 284,918 downwards.
CGGCTGGGTCCCAACAGCAACGCACAGCGGTTAGCAGCTTGTATTTGCTTTGCCCCTGCCCCAAATTTCACTGGATGAGTTCTGTTCTTTAACCTCAAGCTTAATGAAAGGCAGGGATTGAGTGAGGGAGAGGGAGAGAGGCGTCAGGCTTCACCACTCCAACGTGGACTTGAGGATACCGTTTGTCAGGGATCTGCTTTGATTCCAACCAATCAGCGTCCACTTCGAAAAGAAAGAAAGAGGAAAATCCTGGGGTAAGTTCGGCATTTCATTTTCGGGGGGAGGGGGGAGGGATATATATATATATATATATATATATATATATATATATATATATATATATATATATATATATATATATGTGTGTGTGTGTGTGTGTGTGTGTGTGTGTGTGTGACAGAGAGAGAGAGAGAGAGTTTTTGGGTTTTTTTTTCGCTTTTTAAATTAAAATCAGTTGGCTTGTATTTCTAGACTCGTATCTCAAAACGTCCAACCAAGATCATTACATATTGCAAATGTTATTATTTTTTTTGCTTCCTGTCATTGTTATTATGGGCATGGCGTGAGACGCTTTTACCACTTTCCGCAAAAAAAACCCCAAACCGTCCACACCTCAAGAACCTCTCCCTCAGTCTGACACATTTTCTCATAGAATTCTTAAAGTACAACTTGAACACAAGTGTAGAGAGGGAAGGGAAGACACAAAAGGATTTGTTCCCAATGGCAGCTCCTTCAGATTCGGCAGTAAAAAAAAAAAAAAAAAAAAACTGAGGGAAAGGGAAAGTGTGGGGGGGGGGGGGGGGGGGAGGGGGGCGTACAATTCTCGAAATTCGCGGAGAGAATGTTTCCAAGAAGGAAGCAGGTTTACAAGAGCGTTCGTGATTTTTGGAAGTGTGTGTGTGTGTGTGTGTGTGTGTGTGTGTGTGTGTGTGTGTGTTTGTGTGTGTGTGTGTGTGTGTGTGTGTGTGTGTGTGTGTGTGTGTGTGTGTGTGTGTGTGTGTGTGCCTGCTTTGTCTCTTATCTCTTTTTCCTTTTGTTGACAGTAGAAATATTTCAGAAGTAGTGTAGCAACTGTCAGACTGAGGGGTAGTAATATTATTGATATAATCTACAATCAACCCCCCCCCCCCCCCCCACTCCTTCCACTGTGGCTTGTAGCCAATATAGGACAAGGCAAAATCAAGGACTTGTCCAATGGCATACAAAGCACACATCTCCTAGATCTAGCGAGCGCTCTCAGCTTTACTTACTTCCCCTACTTTCAAACTGACCTGATTGATCGCATGTTTTCGGCTTTCGGACGCCTTTGTTCATTTATATAAGAGAGAGAGAGAGAGAGAGAGAGAGATGTGTGTGTGTGTGTGTGTGTGTGTGTGTGTGTGTGTGTGTGTGTGTGTGTGTGTGTGTGTGTGTGTGTGATTTCTTCGTCTTTTCACTGTACTTTCTTTGTATTCTATAATATCTCGTACGTTTCATCAGTAATATGTAGCAACCGCACGTACGCAAACTGGCAATGTCTACGACTGTGCCAGCACCCAAATACCCTTTGAAAAATAAAGTTCCATCCGTCTCGCTCAATGGTCATATTTGCTTGGATAAGCCCCACCCCACCACCATCCATCTCCGGCCCCAAAGTCTAAAGACTCGTATAGTCGAAGAATGAATGCAGCTCTGGATCCCGTCATCTGGCAAAATGGACTAAGCGCGTCATGGGTTTGGTAGGTGCTAACGTCCTTTTCGAAGATAACAGTAGAGCTCCTACACGGATAAAAGGTTCTGTCAGTGACCGTGACGCGGAAAGTGAGAAGTGTTCATCGGCGGCTTGGTTCCAACAGCAATGCACAGCGGTTAGCAGCTTGTGTTTGCTTTGCCCCTGCCCCAAATTTCACTGGATGAGTTCTGTTCTTTAACCTCAAGCTTAATGAAAGGCAGGGATTGAGTGAGAGAGAGAGAGAGAGGGAGAGAGGCGCCAGTCTTCATCAATCCAACGTGGACTTGAGGATACCGTTTGTCAGGGATCTGCTTTGATTCCAACCAATCAGCGTCCACTTCGAAAAGAAAGAAAGAGGAAAATCCTGGGGTATGTTCGGCATTTCATTTTCGGGGGGAGGGAGGAGGGATATATATATATATATATATATATGTGTGTGTGTGTGTGTGTGTGTGTGTGTGTGTGTGTGTGTGTGTGTGTGTGTGTGTGTGTGTGTGTGTGAGAGAGAGAGAGAGAGAGAGAGAGAGTTTTTTTTTTTTCGCTTTTTAAATTAAAATCAGTTGGCTTGTATTTCTAGACTCGTATCTCAAAACGTCCAACCAAGATCATTACATATTGCAAATGTTATTATTTTTTTGCTTCCTGTCATTGTTGTTATGGGCATGGCGTGAGACGCTTTTACCACTTTCCGCAAAAAAAACCCGTCCACACCTCAAGAACCTCTCCCTCAGTCTGAAACATTTTCTCATAGAATTCTTAAAGTACAACTTGAACACAAGCGTGGAGAGGGAAGGGAAGACACAAAAGGATTTGTTCCCAATGGCAGCTCCTTCAGATTCGGCAGTTTAAAAAAAAAATGAGGAAAAGGGAAAGTGGGTGGTGGGGGGGGGGGGGGGCGTACAATTCTCAAAATTCGCGGAGAATGTTTCCAAGAAGGAAGCAGTTTTGCAGGAGCGTTCGCGATTTTTGGAAGTGTGTGTGTGTGTGTGTGTGTGTGTGTGTGTGTGTGTGTGTGTGTGTGTGTGTGTGTGCAGACTGTCAGCATGAATGTCACTTACTTCGTGAAAGAAATTACTCAAGCTTTTTTGAGGGTGCGTGGGGTGGGTGTTTGGGGGTTTAACGTCCTTTTCCACCACATACGGGTGATACCAAGGACGGGGCAACGATGAAAGAGCCAGCACAAATATTTGGCCCCAGCCGGGATACGAACTCATGACCCGAGCATTATAAGTCCAACGCTCTACCATTCGGTCACCCCGGCTCCCCTCAAGCTTTTTTGAGTAATTGTATTCAATAAGATAGAAATTCATTTTGTCTATACTGGCATGGAAACATAGAAATCCGTTGTAAATACTTTAATACTGGAGAATGTATGTTTCTTTACTAGATTTTCTACTGTTGTGTTCTGTATAGATGTGAGTGAGTAGGCAGAAGTAAAAATGTGCTGATGTGAATGTTTTTTTTTTAATTATTATTTTTTATTTCGTGGGTAGGAACATAATACTTTACTGCACAGAAACTGCTGACAAAAGTATACATACCACCTATGATCGTGCTATTTGTATGCACACATCATTGTGCCCCCTGATGGGGTTTCTGGAAATAAACTAAACTGAATTGAACCGATAAAGCAATCGGAATTTTTCGAAAGAGATCATCAGTTGGTTGTAGAACAGACCGCCAGAAGTGTGAATGAGGTCACGGTACCAACAGAACTTGTTTAAAGGACTGAACATTAAAAACAAATTTGATTTTAAGATTTTCAGTTAGTAGTCTTCTTCTGCGACATCAAGCACAGAAGATGGCGCTGGATTGGACACATTCCCAGGATGCCCCCAACCGCACTACCCCGGGTGGCTCTTCGTTGAACCCCAGATGGAAAAAGAGCCAGTGGAAGACCCAAGGAAACGTGGCGGCGGATAGTGGACAAAGAGCTGAAGGAAAACAAACTGACCTGGGGGACGCTGGAGAAGACAGCTCAGAACAGGCCAGAGTGGCGATCTTTGGTGTTGGCCTTATGTGCCAGAGGGCACAAAGAGGATTAAGTAAAAGTAAGTAAGTCTTCTTCAGAAGCACAATACAGAGTGTGCTACTTTATCTTGTGTTCTTCAGTATTTGCAGCTGTGCGTATTATCTCCTAAAGAAGTTTACTGAGCCCCAAATTTGGGATTTAGATTTGTTTAGCCACTGGACCAACAATCGTGTTTTCGGCGTTTGCACTGTCACAAAATAAAGAGTTTTTTTTTCAAAATGACTAAACTGTCTTCTCCACACAAACCATTATGGGAAAAACACCAAAAAAAAAAAAAAAAACCCCCCCCCCCCCAAAAAAAAAAAAAAAAACGCCAAATCACTTTTATCAAAAAAAAGGGTGACCATTAGGAGATCTCCTAAACGTCTGGAGCGACATTCCAATCGAAGCACGAAAAATAAAAAAAAATAAAAAATGGAGCATTTTGGAAACGGATGTTGAGGGAATGGGCAGTAAATGGGACAGAAATGTATCAGTTGTAAACGTCAGTCATTTTACCCCGAGGGAAATGTGTTAAAATCACAGGCTCATGCCTGTTTGTAACAGGAAATGAAGGGTTTTAACAGTTCCTTGGTGAATTGAATGAGAAGGTAAAAGAGACAGATATTTGCTGGCTGCGTCTACTTCTCGAAAGTCTTAACCAAGAGAAACCTGTACCTAAGATCCCACTTTCGAGTCAATGTCACGGAACACGCTTTCCGAAGTCAGTCCTTCAATTTGGAGGCAGAAGGGCATGAGTTTTTTTTTTTTTTTTTTTTCCTTTTTCGAGGGGCGTTAGAGTGGGTGGGGCAGATTGTCCTCTTTAAAACAAGATTTTTTTTCTCTCCAGAATTGACTGGTTGGAGGCCTCATTGAATTGTAGAATTCACACATACAGGGGCAGATCACTTGCCTGAAGGAAAAGGGTTTCCTCTTCCGGTTAATAGAAAAGCACAAAGACGCAAAGTGTGTGAACCTTTTAGTGAAGGGAGGGTGTTAGGGGAAAGGGGCGAGGAGAAATGGTGGATATCAATAAGCACGCCAAGAAAAGAAGTTTAGAGTTTTTTAATAGTTTTTTTTTTAAGGTTGTTCGTCCCTTTGACAGCCTATCACTAGATTTTGACAAGAGTAGGCTTAAAAGTGGTATAGGCATCTGGCCTCACTATGTACTATGTGCCATCTGCGGGTAAAAGCTGTGCTCTGGGTAAAAATGAAAAGAAAAAAATTCGATTCCTTGAAAATGCAAAAATTGTTGATTTTTCTCAAACTGTTTGAGCTACTACATGAAGATATGCATACCATCTTTGATTTTTTTTACGTAAATAGTGAGGATGGAGATTTTTTTTTTCTAATTTGAACTGCTGTGTTTATACACTCTAGCATGCCTTAAAATCTGGGTGCGTTGTAATTTTTTTTCTTGAGAAATCATTTTCTTTCCCTGAGTCGACGTTTATGAACTTCTGGGTTTTTTTTTTCAAGTACGCAAATCAGTTAGGCACCACAAATGATTTTCCTCAATGCTGACTAAAAGCTTAGAATAGAGAAATCTGAATATCTCTAACATCACCTCAAAGAATTACACTCAAAGGTTTTGTTTGAACTGAGCCATAGGGAATACGAGACAGAGTAAGGTGCGTGGACGTCACGACTTCTGAATGTCAGACTGATGACGTAATTTGGCATGTCGTCGTCCCTTGGCACTGTTGTACTTTGGTCAACGGCGTCATTAGTTTTGATCTACTATTATCTCAATACCATATTCTCTCAATGGCTTTGGTTCCTCTCAATGGCTGAAGTGGAGACTGTCTCTACTGTCACTGGCTCCTCCCAATGCCAGTCCTCTGCGCGGCTTGTTGTAAAACGCAAACACACAGTCGGAAAATTTGCTTTAGATAACAAGACAGCTACGATCTTTCAGTTTATGATTATCATCCAGAGTCAAATCGACTTGCATACAGGATGTAACCGTAACTTATTTTAAGTGCTGCATTTAGTGAGCTTGGCGTTAGGGTTTTCACGGTGGCGCAGAAAATAGTACAAAGGGACGGGCAACCTTAAAAGCCAGGGCCCACATGTAAAAGTCGGGGTTAGGGAGTTTAGCCCCGGGTTAGAGTCTAACCTCGAACTAAACTAGCTCTAGGGTTAAATTTTCCGTTGTGTTTTGTTTTGTTTTAAATCAGGAAGCGGGTCCATTCCAGCAAGGTTCCTATGCCGTTATAGACGGATTTTTGTCTTTCTTTCTTCGCTTCCTTTTTTATATTTAATTTTGTTTTGGGGTTTCTTTTGTCCTAGTCTGGGTTAGGCCCGTAACCGTGGGTTAAATTAACCTCGAGTTCTACATACGGGCCCTGATTTAATTATTCAAGATTAGAGATCGCAATGTTGGAAAACTGGTTGCAATGTCCAAATAGACACTTCCCCTCGATCATCACTTCACCCGCAATCAGAGACAGAGCTGTGTCGGCGTTTTTTCCCCCAGCTGCCCCAAATAGCCTTATTGTCAGCTGGAAACAGTTGCTATAAGCCGAGGCAACGGATCGTGGAGACTGGAAACCCGGGGGAATCATTGTCGCGGCCTCACTACGCATGTTCCTGCTTGATAAACTACTGTTCTGCGTCTGTTCTGAAAGCCTCGGCTTTTTTTTATTTTTTTTTTTTTTACCTTTTTTAAGTGGTTATTTATCGTGTTTAGTTTTGCAACTTTTGATTCAATGTGAAGTTCAAATTTACAGATTTGTAGTTATTTTCAACTAAAATCACCTCTTTTTAAGGAAGGTGTGCAACATTTCTAAGTCTATTTTTTTTTCACAAGTTTTGCTTGATAAACTTTTTTAAAAAGACATTTCTGCTCCATCTTATTCACTCGTGCTTTCCCAGTTCTTGTGCAATGCAGCTTGCAAACAATAAGTTGGTATCGGATTTTATTTTTTTTAATTTATTTATTTTTTTATTTTTTTTATTTTTTATTATTATTTTTTTTTTTTTTTTTTTTGGGGGGGGGGGGGGGTTGTTTTCTTGCTATTCTGTTCTGATGTTGGTCACTGCGCCCGCGGAGATGAGGGTGGGCGGGTGGATGTTTGGGAGTTTAACGTCCTTCTCCACCACATACAGGTGATATCAAAGACGGGGCAACAATGAAAAAGCCAGCACAAATATTTGGCGCCAGCCGTGATTCGAACTCACGACCCGAGCATTGGAAGTCCAACGCTCTACCATACGGCCACTCCTGCTCCCCCCGCGGAGATGATACCCAGAGGGATGAAATGGACGTTGTCTAGTCTGCCCTACTCACTGTCTCCGCTTTAAGTAAGACAGGATATTAAGAATGACGTTGTACATATATCTTCATGCCAAAGGACCGGATTCTTCCTTAGGGCCAAAGTGTACCTCATGCGCACTCACAGTTTGGCTTCAGGGGGGTTAAGGGTTCCTCGATCAAGAAAGTGGAAACATTTTGTATTTTGGGTGGGGGCTTCCTGTAATTTTATGGGACACTGGTTCTCTGACGTGCAGCGCCCCCTGCCAGACTCAGGCCTGTTCAAGGGAGAGAATACCGTCTGGCGTCGAGGGTGCTTCAAAAGCACTTCGCCATCGACGCTGGTCAGAAAACGTTGGTGGCTTTTTCACGCTGTGTGTTGCCTGTGATCACATCTTGGCCAGCGCAAAGAGTGTTCAGTACTTTACAATTGGGTGGGCGGGATGGGGTGGGTGGAGGGTGGTCGGGTCTCTCTGCCTATTATGTGCTGTAGTCGTAGCTGCTACAGCAGGGACAAGATTGAAGATCTATGTCTTCAAGTTTGAAAAGTGTTTTCATTGTCATTGCCATTGCCTGTCAGTCTGTCTGTCACCCTTCTGGGGCCAAATATTTGTGCTGGCCTTCTTCTCGTTGCCCCGTCTTTGATATCACCCTTACGAGGTGGAAAAGGACTTTAAATACCTAAACACCCACACCCACCCCCTGTCTGTCTGTCTGTCTGTCTGTCTCTCTCTCTCTCTCTCTCTCTCTCTCTCTCTTTGACTGTAAACGACCATTATATACTTTGAACGTACGGTATTTCAATAGCGATTTGTTGTATCCCTTATAAACACTATGCAACACTTGTAAACTCACCAGTTTAAGTGGGCCTGAAGCCTTTCAAATATACCTCTCTCTCTCTCTCTCTCTCTCTCTCTCTCTCTCTCTCTCTCTCTCTCTCTTTCTCACACACACACACACACACACACACACACACACACACACACACACACACACACACACTGACGCATTTTTGAATGAAAGTGTGTGTGCAAAATGACCCATAACACACAGCGAGGGATATTACATGTATGGACAGGTGGTTATCACTGATTGAAATGAAATAATTATACACTAGACATGGAACTAAACCAGACAAGCTTTGTTCCTGTCCCTACATCAAACCCACCCAGAGTGCACGCACGCACGCACGCACGCACGCACACACACACACACCTCATTTCCTTTTCCCCTTGTTCGTGCCTGAGAGTAAAGGAATGGGAAGGAATCGAAGTGAAGAGCGGAAAGGGCAAAAATGAGCGAGAGAGATGGCAAATCAGTGGGAGGGTTCACGACATCTGTCACGTCTAGGCCGGTCTAACTTGCCCCGTTCTTGTGCAGCCGAAAAATTCATTTCTTGCTGATTTAAAAAAAAACAAAAACAAACAGGAGTGTGCGTGTGTGCGTGTGTGTGTGTGTGTGTGTGTGTGTGTGTGTGTGTGTGTGTGTGTGTGTGTGAGGGGAGGTGGGGGGGGGGGGTAGGGTTTTTTGGGGAACGTCCAGAAGTTTTTTTAGAAACACCGAAGAAATACACAATAAAATAAGGCCGTAGCTGTTGCGGAAAAAAAGAAGCCAAAACACGAAAACAACCTACGTAAACTGAACTAAGTGAGCGGTGGTCTAATAGGTAGCGCGTCGGATTTAGCCGCTGCGCTACTGAACGGCCGTCACCAATCTCATGGCGATGAAGCGTGGGTTCGAGCCCAGGTCGAGCTTGTGATATGTGATACCGGTTTTTTCTGGCTACCGGGCTGCTCATCGGGGGTTTCTCTCCGGGTTATCCGACTTTCCTCCCCCAGCAAAATTGTAAAAAAAAGAACGCAGGAGCATAGTGTGCACGTAAGGTGTCTATGACGCAGATTTCGTTACGTCAATGTGTGCGTGAAAATATGTATTGTCTGGAGAAACAACTTTAAAAATTATATATGATAGGTATTGGGTGGCGTTGCACCGCGGCGACGCGCTTCCCCCGGGTATTTGTGGGTCCAAAAGATTCTAGAAACACCAAAGAAATACCCGAGAAAAACTGCCGTGACATATGAAGTAAACGAAACGAAACGAAACAAACAAACAACATAAACAAAACCAGAAAAAAACAACAACAGACAGACAGAAAGGATGCTTTCTACAAAACAAACTTCCTCATTCGCCAAACTTTTTGGAGTACTCTTTCCACGCGAATTTTTTCTTTTCTGTTTGAATTCCTCGGACGAGGCGTTGGCAAGAAATTGATTGAGCGCTCTCCTGATTTCGACAACTTTTCATCCGCACATTTTTGCCGCATTCTGCGCGAACAGAAGTGCATTCTGTCCGTCTGGTTTGCGCCTGTTTTCCCTCCGCGCTCCCCCCTTAACCCTGCAGCTACGCATCAACGGAAGAAAAAGTGCTTTGGAAAGCTCGAACCAGCCGGAAGAGACTTGAATATCATCAGTCTAGGTTGAGGTGTTCCGTTTTTTCCCCTCCTCAAAAAAAAGAATTCATTCATTAGCAGCAATCGCAAGGAAACTGAACAAGAAAACGATGGTGGGAGGTCTGGTACAAGAAGTGCTGACGAAGACGGTGGAAATGATGATGATGAATAGACAACATTTTGCATCCTGTTTGCTGCAGCTAGAGAAATACTGGGACAGCCGAGGGGGGGGGGGGGGGGTAGTGTCATGGGGAAGTATGGGGTGGGGGGTCTCTGCAATGTCAGGACAATTGGAAATAGGGCATTGCTTGCTCAGAAATGTGGTGAATGTTGTGTTGGTGTGAGTGTGTGTGTGTGGGGGGGGGGGGGGGGGGGGGGGGGGGGGGGGGTCTTTTGAATGTCAGGCTACTTTGAAGTAGGATCCAGGACACCGCTTGCCGAGACCGGTTGTGGTGTGTGTCATATGTGTGCGTGCGTGCGTGCGTGCGTGTGTGCATGCCTGTTTGTGTTTATGGTGTGTGTGTGTGTGTGTGTGTGTGTGTGTGTGTGTGTGTGTGTGTGTGTGTGTGTGTGTGTGTAGAAGGGCCGCGAAGAGGGAAGAACCTGAGTGTCATATTGTTGTAGAGATCGCGAAAAGCCACTGCATTTCGATGAAAATTTCTAGACCATCCCAGAACATGCTGGTGCAGTAACGTCAGTAGATTACGTCACCTTGGAAAGATTTCGAACTTGCCAGTAAATTGAGGAATGTTCTACATCTGACCTGTTCAGTACGTAAGCAGCCCTGCACAGCGTTCTGGGGCCAGTTGCACAACAGCAAGTTAGTGAGTGGTGCCTAGCGCATAGTTAAATCGCTAGCTTATAGTTAGCTACCTACAAGGTACAGCAGGTGGCTAACTTTGTTGCATGAGCAAGATTTAACACGTAGCTAGCTAGCTTCAAGGTACGGTCGTTAGCTGTAGCTAGCTATAAATAGATCGGGAGATTCCCTCTCTCGCTCACTGCCAAACTCCTTATATGGTATTAGTTCTCGGAAAAGAAGCCCAACGCGACTTCTCGGAAGGCGTGTAAACATGCTTTAGCTGGTTCCTCACGACGTAAAGATGGCGAAGAGAGCAAGGAAGCAGAATTTTGCTTCAGCTGAGAGAGTCGCTCTCATTGAAGAGTCAGTTTCGCTGAGGAAAAGTGTTCTCCAACAAAAGTTCAAAACATCTGCAAATAAGGACAAGCAAAAAGCGTGGTTGGAGACTGATCTGTGAAGCCGTTAACAGTGTTTCAGTGTGGCCGAACAGTGGTGGAAGTCAAAGAAAAATGGTCCAAACTTTCTTCAGAGGCCCGAGTTCAGCTTCGTGCTCGGAAATACCCCCCAACTGGATCGGGCAAAGTGGCAATTACTGTCTACACGCACATCAAACACGCACTTAACATACCTAACTCAACCCAAACACACCAATACAGCCATCACAAGCAGACCCTTTCTCCCGAAATATACATGGAAAGAAAATACAATTTGACAATTGCACTGGCAGCATGCACCCACAGACGTATTGCATACAAACGCATGCAGAAAATCGAACCGTGATCTTTTGTGATGTCATTTTCTTAAAAACTCACGTCACTGAAAATCTGACGTATACACGCCCGCCAAACACAGCCATTTTGAAGCAACAACACTAGGTGAGGTATTTCCGTAAACATATTTGCTTATTCTCACTTTCACTCATCCTCCATGTTAGCATTCAGTCACGGTATTTCCGAAATATATTTTACCTATTCTTCCCGCTCTGTCTTGACCTAAGGTGGCTGATGAGCCGGTGAAATTCCGGCGAAACGCGTTCCGATACGGTCAAGACTTTCCTACCTTATTAGACACCATTTCCTTGTATGTAGAACTTCAATGCGTATGAAATACCTCTGGATGGGGTTTCTGGGTAAAGTCGATGTCTTTATTCCTTCAACTGACAAGGCCTTCTTTAATCGTGCCAGTTTTGCTGTATGAAGCCAGCCATTTTGTCAGACCAAAATAAACAAAGACTGTTGATATCTTGACTAACTTGTAGTTAGCTGACTTAGCGATGCTGTCGAGCACCTCTAAATTTTCAGCGCTAAACTAACTATCAACTAAGAATAACTACTTGCTAAAGAGCCCATGCAACTACAGTTAGGCTAACTGCCAGGATTTAACTTGTAGCTAGGAATTTACCAACCAGTTAGCCACTAACTTGCTGTTATGCAACTGGCCCCTGGGTGCTTCTTCTTTCATGAATTTTTTTTTCTCCGCGCATCTTCTGTTAATAAAGTATTTGAGTTGTATTCTGTTGTATCCCGTGTCTTCTCTGCGAGTGCACGAAGACAGCGACATAGCAGGAGTAAAATACAAGCCATATCCCCGTCCATCCTCCTCCGACTCTCGCCTTAAAGCTGTGAAGAAGTCGGTACAACAGTGGACGCGAATTGGACGACTAGCTGAAAGAGTGGGCGCGGGCGGTCAGGGGCGATTTACGAGCTGCGCGTGATTCAGTATACGACAGGCGCTACTTAACCGACCAGCATGGGCCCATTGCCAAATTACGGTTTGACTGGTAAACATGCCCGCGTCCGCCCCAGGTGAAATAAGGTCAGCAGCTTCAGGACCAATCGATTATTGTCTCAAATTAAAAACAGCAACAACATCAAAAAATAAAGAGATAGAGACAGAGGAGGTGGAGGGGGGGGGGGGCTGTGTGTAATACGACTCAGTTTATGCAAATTGCTGTATTTAGATGCATTGAAATTCTCTTGTAACTGTCTTTCTCATATAGTATATCACACAGGAGGTGTGCATCTCTTATTTAATATTCAGTACGAAGAGAGAGTTATTCTTGCGTGGGCGCAAAAACAATTAGGAGCTGAGTTCAATGAATAATTAAAATAAACATTAAACAATTATGCAATCAGAGTTCACACCGGACTTGTTGGATTTCTTTCTCGTTCTGAGCTTTATTGCTGTGCTTGTCGGACTGATAAGAAATCTTTTACCTCAGGTAATTCACCTCAACATCCCCACCTCCCCTTCACACACACCCAAACCCACAAACGCGCGCGCACATCCCCCCCCCCCCCCCGTCCCCCCACCCCCGGCCTCATAAAACATTGTCCCTAGGGAGCGAAAACCAAACCCGTGTGCTGCTAACGAGTCCAAGCTATTGCTCAATACTTCAGAGACTGATCCGGTGAAAGTAATCACGTCTTGAAATTTGGTCACCAGTTTCTCACACTGCGTGGGAAAACAAATGACAGTACGAGAACGGACTTCATTTTGCTCAGCAAAACAAGGTTTTCAGAGGACAATTTCGCTGCTGGACAGTGTTGAAATACTCAGTGGTTTTTCTTTCTTTTCTTTCTTAGTGAACCACCTAACAAGACTTTCCAAAAAGAAAAAAAAAAATCAGCCAACTATTTTGCTAGCCAACCAAAATCGAGTCAAAATCACATGCAGTCTTGTTTACGATGCTTGTCCCGCCTTTGCGTACACGCGCACGCACAAATATCAAGTGTGCACGTTAAAAATCCCACGTCCATCTTCCGAAGAAGAGTAGGCTGTGGCCGGTGGCGTGGAAGGCAGAAATACTGTCGCACACGCCAGAGTGTGAATAGCAGGTTGAAGGTTTGCACACGAAGTAGCGCTTATCGGCAGCAGGCTTACACTGCTTCGTCCTTCAGCCCTGCGGCGCCGTGAGCATTTCAAAAGGCATGGCTATGTGCGCTGAGGAGAAGTCTACCCATGCTATATCACACCAACCGACCCATAAAAAAAAATAAGCAAACTACTGTATAAGCAGAGATATACACATCTTATGTAAGTCTCTTGTACATTGTATAAGCTACCACTCTTTCAAAGAGACAAAATTTTGTGAAAATGAATCAGACCAACCAATATTTGTAATGTTCGTTGATAACTAAAATGAACGACTGATAAAGAAAGAAAGAAAGCACCGTTCATTCGGGCCGATCGTCGGGGGTTCTCTCCGGGTACTCCGGCTTCCTCCCCCTCTGCTTTGGAAATGTTCAGCCCACCAAGTTTGAAAAATAAATGCATATCTAAATTCCGAAATTTAAAGAGCTGAGCTGACCCTTCGCACCACGTGATTGTAATACGTTTATGTCCTGTGTGTGAGAGAATGCGTGTGATTCACGTGAGCGTGCGTGTTGGGTTTAGCTCGCGGCGCTTTGAGCCAAAATATTGGGGATAAAGCGCCTATATTAATGCGATTATTATTATTATTATTATTAAAGAAAGAAAGAATCTTCATAACTGACACAAGATGCAATCAAAACAAACAATAAACAAAATACGTAAAGGTATTGCACCCACCTTCACTTCTGAATGAAGATCGTTGGACTCTGCAGCCCGGTTGTCTCCCCCTCTATCAGTACTCTTGCGAGTCGGAGTCCCTTTCACCCGTCACGCATGCGCATCGGCTTTTGAGAGTCACTCCCCCCTGGATATGCAGCTTCTGAAAGGAAAGGGGAAAAAAATCGATGTCCAATTACGGAAACTGACGTAAAGTATTCGACCAACTAATGCAGTTAGCACTCTCCCCCGCTTTCTATTTTTACCGCGGGGGATATGGGTCATTAGCTATCGTCTGCCATTTTGAAATCCTCTGCTGCCGTGCTAGTGACCCCTCTGGTTATATGTCGCCGGCTTGATATTCAGCGCTCTCCGCCTCAGCTTCTTGCGTCACCTCGCACTGCCTCAAGGTACGCGGAGTGTTCTCGGTGCAAATTTTGGGGTCCGGGAGAGATTTTTTTTTTTTTTTTTTTGCTGCCCCAACTCTTTGCCAGCTCCAGTGGTGTTCTTCCCAGGTAATGGGTAGAATCCACGGAGGGCTTGGAAGCTGGGACAATTTTTATTATGCATGATGATGGAGATGAGGATGGTGGTAAGATGATGCTATGGAGGTCCGTGTGGTTTGGGACTGCGGGACAGGGCCGCATTCCACGCTTCCTGTCATAAATATCCCGCATTAACCAGGCCCGGGAACTACGGCACCTGCGGTGCCGGCCGAGTAATCATCCACATCATAGGACGTGTCATACCAAGGGAAGCACCCCCAAAGTCGCACCTGTGAAGTGGGTGAAACTCGGCTGTGTGGCAACAGCCTCCCCATTGGGTCCATAGCACACCCACTCTGGGTAGGAGCCGACCTAGGTAGGAAAAATCCCGCTTGCCTCGGCTGGGACTCGAATCCGGGTCTCCCGGTCCATGGTCCGAAGTGCTAACCACTACACTACGGGGGCCGGTCGGGAGAGAATTTTCATCAGCTATTCGTGACAGAGTCCAAGGGCTTAGTTTAAAGAGCAAAGGGAACAGACGGTTACCATTGTGGGTTAGTCCTAATTGCCTGTGGCTTCCTTTTTTTCGCTGGCGAAACATCGCCGATTTCTGTTAAACAGGCTAATTCCACCTGTGTTCAGCCAACTTATGTTTTGAAACAGTTTCGATCGCTAGTGAGTGTGCTTGTACGATCAAAATACTCTATCAGTCTTGATGATTAGTACATGCAATACAATGTTGTTAACACTTTGGGTGAGCGGTCGAGTATTCAAACTTCTACGACTGTTGTTACAGAGCGCTTAGTGTGGTCTTGTCGCCGCATCATCGAGTACGCTTCTGTTGGCTCAGTGCCAGCATTACAGATGCTGTCACTGTCCATGTGTCTAAGTGGTGTGATGATAGATATCACGAAAACAACTCAGAACGATCTGTGAGCATAAAATTAACCCCTTTAAAGGTCCAACTTCCAATATGTATATGCTAACAAATCATTCTGACAGCATCTCAGAAGTCGGCACTAAGCCAACAGAGAAAAAAAAAATCGAAAAGATCTGCGTCTGTCATTCGTAGAGTCGCTATCACTGACTCACTGACTGGCAGAACTTCTGGCCGTTTCATTTCAAGTTCGCGCGGACAGCACACATCAGTGTATTGCATTCAAAGCTCTACTAAATATCAAGACAGACTATTTCAACTAGTCGCCAGTCACTCGATAGACTATTACATAGGCAGTCTCATGTGCAACCTACAATTTTTTTTTTTTTTTTTTTTTTTGGGGGGGGGGGTGTCTTCTCTGATACTTGATACTGGAGTAGGCGCGCTTAATTCGTGCTTTTTGTGTTATGCAGGTCAAGGTGCATGCCAGGCGGCCACAACAAGAGGTAAGCTGCCAGTGAAGCTGGGACTTTTTGCACAGAGGTCGAGCACAAGTGACGCAAGCGGATTCGTGTGAACTGGCTCTGTGGCCTAAAGAGAAAGTAGACATGCATTTTTCCAGTGAGGCCTGAGCGGAAAGGAGACATTCAATTATTTTTTTCAAACTCCCGTCAGGTGCTTGCCCTTGAATGGTCTGTGCATGGTAATTTTACTTTGTACGAGTAGATTGAAGCAGTTTTAGGGGTGACTATGATGCCCGTGGCTAACAGGGGATTTGGTCTAGTGGTTAAGGCATCCGACTTTGGATCCTGAGCTGCCGGGTTCGAGTCCCCGGTGGGCAGGAATATGGTGGGATTTTTCCTTCCCATATCGAGTCTAATCCATGTGCAGACTCGTTTGCGGTGCCTGTCTCGCCTTCGTGTACACACGCACGCACAAACATCAAGTGTGCACGCTAAAAATCCCATGTTCATCTTTCGAAGAAGAGTAGGCTGTGGCCGGTGGCGTGGTAAACAGAAATACTGTCGCACGCACTAGAGTGAATAGCAGGGTGGAGGTTTGCACACAAAGTAGCGCTTAACGGCAGCAGGCTTTCACTGCTTCGTCCTCCAGCCCTGCGGCGCCGTGAGCATTTCAGCAGAGATGGATATGTGCGCCGAGGAGAAGTCTACCATACCATACCATACCATACCATATAGGCATTTTGTGACCTCGTCCAGTTGCGTCCTTTGGCCTTAAACAAATCAAGTACGCATACGACTAGGAAGGTTCTGGTATTGTTCGTGTATTGCAGATTGTGGCCGGTTCAGTCACATTCAGATTCTATCAGGCGGGGAGACATCATTAAACAATGTATTGTTTCGGTCGGTTGCTACAAGACACAATACTTTTGTCCATGACATACATCTCAGGAGTTTAAGATCTTCTCGATAAAAAAGAAAAAAAAAAGAAAAAAAAAGGACAAACCTACAAACAATATCTTTAAAACTATTTCAAGATTGTTTATATATCCGTGATGTAAAGTATGACGCACGTCGCCTGCAGTTCGATCAACAAAAAGCTTCGAACACTAATTAGAAAAGCCGATTTGATCATGAATAGCTATCATTCTAACATTTACTATGTTTTCAAGGCTTGCACAGAAAAACCTTTTAAATGCCAGTATATGATTTTTACGTTCAACTGAGTACTAATGTGTTTTTGACGCCGAACACAATGCTTACAACTTTAAACAGCGATGTTTCTCAGTCAGCGCCCACAGGCAGACTGGGTTGTATTCAAACACAGCCTAGATGTTATTGTGGTTTCAGTGACGCTTAAAGCTGTGTTACTGTGACAGGTGTCACTGTGCACTGTGACATTTTAAGAAACACACCGACTGGGGCTTATTATTTATTTATTCATCCAGCGGAGTTCTCGCCATGATCGTCACCACAGCGCGCAAGCTCCAGGCAAAAAGTTTTTAATTTGAGATGCACTTTCAGCTGGCAAGTAATGCAATCTGCACTATAACAAGCCTTCAAGTAATCTGATATATGCGTCATGGATGCGTAGAAATGGAGCTTTTGCGTCACGTTTAAGTATATATGACGTGTTTACCAGCACCCTGCTGGGTGGGTGTGCTTATTCTTCAGCGCCTGAAACGGGCAGTGAAAGTGATTGAGGGTGGAATTATTCTTATAACACTTTCGCTTCGTCCTATTTTTGTTAGAATCAGCTCGACGTAATTGATACTTGGCGATGCGCTCGCGCACGAACGAACTCATTTGCGCGTGGAGAAAATCTGGGACATCAGCACATCGCAGGAACAGTAAATAAACTGGTACTGAGGTTGATTTCATTATGAGCAAGATCTAGGTCGGTAACATCGGAAGTGAAGTGACATAATGACGAGAAGTTTAGAGTATTGGTCTCTCTCTCTCTCTCTCCGCTTCTGATAGTACTTTCTCGAAAATACTCTCTCATTCCCTCTCCTGTTTTTTTTTTTTTTTTATTATAGTAGTGCAGTAACGACAAGTTTGAAAATGATTTTGTATGCTTATAACTTCTTCCGCTGGAAAATAAAGGATCATTTTTTGTATGCTTAAAACTTCTTTCGTTGGAAAATAAAGGATCTCTCTCTCTCTCTCTCTCTCTCTCTCTCTCTCTCTCTCTCTCTCTCTCTCTCTCTCTCTCAGGGAGCCGGGGTGGCCGAATGGTAGAGCGTTGGACTTCTAATACTCGGGTCGTGAGTTCGTATCCCGGCTGGAGCCAAATATTTGTGCTGGCTTTTTCATCGTTGCCCCGTCTTTGCTATCACCCTATGTGGTGGAAAAGGACGTTAAACCCCCAAACACCCAACCACCCAGACTCTCTCTCTCTCTCTCTCTCTCTCTCTCTCTCTCGTGTAGGGGAGCCGGGATAGCTGAATGGTAGAGCGTTGGACATTCAGAGCTCGGGTCGTGAGTTCGAATCCCGGTTTGGACCAAATAATTACTTGTGCTGGCCTTTTTGTCATTGCCCTTGTTCTTGTCTTCGGTATCAACCAGACGTGGTGGAAAAGGACGTTAAACCCTCAAACACCCGCCCATACACCCATGCCTTTCTCGTAAATAAATGATCTTTTCCTTCTACGCCAGAAGTGACTTCACTTGTTTCAACCCAACAATGTAAACTCTTCGCGGTTTTCAAAACTTTTGTGAACATCTCTCACAGTATGGCACGATTCTCTCAAGATTTAGGTCTAGCAATGCTTTTTAAAGCAGCAGAAAACTTTTTTTTTTTAGACAGCCAAATACACAACATTTCTTTCAAAGAACCTATTGATTTTGTTCCCTAACGGGTATTGTAAGAATTAATATCGGCTAACCGTCAGATATTTTCTATAGAAGCTTCATAAAATCTTTATAAATTGTCCGACAAAGCGAGTTGAAATTGGGCCTCCGTGCATGCCATCGTAAGGAAAAGACATTTATAGAAAATGGTCTTAACGGTAAATGGCAAAAGCAACCTTTTGTCTCATTGCGGCTGTTGAACAAAAAGGCTTGAGCCCAGATAAGATTCACCTACTTTGCACAACTATGTTCAGAAGTTCTTAATCAATCAAAAGCTATGTTTCCTCTCTGTGTCAGCTGAATAATACACACACGATGACGTTAACAAAAAGACACTCAGAAGCAATTCAGATGAAAAGCAAGTTTCTTTCTTGTACTTGATGCAGAAAATACACAGAATCTCTTATGATGAAATTTTGCACAAAAGACGTTTTACGACAGCTGAAGAAAATTTTAGGCCTTAGATCCAGACAACTGATAAAAACAAAGTGCTTGAAAGCCCTAGGAAAACAAAAAAAAGCAGAACTAAGACAGTTCACAGAGAACGTAAGAGCCATGAAAATTAGGCCTTTGGTCAGGTAGCTGACAGAAAAAGCCCAAGCGCTCATAAAAAAAAAAAAAAAAAAAAATGACGAAGAAATAAGAAGCTTCAGCCGTGAAAAGCAGAAATTGGATTCCGGCAGCTGACAAAAAGCTTACATCAGCTTTGTTTTGAATGAATGAATGAATGAATGAATGAAAGTAAGAAAAAGAAAAAAAAAAGCTCAAAAGCTCCATAAAAAGGAAAACAGAACTAGGAAAATCAACAAAGAACTTACATGTCAGAGCTCCAGAGAGCTAAAGTCTTTCATTATACGTGCAGCTGCTGCAGACCGCAAGAGCGCTCTAAAACCTGTGGAACTCAGCCCTACAATGTCGAGCAGCCACGGTGCCAGAACAGGTCGATAGCCCTTGTCAACGCCTCCTGACAATCGAACGAAAGGCACGCGCGCGGTCTTAGATACACCAATCACCTGTCGCCCTCTCGCACGCAGGGATAATATAGTTCTGTATCAGGACCGGCGCAGCAGACTTTGCGGTAGAGGACACAACTGCAAGTCTTTCGGTCCTAAAAAGGGGAAAGGGAGTTATTGCCGTCAGCTGCGTCGTGTGTGTGTGTGTGTGTGTGTGTGTGTGTGCAAAATATCTCAAGAACGGGTGAACCAGTCAACACCTTTTGTTGTTGTTGTTGTTGTTGTTGTTGTTGTTGGTGGTGGTGGTGGTGGTGGTGGTGGTGTGTGTCCACTGTCAGACTATAAAGAAACCTATTTTAACGGGGGTTAAGGTCACATGACTTCGTGAAACGCTACGTAAAACCAGCGTATACATGCCTGTTCTCCGTGCTGTGGGTTTGAATTTGCGAAGAAGCGGTGTTTTTGTTGTTGTTGTTGTTGTTGTTGTTGGCAAATGTCGTCTCAAAATTAATTCCTAATGGTTACATATCCTGCAAAAAAAAAAAAAATCAACAACAAGAAGCTGATGATATTGTATTTTCGGATCAAATTTGTGACATCTGACATTTTCCAGTAGGGTCATTTCCAATACTGATTTTGAGTTTAATGTGAAAAACAAATTCGTAATCTTGTGGACGAGGAAGTAAAATACTCTCCACGCAACACACGGCACTTTCGTTATTACTCGCCATGTTTGTCCCGTAATTTCTTCGGGATGCACAGGAATGCAAATGTACCGCCATTTGGAAAAAGTGCCCAAGCACAATCAAATCTATACCTCTTATAGGCTCTTTCGTCCACTTCGACATGCAATCGCATGCACTTTTAAACTGATTATGTAAAAAATCGCATTCTTCATTGTATTGTTTACCGCTGACATAATTATGACTCCAGACCAATCCCACCACTTTCTAGGCCCCGGCAGAGCTATAACTACTGGTATTATCAAACTCTGGAGCACACGCCGCACGCTACAAATAACTCTCCAACCAATAAACAGGAACTGTTATGGCAAATCCGCAGCAAGCACAATGACACTACCCACGTAATATTGCGTGACCTCGTCGTGCTCGCACGTGCGAGCCGTACAGTGCTAATGGATGTTTTGTATAACTCGGTCCGTCCACTCCTTATGGCCTCCACCAGCTTGTTATCTGCCGCCTCAGAAAGTCAGTCAACATCTGGTCGAGATGACGAAAGGTTAATGACGTTTCGGAGCGGAAGTCGCGTGATCAAGGAAGGGGAGGATAATGACCCCTGATTTCCAGTGGTACAGTACACGTCATTATTGTCGTGACAGTACGTGTGTCGTAAGGATTTTGTGTCGGTTTGAACTGTGTGATAACATCCTCGGGAATTTGATTATACAAGCAGCATACCCGATAATATATGATAATCATGTGCATGGGATGGAGGAGCTAGTTATTTAGGGCTTTACGCCGCGCAAGCTACAAAGACTATTTCGCGGCTATGGGATGGAGGATGGGGGAATATGAGGAAGGAGACTGAGGGTGGCAGTGACTTCGAACTCCGACAGGGGGCACACACACACACACACACACACACACACACACACACACACACTTTTGTTCAAGGATAAATAGATGTATAGACGCACAGTCCTGTCTTCCATTTTGTCCTTCCTATACTACAGTCACTAGAACAATAACAAAATAACAGCAAACAAACAAACAAGCGCAGAGAGAGAGAGAGAGTCTCCCCCCCCCCCCCTCTTATACCCTCCCCTCCCCGCAAAAAATAAAAATTAAAATTAAAAAAAAATCTCGTGTTCCTGTTTGTGAATTCACCTGGCATTTGAAAGTTTAATTAACCAACCGACTTTGATATCACCCATGTGTGGTGGTAAAAACCGCAGCCAGCCAGCCAACAAACTAACCAACCAACCACTCAACCTACCAACCAACCTCAAACTCAATCTACATCAATCAATCAAACAATCAACCAACAGACCAAAGAACCAACCAACGAACCTCAATATCTATCAATCAATCACAATCAAATTACTTTATTATTATTTATTAAGGGGAATTCAAGTCACACACACACACACACACACACACACACACACACACACACACACACACACACACACACACACACACACACCAGAGAATGAAATACCGAACGTACCCCAGGATTTTCCTCCTTTTTTTTCTTTCTTTTTTCTTTTTCTTTTTTCTTTCTTTCTTTTTGAAGTGGACGCTGATTGGTTGGAATCAAAGCAGATCCCTGACAAACAGGGTATCCTAAGTCCACGTTGGAGTGCTGAAACCTGACGCCTCTCTTCTTCTCTCTCACTCAGTCCCTGCCTTCCATTAAGCTTAAGGATGAAGAAGAGATCTCATCCAGTGAAATCTGGGGCAGGGGCAAAGCAAATAGAAGATGCTAGCCGCTGTGCATTGCTGTACGAACCAAAGACACATGCACCAGCTACCAACGCTGTAGGTACCAACAGCTAGAAACAACCTCATTTCACCGTCAGCTCGACAAACCCAAAGCGTCTCCGTTCCCTCTCCAAGTCCTAATTCGATTTTCTTTCACTGTCAGTCTGTGCAGGACGTCGACATGATCAAAGTCGTAATCCGCAAGACATGTGTCTCCGTCAGTGGATCTGTGCGACTCCTTGGAACCTTTGCCCTGCTTCCTTAAGGTTGCTCGTCCCTTTCATAGTCTATGAGTAGACTTTGACAAGAGTAGGTTTGAAAGTAGTATAGGCATCTGGCAACTCTATGTACTATGTAAAACTGTGTTCTGATTTAAAACAACAACAACAACAACAAACAAACAAATCGAAAACTTGAACATGCAAAAAAATGTTGATTTTCTTTTGTTGTTAGACAAATTGTTTCAGCTACTCCATGGAGACATGCATACCATCATTGATTTGTTTCTCGTAAGTAGTGAGACTTGAAATATTTTTTCGAATTTGAACTGCTGTATTTAGACACTCAGTCAATAGTCAGTAAGCGTCCCTTAAGGTCTTGGTAAGTGGCTTTTGTTGTTGTTGTTGTTGTTGTTGTTCTTTTTGTTTTTGTTTACGTGAGAAAAAATCATTTTATGCCCTGTGAGGAGATTGTAATGAACTGTTTTTTCAAGGACGCAAATCAGTTTTACACCACAAATGATTTTCCTCAATACTTGCAAAAAGCTGAGAACAGAATTTTTACGATTTTTTTTTACATCACTTGAAGGCTTTGTTTGAATTGAGCCACAAGGAATACAAGACATTGCGAGGTGCGTAGACGTCACGAATTTGGAACTCGGTAACGCATTTAGGATCTCTTAGTCATTAGTCATCTCTTGTCATTGTTGTAGTTTGGTCAGTGGTATCATTAGTATTCTCTGCTGTCATTACTTTTGGTTCATCTCAAGGCCAGTCCGCTGCCCTACTTGAAAAATGCGAACACACGGTTGGATTTTTTTTTTTTTAACAAGGCAATACAGCTGCAGTCTGTCAGTTTGTTTTTGTTATCCAGAGTGAAATCGTCTTGCAGCGTGTGTACGTAATTTATGTTGACTGCTGCACAGAACACAGAAAATCAGCTATTTACAGTAGAGCCCCCGAGTTACCGTAGTTTCTACTCTTAACCACCAGTATTATAAGCTCAGTTTAGTTAGTTGGTAAATTAGTGGTGAATCAATTTTGTGCATTGTTTCCTTTCGTATCAGTTTTAGTTTGCTCGTCTTATATTAGTCATACGTAGTGAAGCTGCTTTTAAATATCAACCCTTTATTTTATTTATTCATGCCCCTGGTAAAAAAAAAAAAAATTTCTTGATGGACACAATAAAGTTGTTTGAATCTTGAATCTTGCATTAGTCAGCTTTGTGTTAGGGTGTGCACGGAGTCACAAACAAAGAGGCGGACAACCTTAACGCCGCGTGCGTCTTGGTGGCACTCCTCTGCTGTCTACGTCACGCGACGCTGCTAATTATCTGCCCTGTTGTCGCGGCGGAGTAGTCCTCCCCTTCTTTGTCTCCCGAATGTGGATGTTTGTGCAACAGCCGTAAGAAACCAGTCAGTTATTGCGACATCGGGGATCCTAGTAATGGAGGAGTTAGTCCCGTGGACATTCCTACTGGCATCATTTGCATAATTATGAGAAGACCGATACTTCTAATAACATCATGAGGATACTGTTACTTCTAATATCAGCATTGCGAGGAATGTCCAGGGGAGATGAGTCTTCCACAAAGGGCAGATAACCAGCGTTTCAAATGGCTCAGTCACTGAATGAATACTTACCCCTAGGGTGTGTCCGCAACCACTTACGACTGCGTGGACTCTGATACACATAGTGGGAAATGTTATTTCTAGCATCACTCTCCTTGTCCTTGGGAGAATAATTCAATCATTTGTGACCCTCTACCACAAAATGAGTCTTCTTGTGCCATTTGTTCATGTTACAAGACGACTCATTTCGTGGTGGAGGGTCACAGAACTGGGCGGAAACAGAGTACACAGAATATTGTCACAGAGTTATATTACGTGAAATTAAGATACTTTCAGACAATTTAGGCTAAACGTGATTGCCTATTGTTTTACTGACACGGCTTTCTGTGTCACTTGGAAGAAGGGCCAAGCCTCGTGGATTGGATAGACACCTAGGCCCTTTAACCATATGATGGCTCAAACCGGGCAGTGATGTTTGTACGCTATTTGAGTCATACGGTACAAGGGCCTTAGGGCCGTTCTACACGCGACAAGCGACAAATTGCCGCCCTTCGACTCCCCCCCCCCCCCCCCACAAGTTTGTCTGCCGCAACGCCGCTGCTTCTACACGCGGAAACATCCGCACCACAAGTCGGCTGATTGACCTTTTGTGTGACCCTTTCAACCCCATATTTGGGAGGGGCCTCGCGCGATTTCGCCCCGCGAGTGAATCCGAGTCAGACTCAGCTGAAAATGTGAATGAAGTTCGGAGGAGGAATTAGCTGTTGCAGCAGCTGCAGTTATTTTGCTGCAGAACAGGAAGAAACAGCGGATCTGGGCGAGAGAGTGGATCTTGCAGCGAGATTCGCTTGGCGCATACGGCACACTTGTGTGGTCTTTACCGCCATTTTTATGTAGTTTCCATAGTAATGGAAACAACATAATAGGACGGGCTAAAATTTCCACGTTCATAGGCAAGCATCTGTGGTACAAACGCACGTCACTGCCGATCTCCCGCAGAGACGATTATGCAAGTGTAACTCTGACAATGACGTAAGAAAACTTGCGTCATCGATGCTGACGCGTATGGTGTTCCGAACGCACTTCTCCTCCTCAGTGAGTGCCGTCTGTGCGGATGTGTGTGCGTGTGTGCGTGTGTGCGTGCGTGTGTGCGTGTGTGCGTGTGTGAATTGTGTCCGGGCCCGTTTCTTCGAAGATACTTAACCGAATGGCTTCAAATTCGGGGTATCCAAATTTATCAAAATGTTACATTAGACGATTCAAGCGTGTGATGATTGCTTAAGTGATTTGGGAGTTATCGCCCTTTTGAGACAAGTTGGTTGTCTTTCGTGTACAGGCGTAATATTTATTTAAATCACTCAATTTTTTGGCAGTAGATAGCTTGAATACGGACTCTGAATTGACTCACTACTAGAAAATGGTCGCTCTTATAGTTTTCATGTAAACCGAGCCTGAGTTGACATTGCATGTGAACCCAGTTCAGATGCTTATTTCTCCGAAAATACTAAACCGATCGATTTCAAATTTGGGGTTTCTAAATGAATCAAGATTGTTGAATAGAAGGCCCGATCCAGGTACGATTGCACACATGATTTGCGAGTTATCGCCCTTTTCAGAAAAAGTGGCTTTCTGGCGTTTAAAGGCGTAATATTTACCTAAACCACTCCATTTTTGGGACATAGATAGCATGAATATGGACTCTCAACTGAGTGAATTTTGGAGGTTGTCGCTTTTATACTTTTGGCGTAAACCGTACCTGATGAAAGTGCTGGTGAACACACTTTAGATCTCAAAATCGCTCCTACTATACATAGATAATGAGCCTGGGGTGCCATAAAAAATATACAAAAAAAATTAGAAAAATTCACTGCAGCCGTTGTCGTCAGTTGACTCGAAAATTTGTACTCGAAGCACATTTCCTTTACACAAGCCACACGCCTCACAAACATCGCAGAAATAGACTACGTAAAATACGTACAATTCCGCTGATAAGGGAAATCTCTGCAATAGAATTTTTCTCTGCAGATTATAAGAGTACATGGTCTGTACTATCTGAAAGTAAAAAGTAGGACACGCAGATCACTGTCCTACTGCTCCAAAATTAGGTCAGATGACGTAACAGGTCACTGCACTGACCATGTGCAGAAAAAATGAAGATAACATAGGGAAGTAGCACATCGTTCGAAAGGTCTTGGAAAACCATGTTCAAATATACAGGCCACATATACGTCTGTCAGTTAATATGTGTGAAATGTGCCGATTAGTATAGTTCACACAATACACACTAAGATTTTTTACTACTGCTCTGTTACTTCCTCTCGAGAGACCATGGAGTTGGAACACGTTATGCCATTGCAGCCACCACAAGCAGCTGAGCCCGTGCTTTCTGCAGCTGCAACGCCTGGAATCACAGCTTGTCTTGGACTTGCAGCGCACTATCTGCAGAACAGCCTCTGGGGCATGCGACAAATCAGACATGCAAGGTTCAATGTGGTCATTCTGAAGACGCCATCCCCATCTGGGTCTAAACTCCAGTTTGTATCAGTCCACTGCTGAACCTGCAAATGTGCTCGCATGCTGTGAAACTTGGCTACAGCACTGGTGTACCTGTACAAAGGTAGCACTCACAGATACCTTTTTGCCGAACATTTTTGTATCGAAGTCCATCAAGACTATCGTCTGAGTTTCCATTGTAGAGACACACAATTCCATTTTCTCCAGCAGATATCACCTCTTCCACTGTAGGAGAACTCTTCGAGAACACCTTTGAGGCTTCTTGAATGGCAATCTTGCATGTCAGCATTTTGAGTGACCCTCCTTTTCCAATGTTAAACATCCTTCAGGTGGTGTCACAACCTGTGATTGCGTGGGTAAACAACAGCATTTTACAAACATCAGGTCCCAGTGCCGGCTGTAACCAATGAGTTTCACAAACCCGTTCCTTCTTAGACTTGGATTTTGCATAATATCTGAAAATGATGCAGTTCAGGTTAGAGGTGACATGGTAGCAGAGAAAAATCAGCAGGTCAGTGTCTTCAGAGATGTCTGCTACGGGCTGACAAGTGGCGCATCGGATGGCAGTTTGTGTGATCAGGGTATCAGCATCACCATCACAATGGAATGTCTGATATCAATTGCTGCAGATAATTCAAATTTTTGACCTCAGCCTATGAAGCACCAAAACCAAGTTGAAATATGGTATCAACTAAATACTCAAGGGCACAGTGACGGTGCAGCTGAACAACAAGCCCGACTTGCATAGGAACAAGAAGTACCCTTGGCCGCGCAGCTTGCATGATAGCTTGGCCTATTGCAGGTATTCTAAACTCATTTGCCTTGCCACAATTGTTTTTAGAAACAATTGAAGTGTTTCTGGACAAAATCCACATTCGTTGAAACCAACCTGATGTCTTCTGATCCTGGATAGACTTCTTTGGATGCAGCCACTCCCTTTATGTTACTCTTCGTCAGTTTTGCAGCTGTGTGTATTAGGATCAGTTTTTTGGTTTCTGCACCATTTGTTTGTGGCTGAGGATTTTTGATGCAGTTGTCCGCAGTGTCCCCACATTAGTTTTCTTTCCCCTGCTTGATATCAATATGTGTGATCCGAAGTGTTCCAGGAGTTCGTTTTTCAGGTGTGTTGGCATGTACACCATCGCCGCACATCAGTCAAAGTTGTCTGCTCATCGTCGTTATGCTCCAGACACTGGCATACTTTCCTGAACGCATACTGCCTGGGCTGCTGATGATTCCCTAAGGCAGATGATAGTTTCTGCTTTTTGGCTCTGGTAAATCTTGCTGGAATGTTCCGGTGTATCCTGAGGTTCACACTATATGCTTCATGGTACACAGCGTCCCATGCAAACAGATGATCAAGACATACTGACCGAATTATGTTTCATACAGTTTCCGCCTACTTGTGATTTCGTTCGTCACACAAACCCGAAGAATGGTTGCCTGGAAACCTCTTTGAACAGTTGTTTTTACTTGAAAAGCTTCATATCCTTTCGGGAGTTTCCTACAGTTGTGAACATCAGCTGGGGTCCCACACAACAAGCAGTGGATCTGGGGTTCGTAGGCAGGCTGGATTGATCTTCCTGATGGCCCAGGGGCATCTGTGGTGGAATTTTGTTTCTCTTCGGCATAATTATACCCTGACACGGTGGCATTTGTGTAGTCAAGTCTACTATTTCTATGCAGAATATCACCTACTGACGTAACACTGTCATCAGTACGCTATATGCTGGATCGATTGACACTGTTAGAGCCTGTCTCACCAAGCTCCACCGTAGGTTGATCATTAGGAAATGCTCCTTTGCAAATCAGTGACACATTTTTATGCGCTCATCCCTGCAAAATACAGTTGAACAGACGTTTTGTTATTTGATACTTTACTATCAGTGGTTTTCTTTGTCTGTATTATGCGAAATGAGCTGATAACATGAACAAATCACTGCAAACATACCTCCTACCCGTTCCTCAGCAGTAGGGATCTTTGGAATTTTGGCCTATTTTGGCTTCCATAGTTTTACTGGCACTGCATGGTTTTCACTGCCGGTCACGCTGCCCAGAAAAGAAAAGTGACACAAGTCAGTGTTTTAATTGTTGAAACTGCAGGAAGATAACGATCAGGATCGTTCTATCGGTAAAAGTATTCATTTTCATATATTCTTCGTGAACTGATATATCTAACAACAGAGAGAAGATTCGCGGACCACAATCGATTTCAGTAAACTGGCACAGCAACCCCATAGCTGAGAAAAAATAACTCTGAAGGCCGCCCTATAATCATAATTATAGGTATTCAGGATGGAAAATTAGTTCAAGGTTCGGGACCAGAAAAGCAACAAAACAATCTAAACAAATTCAAACGTAATTTCTTACCTCCAGATCTAATCCTTATGATGAGATCAGTCACATCGGGATGAAAATCTGACAGACTCGACACATTGGTATATGAAAATAAACGTCTGTATGACGTAAGAATGATGAAAATATGCAGGAAAATTTGCTCATGGCAGAAATCAGTCTGCTAATTACGGGAACAGTACTCTAGTAACACGAATCGTCGATCACCGATGGGACATTCCAGACATCCTTGTATGAGCGACACCGGATGCCAGGCTAAACAATGTGTCAAGTCGCGCTGACGCCCGCAGAATTCTATGGTACACTGAAGTTATCAGAACTTCATCTACGTGGTCTACCTGACAACTTAATTAAATTAATTAAAAGCATAGGAAACAGTTTTTCGTGTCCTACTTTATTGTACACATGTCAGATTTTTGTGTTCTTGCTGTTGCCATAAAAATAAATTATATTGCACGGATTTCCGTTGGAAACGTAGATTCAGTAGACTAAAAAGGCACACGCGCACTGACGCAAAACTGTATCAGCGTCAGTTTGCCGACGTCATGTTTGATTGACGTGGGGGTGTGTCGTCACTTTTCGGAAGTTCTCTATTTGTAGACGGGGAAAGCGGGAGTTTCATTGATGTAGTGAGCTTTGTTTTTCCCACTGACTCTCACTCAATAGCATAGTAGAGTGAGAGAACACCACATAGGTCTCAATGGAGCACATGCACAAACGCGGCTCGCGCAAGTCTGCGTGCGTGCGTGCGTGCGTGCCTTCGCGCGCGCGTATGTCTGTGTGTGTCTGTGTGCGCGCGCGCGCAGCAGACATAACACATAGTGAAAAAACGTTCGCCGCGCAGACTTGTCTGTTAAACACATTGAGCCGGTATAAATTCGATCTTTACACTGCGCAGCAGCAACACTTCAATTTTCATGGGGCTGCTTTCATTGCAAGAATTGTATCCGAGTCAAAGTTATTACGTCAAATGTATTATGCGTCATCCCAATGAGGAAAACGTCATAGATTTCAAAGAAAACAACTTGACGTCTCTCTTCCAAAACCAAGATTGGTCTGACAAGCCCGGTCAGTTGTTTCCATTGAGAGAGAGAGAGAGAGAGAGAGAGAGTGTGTGTGTGTGTGTGTGTGTGTGTGTGTGTGTGTGTGTGTGTGTGTGTGTGTGTGTGTGTGTGTCCTCCCGTATACGTGGCATTACAAAAGAACGACCGTGACGACAGCAGGTGATTAAATGGAAACAACATATTGGGCTGGTCAGTGGCCATCTTGTTTTAATTATCATTATTTGGCCGCGTGACCACTACGCGGCGTGCGATTGGCCGTCCTGGCGGGGCTCCCTGGGTGCCTCGCGCGCACTTGCCAGGCGCAAGCCGAGAAAATAGAACGCCGTTCTATCCGAAACTTGCCGCGGCAAGCCGTGGGCAGCA